>JAFMSR010000008.1:43309432-43609432 GCA_022818135.1 Saxidomus purpurata | reverse complement strand
AACTATTCGCCTTTGTAATATCGTCTAGTTAACAACTCTTTGTCGTTCTGATGCGTAGTTATAAACCACTCAGGCCTCCGGCCTTTGTGGTTAATTACTGTGTATCAGTACTCAAAATCATTGTTTATTAAAAGATGAAAACCGCTGGAACGGATATTATTTCATAAATATAGTATCCACTCTTATGTACATGTATGTCATGTAAACAAACGCTTAAATTTACACGGAGCAATAATCGGTTGTAAAATCAGAAAGGAGTTAAGTCAATGCATGTTTAACATCATTTGGTATGTAGTCAACGCCTTTGACAATTCAACACATCCACATCACAGTATATCAGTTTAGTGTCTGAAAATTGTTCGATGAACAATTCATGTTTTTTGGAAGGACGTTGAGTCACGCAACACTGAGATGTACGATCACAAGGCAGAAATCACAGACATATTATCTCCTTCTGTAACTTTTATTGTCAAGTTACAGTACATTTTTCAATTACTATAAAGATGTCATCACCCCAGCCTCCTTTTACATGTAGATCTGAGTACAATCTCTGTCGGATCAGTAGTATATATAACACTACAACCAGCACTTGAAGTGGAACTAATACTTTAAAAATACCCAAAGGTAATGTCAGAAAAATAAGGACAAAACACACTTACGAAATCTTTGTATGAACTCGAAAGATTTCAGGCTGCTAATAATAAAAACAGAAATATCACAGGACGAGAAAGAAGCTTATTGATTAAAGACATAACTAATCTCATATTGTCAGTGAGAAAACCAAATGACACAGAGAACAAACGATCCACTGTTACAAGTATGATTTTTAGTATTGACAGAAAAGTGCAAAGACCAGTATACTATAGGATCATTAGAATGTGTTTTATCTCAGCAGACAGCTAAATGAGGTTAACATTAACGTGTTGCATGAGAGGGAGTGTTTTGGTGGTCAAGCTGCTCTTGACTATGGCTAAATCTCTGCGAACAGCTCTGTCCAAGAGAAATTGCAGAACATTAATATTAATTCTAAAGGTCCATTACTAAGACCAAATCAAATTTCCTTTTAAATCTGGAATTGTAACGGGTGTCTTCTCAGAAGGAAAAATATGACATGCTGCATCGAATGTGACCATAATGTGTTGAAAATTTGAGTTTTACAAAAGAATTAATAAATCATATTTTGCCTTTTCAAAAACGAAAGTAGGTTTTACAGTTTAATATCAAATATCTTATAATATATAATATTAATTTTCCAGAAGTCTCACAGAAAGGGCTGTAAATCAGTTGTTCATGAATAAGCATGCCTATTTTGAATTATATTTGAAAGAACTTGACTTCAAATGATGTGCAACGTATATCTCTGACTATTTACAACATGCAATAAAGCGAAAGTAAGATAAAAAGACCACCCAGGTCAATCTAAGGAAATACAAAAGCATTCACTCGTTTTTCTGCATTAGTATTTCAAACAGGAAATACCTTACGCTATTGTAAAGTTTTAGAAGCCTGTTTCAAACTGTATTTTCCCGTTACAATTCTAGATTTAAAAGAAACTTTGATTTGGTCTTAGTATTGGACCTTTAAATGAATTCTTAAAATTTGAAACACACAGAAGTTGCCACATTATAAGTTAGCGTATGTATACGACTGGTACATTGTCAATTTTTTAAAATAAAAATCCTGCGATTTGAAATCATACTTCTAAAACGGGTACACACAGTTGCGGCTCCCGCTGACACTCGAACTTAGAACTTCTCATTGTTGCACAAATGTATGTTGAACATAAACTTGTGATAATACTAGGTTTTCATTCGGCTCCAGAGATAAGCTACCTAACCAGAAAAACTTTCTCTGTCTACGCTTCTAGCATATCATTCTCTATATAACTGGAACCTATTTTCAGCCTCAAACTCAATAGGGGTCATGCATAAGCCTTCCACGTTTGCTGATCCTAGGGGCATAATTTATCCAGTTTTTGATTGGAAACTGCGACATCCCCATTAAGGTGCTAAACAAAATCAAAATCTGACAATCCTTTTCAGAAAAAAGAAGCATTTTTTAAATGTTACAACCCCATTGGGGCCTTATCTCTGAAGGGTAATTATTTTTTCTGCATCTTATAGTCATAAAGAACTCAGTTATTGTATGTTAAATTAAAACAGCGCTACAACTTTCAGAAAATAAAAAAAGTTTCTATACAGAATAATTAAGGAAATTACTACACCCCCTTGAGTGCATCATTTCTAAAAAAAACAGAAAGGGCGGGATGTGGATATTAGAATGATTGATCACTAAATTATTTTAGCAAATTACACTTAAATCTAGATAACCGGTTGAAGAGAAATAGAATTTTAATGTTTTCATATTGAATATAGAAGAAAATAATAATTAAAGGGCAATAACTCTGGAGATACTACGCCAACCTTTATGCGTGCGCACATTAATATTCTTCACTTTATTTTTAAATACTGATAATACATAACTCTGAGGTTACTACGCCAACTTTGACGCGGCATTATGCTACTGTATTTTAAGTTTTAGAAAATTATATCCATCGGACGGACAGAAGGAAAACGCCAAAAACGCCTTTAGAGGGAAAAATAAGCCTTCCAAGTTATATGATCGAACTGACCTCAAAATGTATTGGCATCATCTTATCGTCACGAACAATTAGCAACAAGTATAGCTCCAAAAGCCAATCTCTCTTCAGTTTCTGCTAGGAAACCATTTTTCTTATGAAAGGTCACAGTAACCTTGATATGTTAGTTATGACCATATTTATCTATCTAGGACCAACTGTTCTTCAATAAACAGAAAGTGGAGACATAAAATCGTTTAAAGAGTTAAGATGATATATATTGTCGTTAATATAAGAAACATCACTAGTTGAAGAGAAATATCAAAGAGCACGCGCATATATAATAAATCTCCAGATGTTTTTTTGCATTTGCATTGTTACTCAGAACGCTTTGTTATGCTCGATGTCATCTATGGCTCTTCAAATACATTAAAATCTTGGAATTTTCTCTTATTTTCTTTTGTTTATCTGTAATATGCAGTTGTATAGAATAAACACAAACAGAAATCAACTTTAGATATAACACAATAGTTTACACCCCTTTACTGTAATCAGAACAAGAATGAAATCAAATTGTAAGAAATAAACAACAACTTTAAAACCAATTAGAATAATTCATCATATGTGAACAGGGTCCTATTCTCCCGCATCAGGAACAGCATAAGCCCTTGGCTTTTTTTTGGACTGAAGGAGGAAAATTCATTCATTCATTCATGCATTTTAATATTGTAAATATTGATATGAAATTTATCTAATTCATTTCACATTTATATTATTATTTTAAATACAAGTATACTAATTTAAAGTGGAAATGACCTTGTGTCTCTTACGTTAGCACCAGTCCTTGGTTTTTGTTTGTCTTTCGGTATCATATACCAGATATTCCCCTATACCGTCTTTCATGCATTGTACATCCCCCCATCTCAGACTCCAGTTCTCACTAGTGCAAACTAGCCAAAGAGAATGAATTTATGCATTGGGCAACTGTCCCCAAGTGTTCAACTGTCATACATTTTTTCAATATGAGTGTCTTCCAGCGGGTCTGCAGCTTTAGGTTTATTTCCCTTTCCCAAAGTTTTTAGGTGTTTTTGTTTCATTTTTAGGACTGCTCTTGTTTTTGTGAAGTCCGTACGGTCATGTAAAGCTGTTTTGTATCCTTTTGCCTTCAAATACCTGTCTACCGATGATACCAAGCTCTGCAGGGTGCATGGTTCGTATTCCCCACCAGCCTTCTTCTTCACAGACAGTAAAAATGCTGCTAAGTTCTCATTCAGCTCAGTGAGGGGTATGAACTCGAGTTTCCTGTACTCAATTTTTGTGGCTATAAATGACTCTACAAGTCCAATATCACCTTTTGTTTTTCTTTGTGTGTTTTTGTTCTCTTGGTTTTACAGGAATTGCATGACATTTACTTCAAAATTTATCACAGTTTCATTGGCTTCATCATCACCAGAGAGGACAGTAGACTTACCAATATCAGTGTAAAGAAGTGTATTCAAAGTCTCCTCATCAATTTCTTCCAAAAACAAATCATTTGGGTTTTGATCCATTTTAATTTCACTTTATGTGTTTAAAAAGAAAATTTTTAAATATTGAAAAGTAAAATTTTTTCCTATTTTTCCCCCCTTTTTTTTTAAAAAATTTTTTCATTTTTTTTTTTTTTTTTTTGGGTGATATGAATTTTATTTCACTGATAAAACACAGTGTTACATCAGTAAGCATAAAATAAAACACGATAGTTTATACCCCTTTACTGTAATCAGTAAGGAAAATGAAATCAAATTGTAAGAAAACAAACAAACTTTTAAACCAATTAGAATAATTCATATCTCATACGATAACTTTGAATGAACAATACACGTTGATTGTTTTGTCAGTGTTTTTTTCAGAATGTACTATCTACACCAAGAAAATTAGATTAAAGTGCATGTATCATATAAAGTTATAAATTGAACGTGTAAAAATAGATTACAAAATCAATGAGCATTTTCAGAAAATGAAGTCCATGCCTTGATGCCATTTGTGAACGTGTATGTGTAAACGTTACACTACGATTAGGTAATATTCTTAAACCATTGGTTCAGGAAACACCCTAAGAGTTGTGCCCGTTTTTTGGAATCCTATCAAAATGAATGGGAAAACCCAGATATTCTGTATAAACGTAAGTGTTTGTACATAAGCATATAGTTTATGTGCCGACGTCAAAGAACACAGGACAAAATGCGAATTAGACCTTCAGAAATTTTCTTCTCGCAAGATTCAATAAATAATGTGTTTGATAAAAATAGTAGTCATAGTTATCAACCGATAGGAAAAACTTTGGATGCATTATGCGAAGGAAGGTATTGATTCATTTTCGTTTTTTACATGTATTTTGTTTTATAATGAGTAGTATTAGCAACAGCAGCCAAAAGAGTACAATAAGTATTACTTATATATTTACTATTTATTGATAAATATATATGTGTATCCATATATTTTTTATAATTACAACAATTAAGTTAATCTTAACTTAGCATGACAGCTGCATTACTCCTGTTATCTTAATGTTTATCATGCTTACGTAATCTTTGAAACACATGTTTACACTTCTTTAAAGTCGTCGTCAAGTTTTTCTAACATGAACACACGACACCCTCATACCTTTTATCCGCTTTTAGGTGTTCTGTCGGAAACATTCCCACTATATCCGTTTTGAAGCGTGATTGCAAATGGTATACAGCAGACAACAGACGACTATGGGTCTTTCGACAACTAGAGCGGCTAGGAAAATGTGGAGAAATAGACGTATGGGAGACCAGTTACATTTCATCCTCGAAATTTACAACATATAACGGAGGAACATCAGTTGATGTTCGTGGCTCTCCAGGGGGAATTTGGCACCGAAAACCAAACGTAATGAAGCCGAATCTTCCCGATATAGAAATGAATGGTTTGGCTCACAAAAGAGACGCGATATCTATAAGCTCTTATACCGAGGAAATTGAAATTGATAACAAAGGGTATTATTCATCCTTGGAGTCCATTCATTCACCTATACCAGGAGGTGTAGAAATGAGTGACAATACTGATTCCAAAATTGACATACTTGACGATAGTAGCATTCGAGTAGATATGAATCCTTGTAACAAGACATGTGATAATGATAATAATAACATGGTAACATTTAATGGGCACAAAAATGCAAAAGTTGACAATACCAAGAAAAAGATGAATCGTTGCTGTAAATTATTAACGTTATTTCGTTGCCTGTTTTTGGCAGTAGTTATTACCCTTATTGCAATGTTACATGTAACTTAATTTGGTCAATGTTTTAATTTTATCTGATTTCACATTCTTTCAATAATCCCGAAATGTTTTTATCAAAATATTTTTCAATAGATTAAATGACGATTTTTTGCTACCAGTTTGGTAGAAAATTTTAGTTTGACAATCTCAATTCTTTCTAAATCTGGTGAATTACATACTTTGATACTAGTATTTCTGTCTTTAAAACACAGCTTGTAACTACCTTACCCCAAGTTTAATCGGCAGATAGTTATTGCATTCAACAAATGTTAAATAAGTACAAAAATGTAGTATAGTCTTCCTTTAACAATTTTCTAAAAATGTTATCTATCAATCAGGTGTTCTATTTGCAACAAATTATCTATTTAAAACTTTTTTGGACAATCCAGTCGATCAGTTTTTAACTAGGGAAATCCAATGTTTATTTTCTGCATTGTACGTAACGGTTATATGATCTAATACAATAGTATACATCGAAATAATGTTATATATTATAGCACGGACCTAAATACACTGTGTATACTGTATATGTCCGTGGTTATAGGTAGAAAACGATTAAATAGAACATGTTGAATTTTTTTTCTCTCTCGAAACTTAATTATAATTTGCAATGACTTCCAGCTTGAAGTTCATAGTGTTAAAGGAGATAAATCTAAAATGATTTGAAAAAAAGTAGCGATGCCCTCACACTTCTAGATGAGGCCAATCAGGCCCCCAGAGTTAAGGCCATATTTAAAGGCTGCCAGGGCAGACGTCTACGTGAATACTGGTCGGTTTAAACTGTTGATAAATATACGCCATATTTCATAGTGTTCAAAATAAATGTATCATAGACAAAATTATCAATCGGTAATTAATGAAAACTTGAGTAGCTGATACTTCTGCGAAATGCAATTGTTCATTTAGTATATTCTCAAGATCACAGTCTAACTAGGAACAGTATAACAATGGTTAAATACAAACAACCAGTATACATGCGAATTGGGAGGCGTCTTACGCATTTTGCAGGTGTTGGTCTGACTGTCTGAATGTAACACAGATTTCTGATCTATTTTATCTATTTTAAACCATTTGCTCAATGTTTTCAGACATGACCAGTTTGCTGTACATATAAATCAACTGTTAAAAAACGTGGACAATTTTAACAACAAACAGTTAACGCCTTTTGCAGAAATACAAAAAATAAACTTTACATTGGACCTTAATAGAAAAGGCACAGAAAAGGCTTCACTATTTAAAGAAAATGCTATTTATATCGAACGCAGTACATATATTTTTCGAAAACGACTTGACATTACATAACAGTAGAGCGTAACAAGTCTTATCAGAATTTATCAACTTGTATTTTATGTTACAAGAGGATATTTCTATAACTGGAATATTAACAGTTATGTATCTTAAACCTAGCAATATATACTTTTCGCAAGATTCAATTCTTCCGTATTTTGATAAAAGAAGTCTATTTTGGAACTATCTTATAGGACAGACACTTGATGATATCTGCGAAGGGAGGTAAATATCTTAACTTTTGTTACACTTGAATTTTTACAGGACGTCGAGTCTAACATACTGTTTTAATTTGAGCTTTCCAATAAGGTTTAAAGTCCCAGTAACACAATTAAAAGTGGCTCTTATTTTACCAAGAAAAATGTCTTACTGGCGGAAATGACCTTTATTTGTACCCAAAACATTCCTTTGCTCTATAAATCGGTAACTAAAGATATGAATATAGCGCAGTATTTTTTTTCAATAAAATTGCAAAAAATAAGAAGGGCTTTTTGGCAACTCTGCAAAATAGTTTTTTTTTATTTAAACATGAGATTGCTATCAGTTACCGGTAGACATAGTTGAAGCAGAAAAATATTTGGTGAAAGTGTCGGTTAATGTAGAAGAGTAAACCATACACTTAAGGTTACCAGGGCGTATTTACCAAATTAAAGTCATAGAAAACCTAATTAAATTCGTGTAAAATGCATACCGACACGCAAATAAAATTTACATTACCCAATGGATCACAAAATCGGATTTTCCAGATTCTAGTACTAATCGTAAACTGGCAGAGTAGGTTTACATTTACCAAGGAAATAGGACTACATTGATAATGTGCATTGTGTCGTCGGCAATATTGCAACTAGAAGAGGACGATTAAAGCGTCCAGCCAGCTCAAACGAATAAGATAGAGGCCAGTTTTCCGTCAAGCAGACAGACGTTATAGCCATATTTCATTCTACTCACTTTAGAGTGACAAGAAAAAAAAACAAATAGTTGTTAAACTTAAGAAATATCTATATAACTGGTTTAAGCAAATATAAAATTACTGCCGAAAAAGATGGGTAACTATTATTTTTTCAAAATTTAAGACTTTTAAACTCAGTTACGACAAAAGGTGAAGAGTAAATACCCTGTATGACCAAACGCTTATTTGGAGCTCTGAATACACTTCTAGAACTCTTTATCATGGAATTTTGATATCAGTGTTTAAAGCTTTTGTGGCAATAAAATCTGTTTTCAGTTTAGTAAGATTGGCAAAGATTATGCCTTAGCCTTAGCACTGTTCAACAGAAAGGTTCAGGGTCTTGTTTCGTATAAAACGATACAAATAAATGAATTGGAAATATTGTTCAAATGATCGTTCTAAAATTGTCTTTACCTAAATAAAACTGTAATATTAACAAAGTAAAAACAAATCTACACTTCCATTTATTCTCTTTTAAACTGAGTTCTAAAAATGCATAGATGCTTAACATTTAAAAAGAAATTGCTTTAAAATATTCAAGTTTTTGTGAGGATAGATTAAGCTCTTTGACTCCAATATTTGACAGTTAATGTCTATTTTCAATAAAGGTGTTCCATCAGCGATATCCCCACAATTTCTGTAGTGTGGAAAAATGGGAAATGGTTTACAGCAGACAATCGGCGACTTTGGGTTTTTCGAAACCTTGAACGACTTGGGAAATGTACAACGATACCAGTAAGAGAAACCTACTTCATTCCATCTGAAAAGTTTACAACTTTTAATGGAGGCGAGTCAGTTCGTGTCAGAGGAGACCCTGGAGGACACTGGCACAGTCGGAGTCCGTTCTATTTACCAGACTTCAGCAGAAACGACTTTACACAACGTTACAATCAAAGTTACATTGAGTCAAGTGACACTCAAAGTCCTAGCAATTTTTGCATTTGTGTCGGAGTTTCTTTTGTAATTGCTCTGTGCATAGTTTTCATAACAGCAAAACTTTGGTGATATCGTAGTTACGTGTAGCCCATCATCGTAGAGCGTGAAGAAACAACAATTTAGGTCAGCCGCTATAAAAAAATGAATACGAAAAATGAATGTCGTTTAGATGCTTCGTAATTAATCACTCAGGCCTTCGGCCTTCGTGATTAGATTACTACGCATCTACACTCCACACAGTGATATACTAACCGGTATAGCACTCAAAAGTAAAATCTATTTCCATTTTAACAAGTTAATTTAAACAAAAAAATGTTCGAAGGGGTACTATTTGATGCGCTTACACAAAGTCGCTGCCTCGAACTTGTAGTATTCCGTCCATTCCTTGCATCTCATGAAATTTTCGCTGTTCTTTTTTAATCCTAAAATAAAACGCTATTCGTCTTATTTTTGTTGTTGTTGATATTTCTGGCGATACAGGAAGTGTAGAAAATTTTACTATTAATTGTTTTACATCACGTGAATTCATTCACAACAATACAAATCCAAGTGTATTAGCGCATGCAGTGTGCATAGATGTTGTGTGAAAATACGCGGGAGGGAATTTCAGCAGTCAAAAATAGTTCCGGACGCCTAGCGTGATATACTTGGTAGGTATATCACGCTCAAATCCTTCTTTGCATATACAGGAGAAATTTTCAATAGTGTTCGAATTGTTTATAGATAACATTTAATCTTGCGTCTATGCGTTTCCACTTTTTATGCTGTGAATATTATTTTCATGCTAATTAAATATAGGTTCTTGTGCTCATATAAGAATAATAAACAAATTAAATGCTAACGAGCTTAATTGTCTATTTTCTAATATGTGTCATAATAACCGACTAGTTAACTCCGCCCTTTCTGGCGACCCTGCAATATGTGATGCAGATCACCTAAATGAAACTATGTTTGACGTTTTTCTGCATTCATAACTACACTTCTACTAAGATTCATGAAAATCAAACAAGGAGTTTTGGAGACAAAGAGTATACAATAATTTCTTTCTACAAGCCCTTTTGAATTTATTCTTTCACCTTATTGTCCCAAATTATAATATGCACTTTCAGATCCCTTTTTGTTGTCAAAGACTGATTGACAGACTAGGCTTTTGTATGTCATTTTACATGTTCAAATGTTCACAAGTTTATTTTGCCAATGGATATTCCCAAAGTCTACTGGCACGATCTATCTTTTCTTCAGATGTCAATGCAATTAGATATTTAGGTATGAATATTCAGTTGAAACTTATTGTTTTACAAATTCAGAAATCTACATAAATTATACCCGTATTAACACAAGCTGTTAAAGTCATCATGGTTAATTGTGGTTGTTCTCCAAGTATCATTGAGCGGATACCAGTGAGTAAGGACCCAGTGAGTGCGAATAATGTGTTCTTTGGCATAGTGTATACCAGACCAAGCGCACGTAGAGTGAGAATTTCCGTTGATTTCGTTTTTGTATGCGACCACCCATCCCATGACACAGTCAGTGTTATTTGGACCACCCATGGTATACTTTCCAGTGAGATTGTAATAATCATTCACATTTCCCACAGATGAACCGTAGCGGCCACTTATATGTCCGTCTTTACATGTGAACTCTAGGATTGATGTCAGTTGATTTTGCCATAATCCAGAAATGCCACAGTCGTTTTCATTCAAAGCTGCGTTTTCTGAACATCGATCTGCAAAAATAACCCAGAACAAAAATATTTAAAACACGTTATTTCTTTTATCTCCAAAACAGACAACTATCTGCAAAACCGACTGAAATTCTTCGTCATAATAACCGGTCCGATAACAGCCGTTATCTCGGAATTATGGTGTCTCGGGAAAGGTGTCATTTAAACATGTCGGCCATCGACAGAGAAAAGGCGGTTTAATTGACTCTTTACTTTAGTCGTAGATCAAACTCTATTGCAGACGTGCCATTGCAAATCATTCAAGTAAGTTTCGTTTTTTAAAGTATAAATAATTTGTTGTCCTACCAGATCTTATTTTATATAAAAATTTACAAATAATTCTCGACTTCTCAATTAAAAACATACGTTGCGGCCTACCAAAGGTTGAGAAGGTATCGTTAAATTTGAGCAGTTTACAGATTAACAGATGATTTATTTTTGTAAAAGTCGTAGATAATTTGCATTTGGTGCTTTTACATTTTGAATTGTTCCTGGTAGAACTAATGTAATCATTTACAAATAATTCCTCGGCTTTGGTGCCAAAGTCAAGTCAAGTCAAATCTCTTTATTACACATCATTTTCTACATGAATAAATGAAGTTACATATGCAATACAATATATGAGGCTCATAGTAATCCAAACAATTTACATATTGATGTTACACTGTAGTACAAATGTTAAACACAACGAAAATGTTCAAGTCCTCGGTCAATATCACTTTTAACAGGTCCGCAAAACTATGTATTGATCTCAAAATTAGTCTATAATTGTAATACATCTGACCAGCATCAAGTATTTTAGCTTGTGGCACACGTAAAATATTATTTCAATGTACTTACAATCCCGAAAATACTAGAAATGTTAATCAAAATAGGATGTGTACCTAGTAGGTGGTTAGTGATAGTTGAATGCTACTAAACTATCAGAGTCAGTTTACAACCGACTATAGTTGATAAATTTTCAAATAACATTTAAATCTATTAAGTATTTTCGCATTTTAAAATCAATTTCTATCTCAAAACAAAAATAATATCAAACAGGGAATGCCACGTACCAAAAACGCAGCCTCCCCAAAACGAGCCCCACAGCACCCAGAAGTGCACACCACTAACACACACGCACACACACACGACACACACACACAATCATGTACACACACACACATATACACTACCAACACACACTAGCATACAAAGCAAACACACGAGGACAAAACGAACAATTAAAGGAACACATGTTTATGTGTTCACCGGTTTATGGTGCAAAGAGACCTTGTATAAATTCTGTAATTTTCTCAAATATTTCAGTCCCAAAAAGTATCAATCAAATACCATGAAAAATTTTAAAGATTGTTTGTATAGAAAGAAATGTTTTCTGTTGCTTTATATAGTCCTGCTGATAATGTTTTTCTATTATTTGACCTAGTGAGCTAGATTTAGACCCTACTTGACCTAGTTTCAAACTTGACATAGAGTTCATCAAGTCAGGTATTCTGTCAAATGTTCTATATGATTAAAGATTTATTTTGGTAACAGCGAACATATACATATAAAAGACGACAATAAAACAGATGCATGATATAACAAGTTACCAATGGTAAGCAGACTATGACAAAATGTGGATTCTCGAGTATGTACAAAGATTTACTATTACTTGGGATGGTAACCCCACCTTATCCAGTTTTCAACTTGACCAAGAATTTGTAAAAAACAATAATTCTGATTAATATTCATGTTAATTGAGTACAAAATGTAACCTATAGGATGTTAGCAATCTTTTCCTTTGATTTGACTTTGCCCTAGAGATCATCAATACAAACGTTCATTGGGGTCAAATGTGGTCTCTAGAGTGTTTACATGGTTAAGTGTAGACAGGCGACGGACGACGTACATCTGGCGACCTCGAGTTCATAGTGCTCAGGTGAGCTGATAAATGACTCGTTGTAGAATTATTGTTTTTGCACCGTGCACGCCTCCTTTTCGCCATGAACTTATATTCAAAATGTAAAGATAATCACTTGAATATTTTAGTTATGCTCTGAACAAGACAAGTTGAGAAGGGAGAATAACAGATAACGAATAGTGCTACAGTAATTGTTCTTGAACAATGCTCTTTTCCTTAAACCATCGACCTATAGCCGGGATGAACAGAACGCAGACAGACGGACAATGTAATTTTTTTTAATAATGTCAATGTACCGGATGACCCTTAAGTAGGCACAGTTAAATGGCAAAAATAAGTAACCACTATCTTTAAAACCATCCGTTCGTCAATTTTATACTGATGTACAAACTATATTAATAAATCAAAATTAATTTTCGAACTGAAAGATCAAACCTATTGTCCTATAGGAGAACCTGGTCATTTTGTTTCAATTCCGTTTGCTTAGCATTGATTACTTTCCACTTACCATGGAATTCTCTATTTGAAGTAAGTAATCGTTTTTGGAGATTTCGAGAAAATGCAAGCGAGCAAAAGGTAATCATAAATACTAGAACCTTCATACTTGAACAGTGCAATCTGAAAAAGAATAGGTTTTTATTACACGTTCTTTGTACTTGTCTTTGCGTTGTTCCTTGGTATAAACATTGCTTAGATATATCATTTAAGGGCACTAAACTAAAAACATTTATAATGAAACTCCAAAATCTCTGCGATTACGTGTAACATTTATTTATCAACCTAGTAACTTACTTCAAACAAATAGTCACACATTTTATTTCTTATTTCATGGAGATAAATAATATGACCAGGTTGCACGTAGAAAACATAGTAGCTTTTTGTTTACACAGTTTGTCTATCCTTTTAACTTATGACATAGATTTTCAAGCAGATGAACCAATAAATTGCATTATAACCATTGATTTCATACAGCCAGTCTATTTGTGGGCAATATCAGGTAATGATGTCATTCCAACAATGTTTTCAAAATTTTTCTATGATATGTAGTTGATATTTAAACTCACGTGACTCGGTTTTGAACTTAACAAAGACTGCATAAAGACAAAACGTCTGACCTGGTTTCATGCAGATGAGATCGTAGTTCCAAGAATGCGTCTGATAATATTTTATGCTTTAACCTTGAAAACTAGTTTGTTGAGTGGGCAACTTTTAAGTACTGCTTTATTTTTATAAACAAAACTAATAGCCTTAGCTTCTGCAAAAAGCTCGACATGTATCATCTTATCCCTGAACTTAAAATAATAAAAACTTTTGGTAATTAAAACTTTGCTTTTTTGAACAGCGACTTTTCTCTTTTTACACGACGATCTATATAATTTTTATCTTAATTGTGCATATCTGCATCCATAGTTTTTAAAGAAATGAAGTAATAATTTCTAGAGATGACCTCAGGAAAGAGAAAATAAAAAAGAAACATAACAAATATAACATGCATATAATCTTTAACTTAGATACTTACATACTGCAGACCGATTTGACAATCGCGTATGGCGGACAAATTATTTAATTTATATATCAAGATTATGTCAAAGGTTACACTTTATGTGTGCAGTCTTCTTGATGTGTAATCTCTTTGCAGAAACACAACCACTAACTATGATTATATTAAACTTTAACGGTTTTTGTCGTGTACATCTGTTAAAAAGCACCTGCCTTCTTGGGTTCGAAATAATGTGAACTTTACATGTTTTTACAGTAGTATATGTGAGGTATCGTACTGACTGATCTTTATATCCTAAAATGAATCAAACAGTAGCGGTTTCCACCAACGAGCCTTAATTTGCTGTTGGTTAGGGATTTTTTTCTGCTTGGCTCAAGAATGAATAATGATTGTATTCTTGATTCTTGCATACTCCAGGGGTTAAGTGTTAACTCATTTTCGTTGTGTTGAGATAGCCCGATACTTTCCGTTTGGAAGAGATCATTGGGACATACCCCACGCCCTTCGAACTATTTTCTTGTACTCAACTCGTGCATGAACTTTATCACTTTGTCTGTTTTTAATGAAATTCAAGCCGGAAAATTACCATAATGCGAAATGTCGATACTTATGACTCGTGCAAAACTTCAATGATTTTTAGCCATGAAGATTTAGAAAGTTTCTAGTTTCCACAGACGTTTTCCCGAGCTCTGCACAAAACTTTACGATAACACTCTGCTCCTCCCTAATCGACTTTTACGCGAACTTTCATTCATGGTCAGCAAAAACTGGGGACATTCAGACGGGCCACACGCCAACAAGCCAGAACAACAAATTCTTGAGTGAAGCGCCAATACGACAAATGACATGTTTGTCGTGTTAGCGGGGGCGAAAATATGCCAAATCAAATATGTCGTTCTGGCGTGTTGTCGCGTCTGAAGGGCGCCAGCATATCAACTAGCCAGAACGACAATTGAAGCGCGCCAATACGACAAATGACATGTTTCTCGTGATGGCGGGGACGCCAATACGCCAAATCGTCTAGCGTGTTGACGTGTTTACTGGCAGTACCCCAGCTCGCCAGAACGCCATAATTGGCGTGTCCGCGCCTCAAAGTTGTTGTCCTGGCGTGCTGGCGTACTGGCGCCACCCAAACAAGCCAGAACGACAATCAAGCGCACCGATACGACAAATAATGTAGTGAGCGTGTTCCTATCAAATAGCATCACGTTAAAGCGCATACATCGTAGACTGCATATGCAAAATATGACGGTTTTATGAGGAGGAGGTTTTCTGAGAAAATTCAGACACAAGGTGTGGACCTACCTTAAAGTTACTTTTTATCATTCTCTTTTCTGTGACTTTTGATGAATGGGCATAAAACAATATCATAACACTAGGTAAAGACTTAAGTCAAGAAACCAGACTTATCCGTTTGGTGAAAACGACACCAAGCACAACGACACATGATTCAGCATAATGATTGTAACAGGTGAACACTATAGGGCCACACAAGTTCTCTTGTATATGTAACGACTGTAAAAATATAAAACACTTTTATATTGCGTATACGCTTAGACACGATATAAAAGCTGTTGTAAACTTTTGAATTGTCAAAAGGATGGGATTTTATTGCCTTAATTTCGTGAATAACCTGCTAGACATGCACTAAGATAAGCCTCTATGACTTGAAATACGTGTCTAAATGTAGCCTTAAACGGAATGAAGTCCTTGCATTTACTTCGTTATCAGGTATGACACTCATGGGAGAGTAAACATTTGTTAACAGACAAGTAGCATGCTTATGACAAATGAGGCTACGTGTGTAATTTGTAAATGTTTGTCAATATTAAAGTCACATTTTTAAACGTTCAAAACGGAAATATTTCTTCCTTTCAAAAAGTTAAAACTGTCGTTTATTTGTATATCTATAAATTATAAAAGTTTATTAAATCATTACAAGGGTAATTTCATACATGCACATGAAATAAACACAAAACAAACACATTTGTTGAGACATATACGGCAACATTTATGAATGGATAAAATTTTGCTTAGTAATTTCGGTATAGAGTTATTATATCATCTTTGTATAATTTTTTCTGCATGTGTCGGTCTGAAAGAACTAAACTGTTGCACTGCAATGAAATTGAATTATTAAAAGTAATATGTTGTAAGACATAGCGTCAAATATAAGTAAGAGTGAAAAATACAAATACATAATCTTAATATATCTTTAAAAGATGCTTGCAATGTTATTCACTATCTATATGAGTTGTACCCATGTAAAAAGGAAGTGTGAAGGTAATCATTATTTCCCCTGCTCCATGCTTTGGAAAATGTTTATTATGTAAGTGGAGTAGTGAATAGTTTTTTGCAAACGTTCAGAAAGTAGTGAACAGTTTTTATCGTACACCAGCTTCGGTCAAACGGGAATTTAAGAATAGAAGTGTATAGTTCTTTGCAAACATATTATGAAAATCGCCTACGAAAGTAATATAAAGAATGGGTTAACATCACTCTTCCATGTGTAGCTTATAAAACAATTAATAGTAATCAGTAGCTTACAATATATTCACTCGATTGATGAGTGTAGCGTGAATGGTTGCATACATTGCCTATTCATACATCTACTAACCATAACACAAGTTTTTGATGTTTACTGAATTTGCTTCGTCTTGATGCAAGGCATCAACATTTGACTTGTCTCATCTGTTACATTTTCTTTTTTAACATGAAATTTGAGAGTTGGTATCATCAATTATAGTCATTGCTTTTTAAAAATATAAGTTTTCAATTCTAAACAAATAGTCGAAATTTCATGTCTCTGTCTTGAAGAACAAAATCTAGGCCAAGGGCAGTCAAGGTCAAATAAGATATCTGTATTCAAAAGTGTACGTATGGTTCAAATTTTATTGCCGTAAATTCAAAAACAGGAAAGTATGTCAGTAGGTCAAGGACAGCTAATATAAAAATGAAATCTACATGAAAAGTTGTATACATTGTTTAAATGTCACTGAAGCAGCAGGTAAAATATACTCGCTTTAAAGTGTTTCGTGATACACAAAGAAAAGTCGTTTCTGTCGTTTAGATCTATATTTATTGTTTAATCTTTATTAGTATAATGATTTTTTATTTTCTCACAACTTTGTTCCGCTTCAACGGCATCAAGTTAAGACATTGTTCTAAGGACGATACTTTGTATCACAGTTTTCTTGTACTTTACTGTTATACATTGCAAATACAAAAGTGTATTTAAAATTTCTATAACTAATCTTTATAATAAAATCTGCAAACATTATCTTGCTTTAAAAATGTTACTTAATCACTAACATAACGATTATTAGTCATGTCACGTGTTTTAAAGGCATTTAACTAGACCGTTGAACGATTGAAATTGGGCTAATTCAAATTTTAGAGGAAGTAACAAGTCCCTAGTCGCGAACACTATTTTATTTGCAATGTATAGCAGTAAAGAACAAGAGAACTGTGATACAAAGTATCACAGCGGTCCTTAGAACAATGTCTTAACTTGATAAGTTATTGCAAAGTAGGGATGTAATCGATTAAAACGATATCGATATATCAACGATCAAACACTTTCGATTCGATATCGATTGCCGTTTTGAAAAATCGTATATCGAATAATGTTTTACTGTGCCATGATCTACAGTTTCACGTTCGAAAATTTCATCAAAACTGAACCGGAATATGAACAATCACTCTACCCAGAGTTCCGTGTTTTTCTCACGAATGGTGATTTAATGAAATGTCGTCTTATAGGCAAAAACATTTCATCACTGAAAGGGTTGATATATATTATAGACCAGAACCATATGTTTAGTACAACTATAGTCCAGAGATTTGGTAGAATATATAGTAAGTGACTTTTTTACGCCCGTGTATCGATATATCGCTGTATCGTCGATATTTCTGAATTGATATATCGATACAAAAATTTTAATCAATGACATCCCTATTGCAAAGTCCCAATTCATTTTTTTCTCCTTTCGAGCGACAGCTTCCTACTATTTTGTAGCATGAGCAAAAATGTTCCACATCTTTAGACCTACTTTCTTCTTTGTAAAGTGCAATGATAGTCACGTGAGTCATATAGGGCCATCATGACCCTCTTGTTAATACCTGTTACTTTAATTGTAATATGTAATTGCATTGTTTATTTCATTTTTCAACAATTTACAGTTATAAACAGACAGCCATAAACCCCGCCGAAGAGAATTTGTACAGTACTTATATCGAAATGATAACTTGGTGTGAAATATTATGGGGTAATATGACTAATTTGGTCAAATTCAGCAATTTATATGGCTTCGTCATGAACGTACCGTATATTAGGGTTTTATCGTTGGTACCGGTTTCCCACACGACCAACGCCCCCAGAAGAGGTTAGTTATTTTAGGTTTCGGAGGAAAGGGCATGATACAGAAACATCCCAATTCCAGAGACACCCCTGGTTCTTTTAACATGTCGGGTGTATAGGACCCATACATGGGACCTCGGTTTTTGTCTCATGCGAAAGACTGTTAGTAGGTTTAGTTGGTCAACCCCGGGAATCGAACGCGCTACCTCGAGATTACAAGTCTCGTGCTCTACCGATTGAGCTAACCGGGCTTCGTCATTACTGGGGTGGTCCGACTTATAACACAACTTGGCTGAGATATTATGCTCGTTATCATTGTAATTATGTATGCTAATGATTGGCTTACAATTGTTCAAGTTAGAGGACGGACACGGTCTGTTTGGTCACAATTTGATCAATCCAAGGTCATTACTCTATAATAATCGTGAGGATCTGGCTGGTTATCGAACTAGACCGTCATATCGTGCTACAAACATTGTCAAGTTTCGTAATTATCGGATGACAGATGCTGAGGTAAGAGACAAGACTTTTTTTGACGGTCGACCTTGAGATTTTATGTCGAAAGTTGAACGCGATGGGTATCGTGTCGGTAGAGTGTTAACGCTCATATTTCACTGATGCAAGCTAGTCACGTGAATAACACCATGTCAAATTTTGATAATAAGTATAGTCTGCGGTGTTCCACAGGGTAGTATATTGGGTCCGTTATTATTTTGTGCTATGTGGATGGACATAAATGAGTATTAGTACAAGTAAAAAGTTAATATTGTATGCAGATGATAGTGATATCGTTTTTTCTCATAAGAACCCTGATGTGATTAGTACTGTTTTACGTCATGATGTAGTAAATGGTTGATAGACAATATACTTTCTCTCTATTTAGGGAAGACCGAGTGTATAGTATTTGGCTTTAAACGGAAACTAAGTAAAATTGCAGATTTTTCGGTTTATTGTAATGGTCAATGACGCCCACAACACAATGCCACACACAAAATACGGTACATAAGCTATGAGCCTTAGGGTTTCTTATAAATGTCCGTCATACCTTAAAAAACGTGTAGTGGAAAGCATCGGTATAACATAAGAGGTAGCCTCGCCACCAGGCTAGATGATAATACATTTCATTAAAACTCCCAGCAAAATACTTTCCGCTTTTTATTCTAACATGGCTCGATCATCTTACTTTTTTGGCAGCAAAGGGAGTTAATTAAGTAAAAATAATGAATGGACAGATAATCATATAATGAAACAGTAAACGTAAGGACTGAATGCCAGTCTACATAACAGGTAGCAGTAACATTTTTTATATTCCAATTGTAAACGGTTTTACATTATCAACCTTTTACAATACTGTGAAATTTTATACTGGAATCAGTTACCACGGAATATCCAGAATATGATGAGTAAGCGTGCTTTTAAGAAAGAAGTAAAGAAACAGCTGATGCTTACATTGTAAAAGTTGCCTAATTTAAAGAATCTTAGTATTGGACCAGCAGACAATGCTAAATAACTATCTAAGCTCTGGCCATAATGGTTTTGGACATGAAGATAACAAGTGAACTCTGGGCCAATGCCAATTTTGATCCCAGGGTCATGCTTTGAAAAAACTTGATACAGGACTACCACACAATGCCACACATCTTAGGCAGCGTTTAAATACAGCAAGTTTCTTGTACAAGACATTAAAGATAAGTCAAAGTTATGACTTGTACAAGAAATTTTTCTACACAAGATCTAGCAAGAATTGCTTTGACAATTAATCACAAAATAGCGGGAAGATGTCATCAGCACATAACACTGTCTTTAGCATGCAGACAAGTTTCTGAACGTTTAAAGAAAATATGAAATTAATGGATTATGTTTTGAAAGAAATGTATTAAGTGTTCTTATCGAGAAAAATCTTTAATTGAATGACCAATACATATTAAAATGGCTTTTAAATTTCATCTTAAAAACTCTCTTTTTTGTTCAGTGTGATAGTACTTTGCACTTGTATCATATAGATGTTCCCTTTTTTGGTATAAATTGATCAGTTGATCAACTTTGTCCTTTGACCAAGCCATTGTGTACAAAATAACATCGCCGACGATGCCTTAAAAAATTTTAAAATAACCTGGCACAAATGTCTACATCAATACCACATCTGTTTTTCCCACGTCCTACTAACACAAGTTCTTATGAGTAATTTGACAGCCAAGAAATTCCTCGTTATATGAATATATGCACACAGGCTCTAACTTTCTCGTGCATTGAAGGTTAAAATAACTTGGCATATTATGTCCAGCACATAAAGACGACGTGTCGCTGAAGACCCACGCCCCCACCCCCAAGGCCCAGGCCCCACAAAGTTTGAAGGTCAACCGATTCGTGTCCGGCTGTTTGACATTATGGAAAAATTATTGTACAAGACATAAATAGTACTTATCTTAATGTCTTGTACAAGACCCACGTCCCTAGCCAAAGGAAAACTTAGGTGCAAGGTGTAAACCCCCATTAATATCTAACCTCTAGGCCTAAAAGTTTCTGACATTGAAAGATTTGGTAAAGTTTTACTATATATTTCTATGTAAAACATATGACCTCGCGTGCAGACCCACCCACAAGGTCAGGGTACATTAATGTATACTTCATGGAACATATATATTTGAATACATCTTGATAGACAATCACTTTTCGATACTTTGAGGAAACAACTTGACACCAAATATCTAAGCGCGTGGCCTTGCGATTCTGGAGAAGAAGAAGTTTTAAGTTTTTCCTGTTTGTTGAAATAACAACCAGTAATAGGGGACGGACGACTTGGTGAACTAGAAGTGTTTGATAAGATATATATTTAATAAAACATAATTGTTTCTTGTGAGGGACAGTCAGTTCAAGGTAATATGTAAATAGAAAATATTACAAAAGCTTCAACTCCTATAATGCTCGCTGACATTTGACCGTAAGCATACACGTTAGCATTAGTAAGATGTCTGCAGAACCTAGGGGCCTGTTAATTGGAAACCCTAGTTTTTTTTCTGCCATTAATATACACTACCTACATGTACTCCCCTGATTGCAATTGTTTTTCAAAGTTAGCATACCAAAACATCACTTTCGAAATCACGAATAAACAGGACATTGGATAAACAATTATGTTAAGTTCCGTTCAGTATGTTAAATAGAAAAACAGTTTCGAAATAGTTTCATTAAGTCCAAAACTAAGTTAGTGCGTTATCAAACATGAATTTGTAAGGATGCACACCAAAAACGTATTCTAATCTGTATTGCTATAACTGGTAGGCATTTAACACGTTGCATTAGAACTAAAAGTATGCCAATCATGACCATTAACTCATATTGTACGTGTAGGTTTATGACCATAAAATACAGGTCAAGTTCGATTTTGGTTACAATCCGTTTATTGTTACAGGAGTTACGATCCTTTTCGACTTAAATTTCAGCAAAAAGTTGGTTTCCAATCAATTACTTTAGAAAGGTTGCATGGATTCAATTAGTATTTTACATGAAGGTTCAGAAATATAAAACACAGGACAAATTTAATTAGGTAACAATCCAGCAATTCTTACAGAAATTATTACCCCTTAGCAACCTAGTTTTCTGTGAATTTGTGGTTTCCGATCATTATCTCATGAAAGGTTGCATGGCTTTCAATCATATTTGACAGGAATGTACATACGAGTATATTAATTAAATACAGGTCAAGTTCCATTTTTTATATATTAACTAATTTTTAGAACAGTAATAGTGGAGTTGTAGCCCCTTTCAAACTTAAATTTTGCTTAATGATTTTCCTGTTGCAGATCTGTTTCATGCTGCATATCCATACTGTGCATGATCATTTTTAGCTGATGCGCATTTATTCATATTAACGGCATGCGATTTTGTGTTATCATTCTGCTAATGTTTCTTCTTCTGGTCATTGAATAGACCTTTATAATTAATAGAGATAACAGTGTGCACCTTTGCAACCATTGTTAAGAGATTGTATGCTAAAGATAAATATTTGTGATTGGCAAAATCATATTACATGCAAACCACACATTCTGTGACTAAAAACACATATCGGGGGCATCGGTGTCTTGTGGACACATTTCTAGATGTTATTTCATTTCATTTATATATAAAACGCGCAACTACATTGAAAATCGGATTGTGACGTAATGTTCTTAACGGCGTGATTTGCAGCTATATACTAATGGTATTTCTTTCACTACCGAAATGAGACGTTTTGGCTTTTGTGGATGAATTATTCTTAGCATATGGTGACCCCAAAATCAATAGGATTATCATTTACTGCCTATAAAAAAGAGTTCTAGCAATTTTAAGGCATTATGTCAAAGCACTGTCGATGACGGTGCAAACACACTTTTTAAATGAAAGGTCACGGTCAAGAGAATCTTTTCTTCATAAGCGTTACACCTAGCAAGTTTAAACACCGCAGTCCATAGTATTTTAAAGTTATTGAGCAGAAATGCACCATCTTTTCTTTGACCCAGTGACCTCAAAATTATTGGACTTCATTTACTGCCCAGGACTTATGTCCATTCTACATTTAAGTCCTCTAAGTCAAAGCGTCAAATTTATTGAGCCTAAACCGTATTAAGATGCACGGTAACTTTGATCTTTACCTTTGATCCATTGACCTTAAATTCGTTAGACTTCATCAGCAGACAAATGTCTCTATTAAGTTTAAGTACTCTAGGTCAAAGCCTTTTTAAGCCGTTTTGGTCACTAGGAACCTTAAAATCGATACGGTGCATCTACGGTTCATAACAATTGTTTCTACCAGGTCTAAAGTTTTGAAATGCAAGGTTACTTCACTGTGAGTTTGACCTTGGACCCAATGACTTCAAATTGCATAGAATTTGACTACTGTCCAGGACCAATGTCCCTTTCAAGTTTGAGACCTCTAGGTCAAAGTCTTCGCAAGATATCGTAATGTTTTGAAATGCAAGGAAACAGTAACCTAGAACTTTGACCCAGTAACCTCAAAATGGGTTCATTAACTGTCCATGAGCATTGACCTTATCAAATTTTAGTCGATTAACGCCAATTCACAATTTATTGTGTGGAAATTGTTCTCAAATGCAAAGTCAGTGTGACCTTGACCTTTGATCTAATGACCTCAAGATGTATAGGATCCATTTAATGTCCATTTGCAATGGCCCTAATCAGCAATGTCCCTACACATTTTGATATATCAAAGCTTTCGCAAGTTATTGAAAATACAAGGTCAATGTGACATTTACCTTTAATTCATTGATCCCAAACTAATGCTGCTTCATCTACTGTCAATGAGCAATATCCTTACCAAGTTTGAGATCTCTATGTTACAGCCTTCACAAGTCACTGAGCGGAAACGGTTTTTAAATGCAAGGTCACTTTAAACCTCGACTTTGATCTAATGACCTCAAAATGAATATCGTTCATCCTTGTCGTGAACGTCACGATTTAAGGCTAAAATATGTTAAGGTTATTGTATTGCCGACGGAGTACAGCCTACTATTAACGGTGTAAAGTATATTACTGACGACATATTGGTTGTTAATGACGGTGATGGTTCTGTCGGTTCTTTCGTGTTTAAAGATCTTTCTGATGTCAAATCATCCCCTTTTCACGTGTTTTTCAATGGTTATGTGCTATTAAAACTATATACAATGTGCAATTTTCCTTTATAGTTCAGAGCATTCAGAACATTAAGAGCATTTGGATCATTTAGAATTGAGTAAATAAACGCTTGGTTATATTAAGGTAGAGCACTTTTTTTTCAGTGGGTGGGGTAAATGTTTTATTACTTTTCATTTCTTCTTTTTACGTCAGACTTGTTTATCCTGGTTGGGATGCCATAATGTTGTAGTGTACTTACACCATTAGTTCATGTAAAGAAATATTTTCATTAGTGAATTATAATGAAGAACAGATACATTTTGACGTATTATCTTGTTCGTTGACAAACAAAGACAGTGTGAAAGAATCAGTGGAAATAAAGCTACTTAAACATAGTTTACACCACTGGCAACACACTCTTGTTTCATTTTACTTTATCAAATACATACTTTGAAAAATATCTGTAAAACATGAGGGGTGTCTTGCAGTAAATCTCTGAATTTTTTATTTCTTTAAAATGGCTTGGTAAACAGACATTTTTACAACAAGAGTTTGTTGATAGTGGTGTGAACAATGTTTTAATTCCTTTATTTTCACTGATTCTGTCACACAGACTTTGTTCGCCAACGAGCAAGAAAATGTTTAAAAATGAATCCGTTCTTCCTAATAATTGACTTATTCATAGTTTTCTTGACAAGAATTATTTGTGTCAGTATACTACAATATTATGGCATCCATACCAAATGAAACCCATTTTATATTAAAGGAAAAAATGAAAATTAAAAAAACATGCACCCCACACAATAAAAGAAATAGTGCGCTGCCTTAACTGAATAAATAGTTTGAATTGAATTTGTCAAGGAGATTTGGAATAAATTATAAAACGTTGAAAGGATTATTTATTTGTGCTCTCCATAAGATCTGAGATAAGTTTAGTTCCGATGTGGTCACAACGAAAACGTCGTACAGCCAAACCACGTTTGAGACCTCGGGATCAAAGCTTTTTCAAGTTATTTAGCCATAACCATATATACTTAACGAAACTTAAAACGCACCACCTACCTTTTTCCTTCTTTATTTAATTATCGACCCTTCCGATATCTGCCAGCTTATTTTTATGCCCCGTTCGAAGAAGAGGGGTATATTGGTTTGCAGATTCGGTAGGTCGATCGTCTACCAACTGGTTTCCGGATGATAACACAAGAACGCTTGGGCCCAGGATCTTGAAATTGATGTGGAGGTTGGTCATGACCAGCAGAGGACCCCTATTGTTTTTGAGGTCAGTATGTCAAAGGTCAAGGTCACAGTGACCAGGAAAAGTAAAACGGTTTCCGGATGATAACTCAAGAACGCTTGGGCCTAGCATCTTGAAACTTCATGTGGAGGTTGGTCATGACCAGCAGATGACCCCTATTGATTTTGATGTCAATAGGTCTAACTGCAAGGTCACGGTGACCCGGAATTGTATAGAACGGTCTCCGAACGATAATACGAGAACGCATGGGCCTGGCATCTTGAAACTTCATGTGGAGATTGGTCATAAACGGTAGAGGACCCCTATTGATTTTGATGTTAGTAGGTCAAAAGTCAAGGTCACAGTTACCTGGAATAGTAAAACGGTTTCCGGATGATAACTCGAGAAAGCTTGGGCCTAGCATCTTGAAACTTGATGTGGAGGTTGGTCATGACCAGCAGATGACTCATTTTGATTTTGCGGTCAATAGAGGTCAAAGGTCAAGGTCACGGTGACCCCGAATTGTAGAATGGTTTCCGCTCAATAACTTTAGTTAGGAATGAACAATTGCAATGAAAGTTGGAATGTAGGTAGTTTTCGGGGAGAGGAAGCTTAGGATGGCATTTTGGTTCACTATGGTGAAGGTCAAGGTCACCGTTACTAAAAATAGATTTTTAAAAAATTTAAATTTAAATAAAAAAAAATTCGGGGTTGGGGGGCCAACGTCACTGTTTACTAAAAATGGATTTTTTTTAAAATTATTTTCTATTTTAAAATTGTTTTAAGGAAAACACGATTTTTTATGTGGGGGTCAAGGTCACTGTTCCTAAAAATAGATCTTTTTTTTCAATTTTTTATTATTTTAAAATTGTTTTTAGGGGAAACAAATTCCGGTCAAGGTCACTGTTACTAAAGATAGATTTAAAAAAAGATAACTGTTTTGTTTTGCTTTTTAGAATTTTTTTTTTTTAATTCAACAATTTCTACAGGCGCCATTTTTACGAATTTCACAGTGTCTTTTACTTTAAAAACTGTTCCTTGCATAGTTCAACTTATGCATCAAGGGGGGCATACGTGTTTTATAAACAACTCTTGTTAGCCATTGATGCACGAAACTTATTACGTCTTGCACTTACGAAGACATTGGGTGGATATTTCCGTTACATGAATTTCAAAATGATCGAGTGATACAAATTTCATATGGAAGAGAATTTTAAGAGTGGGTTTCCCAAGAAAGAGCATCAATGCAATAACCCAGGTTTAATCTACGGATGTTTAAAGGTTAAATTAAAATGCTCTGCCAAGTAATTTGTACCACTCGATCATTTTGAAATTCATGTAACGGAAGTATCTACCAGTGTCTTCATACATGTATATGCAACACATGATAGCTTCTGTGTACCGATAGCTTAAAACAATCTGACAGATATTGGAAGGGTTGATAATTAAATAAAGAAGGAAAAGGACAGGTGATGCGTTAGAAGTTTCTTTTAGTATATCTACCAACCGACCGACAGTTGCGAAGCAATATACCCCCACTAATAACGTACACATGGAAGGACATATCAATGAGAATATGGAACGTGAGTGGATTGTCCCTGTTTTGCTTTTTTTCAATATAAAACTTTATTTTTCAGACATGGGGTCATAACTAAAAGAGCTTGATTAAATGCGTCTGTTTTAATGTAATAATATTTCATTGCATCTTTTTACAAAATATACAAATACACGTGAGATATACATAGATCAATGAAACTTGCAAATGGATTGAACTACAAGTTTTAACAACATTAGTGACAGCTCTCTCCAAAAAGTCAAGTAAATATAAGTAAATTTCCGATTTAGTATATTTGTATTTTATTAAGAATTTTTTTATGAAAATGGAATTCAGTATGAAAAGAGAAAAGGACTTTTGATTTGTTGCATTGCCTCCCCCTCCCCTCCTTTCCATGTCCCCATGTTCCGTACACACGTAATTTGGATGCAAAGACAGAGAAAACGATACGTGTTTGACTATGAACTTAAAATTTCACCACCTCTTGGTAAAGCGAATGTTTTGATAATTACTATGACCGACAGCCGAAAAAATGCCAATTTCTTACACACTTTAAATGTAACGGTACGAGTACATTTGTTTTCATATTCCATTGTTGTTTAAATATTTCTGAACGCTTTATATATTTGTGTACTGTAAATCACATATCTAATGATTAATAAATAGCTTATAATTACCAAGAAAATGTATAAGCCAAATTCTTAGTTTCTGGATAAGTCCTACCATGAATGCGAGTGGATAAAACTACATGCTGATATGATTTCTATATTCTCTGTCTTCGGTTACAATAAAGCCAAATCGCCACTCTCAAACCAGTCACATCATTAGCCATTAGGCAAAAGTTTCAAGTCAATAAACATGGGGAGAGGCGAAAAGGCTCTAAAATATGCTAAGTGGGAACGGGATACGGGTAGAAGGGAGCACAGCATATAGAACATATACATGAGAAAAAAGTTGAAGAAATATGAACAAACAAAAACTTCAAAAAGGTACAACTTCCTGAATATAAGTGTTTCCCATCTAAAAGTTGTAAATTACAATTATTATTAAATGACATTATGAATGTATATTTATCAGATATAAATGTTAGAGCTAGCACATATAAGATTATTGCATGAAAGATGTAATTATACAATTAAAGAAAGTGTATAATGTAATTGCTATAATTTTACAAAGCCATGAGGCAATGATATAATTCAAAGACAGACAGAGAGAGTATCAGATATCGTCATTGAGTATGCAAAAAAAATAATCATAGAAGTTTTATATTTTGAATATGTCATATGGTAAAGTATCTCCTAGTGAGAGTGCTCACAATATATACAGATATATACAAATTAATCAAACAAAACAATCATGATTTTTGCACGCCACAAAATTGTTAATAATAGTATAAAACTTTAGATTTTCCTCATTGACAACAAAACTATACTTTGTAAAAAAAGTATTGCGACAAGGCGTATAATTCTGAATTATCTTTAGAACGGCTGAATGTTTTTATATGTTTATATCTCAAATTAAAGAAAAATGTTTATCCTGCCTCCTGGTAGCACTTTCGAGGGATTTACGTCTGAATAATTCGTTGTTTTAAGGCTATAAATGATGTAGGGGTGGTCACTCAAAGGTCAGGAAAATGGCGGTTTCTCTTTTCAAGATAAATGTAAGAAAATGAATTAAATTTTGTTAGAATTTATCAAATCTTTGTTGATATTGGTTTGTAAAAAGAATGAATAACAGTATCAGTTTTTTTTACTATCACCATCATTCTGCAGGTCCAAATCGCCGCAAAACCTCCATTTTTTCAACTTTTAAGTGACGACCTTCAGAGACATTCAGAATTATAATTAAGACTTATTTTACCGAGTATATAATGCGTCCTTGGGAAATAGGCCGAATAAACCACGATTGTTATAGTATAGAACGACTTTTCATTTATAGTAAGCAAGAATATGTGGCTCGACTTTGGTGATAATAGTGAAATAGGGCACATCAATGGATAAGATTAATTATATATACTGGCTATTTCTAACATACATCATATGAGGCTACACTAACTGTGATTGGTTAACGCACAATGGACTATTGATAAAACTATTATAAACCGTCGACAAAAATTATAATGGATTAGTGGTTTTCATATATACACCTAGAAACAAGTTAAGCACCCCCTGGAAGTTATAAAGTGACTTAAAAAAAATGTATCATGAAATCATTTTCAAATAAACGACGGAAAAAAGCTGTAAATCATAACAGCAACCCTCTGTACGAACTGCAAACAGTTTTGCACTGTGAGTGTAGTCTTTAAAAAGACCAGAGGTTCATCTGGAGGCAGAATTTACAGAGTCAGGATGGTCACAAAGGCACGATGAAGGTTTACTCTGCTACTGAACATAAGAAGAACGGATGTCATCTGAAGACTCAAAATTGCATTTTTGACTGTAATTCGCCACCTTAAATTTTCCTATGGCCTCTACAGTTCCATACTTAATGTGTTTTTGATTTCGAATAAAACGGCACCTGTTGATTTTTCAACAATATCACCCGAAAAGCCCAACATAATATTACAGTTTTGCCGTTTTCAAAGAGGGTTGCTGTTACTGATTACATTCTAATTTGACGGTATTTTCATGATAAAGCTTCGTTCGAAAAATCACTTAACTTTTTTCTTTGTGTATACTTGCATTAAATAATGATTGTTATGGAGTGTGTACATACAAAACTATACTAGATCTATATATTGGTAACAAAAAAGGAGAGATTTTGCTGGTGTTATTTTGACAAACGATACCGTTAAACACAAAATGACCAGTCAGCAAATGCTAAAGATTTATGGATTACACATGTGGTTAGATGTTTTGTATTCAGCCGTGACTGCACTTTCTATAAAAGACCATAGCTCTGACACGGGTTAAAATCCTACTATAGTGTAAACGATAAAGTGATGTAAATATTTACATAGAGGATCTTCCACGAGTGTCCGTGTGTATTGAATTTTTTTAACGAGTCATCTAAAACGATAAAAACGAGGCTTTGCCGAGTTTTTATCAGTTTAGATGACGAGATTAATAAATTCAATACGACACAAACACGAATGAAAGATTCTATTTATAACATAGCAAAGAAATCACAGGATTAAAAGATAAGACGAACCCTTTAACAAACAGTTTGCTTTCGGTTCTATCTACTCGCTTTTTGCATTGCACATTGACTTGTAATTATATATGTTTTGTTAAAACATTGGCGAATACATATGTTTAAACTAATTAAATCAGTCTATTGAATCAAATGTCGCCTTCCGTTATTAATTATTAATTATCAATTTTGTATTCAGATGATGATTCAGACACATTCTGCCTTCTGAAAATCAGAAGAAATACAAAATGTATTCCCTTTCATCAATTATAAAAGGCAGTTTTTATTGTTCAATTCAAGAAAAAGCATCCAGTAAACTTTAAATGATTAAGTTCATTATACGTGTATGTTGAAGTTTCAGTCAAGATATTTTCTAACACGAAAATATTAAATCATTCAAATTCACATATTTTATTTCAGTTTTAAAATCATCCTCTGCAATGAAAGTACTCAACAGGTACGTTGGAATTCATCATGGCCAATCATGCTTGTTTGCCAAAGATCTGGTCGTGGGTGGTATCTTATTAGAATCCACTGTGTATGGATGATCTTTTCCATGGCGTAATGGATTCCTGTCCATGCGGTTGTTGAATTAGAATTTCCGTATGGAATGTTGTTCCAGGATACCGTCCAGGCCAAAGTACAATCCTCTTGAGTTGGACCTGCCATTGTGTAGCGACCGGCTAATTCGTAGAAGTCTGATGCTCGTCCGACAGCAGTGTTGTATTTTCCAGACACTTTTCCACTGTGACATGTTAGCTCTAAAGTTGAATTCAGTTGGTTTATCCATTTGCCAGCAACACCACACTTGTTGAGTTCACTCGGTACAGTGTCGCATATTGCTAAAGAAAAAAAAACAAATACTATATTCACTCATTAAGTTTTATAACTAAATAAATATCACACCAAATGTGTATTGGTTCTGACGACACATCTAACATACCACACATATAGTTGAATAAAAAGTATTACAAAACTATAAATCATTTCCAAATTTAATCGGCAAATAAATAGACAATCGCTACAGTGTCAACATTTATTTCAAGCATTCAGAATTTTCTTAATTTGGTTTGTTGTTAAAGGTTAATACCTTATAAGTAAGAATATGAAATAAAATAAAAGTTAGGTCACCAGCCTTATTTATAAGTAATGGACAGTTTTTATAAGTATTCCCTCGAAAGCAGTGAAATAATAAAACATCTAAATTTGGCAATTCACCATAGTGTTAATTTAGAATGTTATGCAATAGATCATTTTTCATTAAACGGCATCAATTGAGATTTCAAAATGTATTCACCCGGAAAATATACCAAAAAGAGAAACGTTTTTCTGTAAAAAAAAATACATAGAATTTTTTTTCAATGTTCAAGCATTCAAAATTTCTTAATTTGTTGCAGAGGAAATGTTAAAACATCACTTTCGTGAAAACCTATTTAAAAATAATAGGTTACCAGCCTTATTATTGAGAAAAATGAGCCTTGGTCTCGGGTGGGAGCGTAGTGGTGGAGGGAGGCTATGTATATAATGTCACTGAAGTTAGACAGATAGCTCAGTGAAACTTAAATCGGAAAAATTGTGCATAGTAAAACACATACAAATAATATGTGACAAAAATATATCCTTCTAAAAGCATTTAGAAGGTTTTAAAAGTCAATCCTAGTTAATGTAGCTGCGGACCTTCGGACCAGAATTCAAAAAGTAGATGGAAAAGTATGCATTTTGGTCCAGGTATAGTTCCATGTCTATATTTTCGAATAATATAATTCTTTTTTCCTATTTAGCTTTAACATACACGTATAAAGCGCCATCTGGCGGCACCCGATTTTCTAACAAAAAATGATCGTTTTCTATCATAATTTCAATAAAATTTTGGCGATTTCACTTTTTTCAAGTGTACATTATTTTGACAACAGCCTTTATTCGGTAGGAGCAATTTTAATGTGTTTGATGCGTTACACAACCATTATTACTGCAAAAATAAATAGTTGGAAGCCGGAAACGTAGCGAATTTTTCACGTCAAAATTCACAGATTTTGCCGTATAGCGCGTTATCCGCGATGTCAAACAGTTTTATTTATTAATATTATAATCATCAGGTTAAATGATCAATTAAAAAAAAAACATGTGTTTACGTTGGATTTTTTGTTAAAAAACTTCTAATCTCACCAAAATGCATATAAACGCGACGTTTCAACGTTTCAATGTTTTCAAACCATAACCGTCACGTCATTCTTTTCATGCCTAAATACGGATAAGTGTTACATTAATCGGAAAATCCGTTCATAGTAAGGTGAAAAATTGTATATTCTAAAGGGTAAACGTTTGAGTTAAAGTAAGAATTAAGCATAAATGTCCACGAACTTTAAACTATTTTAGAATGTTGATATGTTAACAAAATGAACAAGCAACAGAGAAAAGAAAACAATATGGAAACGCCGGAAAATAAATTTTTTTGTAACCTGTTAAATTTGTCACGTAGTCATAGCTGGTAGCAAGGCTTCAACCGTTTTGAACAGTCATGGGTGTATAAACACTGCTTACAAGGCTTGTTCATGTCAGAAATATTTGACTTAAATGATTTAATATTCTTTTTGTAAAAACCGGTAAAATTCAAATTTGCGTACAAGGATATGTAATTGATACAATCACTTGCAAAAAAACAAACATTTGCCACATTGAAGACGAAGTGGTTATCAATATCATTCCAAATATGCATGGATAAACATGCAGTATTTTATTGCAATTTGTACTATCACCTACATCACCTTCCCAAACTATTGAAACCAATCAGCACATTTACATCTCTGCCATACATCCATAACTAATGCATCACACCTATCTATGCTATTTTGGTTTTAAAGTAATATTGAATTTAAAATAAATGTCAAATTTAATTACTTTAAAAGCATAAAAAACAGAATATTTGTAAGTATTATTAACCTAAAAGTTTAAGCTAAACATTCCAGTCATCATCGGTAAAATTAAAAATAAAGTAAAGTTGTCACACTTAGAGTTTATATACGCATACATTCGTGTCCGGACTGTAACTTTGTCATGCATTTAAGGATTTTAAAATAACTTGGCACAGATGTCCAGCACATCAAGACGACGTGTCGCGTACAAGACCCACGTCCCTACCTCAAAGGTCAAAGTTACACTTAGAGTTTAAAAGTAATGGAGTCCTGTATGCATTGTAACCCTGTCATGCATGAAAGGATTTTAAAATTACATGGCACACTTTTTGAGCACATGGAGAGGACACAGACTGTGAGATACCTCAAAGAGGGCATTCTTCACTTACGAGGGACAGCTTCTGTTTAATTATCATTCACTAAACGTTGGAGAATAAAATCTGATAGATCTAAGGTGTGTCCATTTGATTATGTTTTGCATGTTATTTTTTTTTTTATACTAATTTATTTATTCTCGATTGCGAAACAAGTTATTACAATTTAGATTAATCGCTCTCGAGACTCATTCAAGATGGAATATACCTCGAAGAGGCAATGTGGAATTATTGTGTCTTGCCTAACGACACTACCTACATGGCTATGGTAGGGATCGAACCCGGGGCCCTTCGATCCTGAGGCGAACGCGCTACCACTGCGCCACGGCGGCTCCACAATGTTATGCTATGTTATGGAATGTACTTTTAACTAGATTTATCACTAAAGGTGATCCATACTCTCTGTCAATGCACCCTTGACAAAAATAACAGCGATTTTTTACCATTTTAGGAAAGAGTCCGGTCCGAGTCCAGACAGATTATCACATTGCAGGAAATGGTGAGAAGCATTAATGTTTATGTCATATATGCAGTTGTATAATATTTCCATAACAGCAGGCATGTTTTCTTCAGTGAAATGTAAAATAAGACAAACAACTCAAAAAAAAAAAGAAATTGCAACTAGGAGGGTGTTTAAAAGTCAATAATGGTATACGTTTCTTTTCTTTTAAGAAATAAGTAATAGCAAAACAGTTTTCAATACATTGTTTTCTTTTATAGAAAGTAATATATAGAATATACAAAAATATGTCCAGAGCTCAAAGTGATAGATATAGCTTAATCTCCAGTTCCGGGGCTTGGGGTGCGAACGAGGACCCGAGACACTTCCAAAAACTAAACAACTATAAATACGCTACATATCATAATTTTTGTCGAGCCCGCTTGCGGTGAGCTCGATATAGTTGTCACAATGGCGGTTCGGTGTATGTGCGTGCGTGCGTTCGTGCGTGCGTACAAGTTTGGCCGAGCTGTAACTTATACATTGATCAAGGGATTCTTAAATAACTTGTTACAAATGTTCACCATCATGAGACTGAGTGTCATGCGCAAGAACTAGGTCCCTAAGTCTAAGGTCAAGGTCACACTTAGAGGTTAAAGGTCAAATTCAAGAATGACATTGTCCGGAGCATATCTACTTCGTGCATGGAGGGATTTTGATGTAACTCTGTACAAATGTTCACCACCATGAGCTACCCTTGTTTATAGAATAACTTCCCTTTGTTGTTACTATAAATAGCTTATATTGTAACTTTTTATTACTGGCCGTAGAGAAAAATCGAGACCACTTTTCTGTGGTACAACATGCATGTTACATCCAATATTTAGGTGTATTTTGACCTATCTCTACTTGGTAAGGAGTAAGTCCTTTTGACAGCTGGCGGGCTCGACATGTTGTACATGGGCATCTAGTTTGTCTAAGGGTCTGAAGTGACAAAGTGCAGTTTTGGACCCGGAGAACCTTCCTTCGTTCATCACACTGAAGCGTTTCAAATTGGGATTAGTAATATAAACTGGTAATAACGCCGTATAATACAAAACTCATGAAGAATGAGTCTATTTACTTCACAAAAAATACAGTTGTAAGAGTTTAAACGCATATATGTCCCACAAGATTTTCTGCAAAAATTATAGAAAGCCCATTAATTATTTCAGTGTTTGTCATAACACATTGTAATAGCGACGAATAACATCCTTGTCAACGTTGCGTTTTTAGCATTTGATCGTAATTTTATAAGTTTTTTTAGCAAAAAGCCATCGTGAACACTTGCCGTTTTTATTTTATTATTGTTAAGAGCAAACCATGATGCACATGATATCAAAAAATAAAAAACGTTGACCGCGCAGATAACGCGCTATACGGAAAAATCCGTAAATTTTGACGATACACTTTCACATCGTTTTTGGATTCGGACAATTTGTTTTCGTGGAAATTCTGGTTTTGTAATGCACTAAACACATCAAAAGTACTTCTACCAAATAAACGCTGTTGTCAAAATAATGTATACTTGAAAAAGTGAAATCGCCAAACTATCATTGAAATTATGATAGAACAAGAGGGCCAAGATGGCCCTATATCGCTCACCTGGCTACCATTGGCTTATTACAGAAGCTCATCAATAGCAGAAATGGGCTCATGATTCTCCTCTATATAAGCCTATGTTAACGCAAGAGACCTCCGGGCAGGATCAATTTTGACCCAGGGGTCATGATTTCAACAATATTGGTAGAGGGTCACCAGTTAAGTAATGCCACATGCTAAATATCTTAGCTCTAGGCCTTGCGGTTTCAGAGAAGAAGATTTTTAAAGTTTTTCCTATTTCAACCTATGGAAAAACAAATGACCCCACGGGCAGAGTCAATTTCAACCCGGGGATCGAAATTTGAACAATCTTGGTAGAGGTCCACTAAGTAATGCCACATGCAGAATATCTTAGCTCTAGGCCTACCTGTTCTTGAGAAGAAAATTTTTAAAAGTTTTCCTTTCTGTTGCCATAGCAACCAGAGTTCAGCATGGAATGGAATTATTTGAACAACTATGAAAGGGCTTCATGCAAGGAACATCCCTGCCAAGTTATATCATCATTGGCTTCTTGGTTTCAGAGGAGATGTCGTTTGAAGGAAAATGTTAACGGACGTACGACGTACGACGGACGCCAGACGGAATGCGATCCTAATAGCTCACTCTGGCACTTTGTGCCAGATGAGCTAAAAACGATCAATTTTCGTGAAAAAACGGGTACCGACAGGTGGCGCTCTTTACACGAACGTTTTCAAGAGCGTAATAGGAAAAAAGGAACTTTATTTTTCGAAAATATAGATGTGGATCTTTTCCTGGGCCAAATTTTGTACTTTTCCGTCTACTGTTTGTAGTCATGTCCTAAGGTCCGCAGCTACCTTAAATATTGATTTTTTATATGCTTTTAAAGGGAGGTAATACATTTTCTTAATGCATTGTTTTTTAGTCCTGTATAGTTGTATGTATAAAATACGTAACAGCGATATAACTGTTTCATATTATTTCATTTATAAGAATTTTTCAAAAGTTGTTTGTTTATCACAATTAATTAAAGGTCCATTACTAAGACCAAATCAAATTTACTTTTAAATCTGGAAATGTAATGGGCGTCTTCTCAGAAGGAAAAATATGACATACTGCATCGAATGTTACCATATTGTGCTTGAAAATTTGAGTTTAACAAAATAATTAATAAATTATATTTTGCCTTTTCAAGAACGAAAGTAGGTTTTCCAGTTTTCAAATATCTTTGTAATTTTCCAGAAGTCTCCCAGAGAGAGGCTGTAAATAGGTTGTACATGAATAAGCAAGCCTATTTTGAATTATAGCTGAAAGAACTTTACTTCCAATGGTGTGTAACGTTTATCTCTGACTGTTTACAACATGCAATAAAGCGAAAGTAGGACAAAAAGACCACCCAGGTCAATCTAAGGAAATACAAAAACATTCACTCGTTTTTCTGCAGCAGTATTTCAAACAGGGAAATACTCCACGGCTATTGTAAAGTTTTGTTATTTTTTACCATTAGGACTAAAAGCCAAACCAACGTATTTGTATTTGTCAACTATTTCTTTATTTATTACAATTAACTTCAAGACATATTCCACGTACCGCGTTTATTAGAACCAAATATCAGGACTTTTGTCTTGTCAGTATGACGTATTGAAATCATAAAGACATTTTTTAACTCGGCAGGGCTACAACCAATTAGAACAGTCTGCTAAATGGAGAACGAATATACTTAGAATCCGAACAATTTCTTTCGATATATACTCCAAGCGGATTCCGTTATTATCTTTAGAATCCCAAAAGTGTAATAAGTCATTAAGAAACAGGGAAAATAAAAGGGAAGACACAATTTCTCCCTGACGAACGGGGGTGGGGGGCATTTACAATTCTGAGGAATTTTCCATCAATACCATTTTAATTAGCTTTTGAAATAACTGTGCCCTTGGTAAAATATCGAATACGCGGAAAAAGTCTTCGTACGCAAAAAAGGAACAGTTACGTGTTTGCATATGCAACAAATCTAATAAGAAGTTCAAGGTGAAAATGTGGTTTAATATGGAGTACCTTTTTCTGAAGCATGCTTGATTTTTATGTATACTATTATACGTATCTACAAAAGTTAGTCATCCTCTCGTTTAAAACACCAGTAAAGAGTTTCCCTAAACAGCTGAGAATTGAGATTAGTCTGTAATTTTCTGGCAATGACGCAGAACTTTTTCCTTTATAAATCGGTATATTGTAGCCTTAAGACCAGGTACTAGGTATAATTCCTGTATCAAGTATTGAAATGAAGAGTTTTAATAATATATAGATTGGTAGCATTATATATTTTGTAGATATAATATTCGTTATTTAATTTTACCGGAATTACTTGCCGCTTTACCAAGTTTATATTTACTGATGATTTTTAAAACATTCCAGAACCGGTAAATGGTCGATTAAATATATTATCATTATTCGATAAATTTGTACAATCAGCTTGAAAAGCATGTTTGTTAGGCTCGGAGCTTGCGGTTTTAAAATCATTAAGTAAACATCTTTTGTGCTCAGTTTTATTCAATTTAAACTGATTGTAAACAACACCTTGGCACGTAAAATGATTAAATTTGTACAATGAGAAATCGGCTGCAACGTTCATTTGACGGAAATGTCAATTTTGCCGAGTCGTCAAAAATATTTAAAATACGTGTAACGATATTGTTTCAGTCAGTTTTTGGGTCAACAGAATTTGGCATAAAATTGTTTAGTAAGGCACCAACACTTGCCACCTTATTCAGATTTTAATATTTTGTACAAAATCGCCAATTTTCCACGCAAAAATTTAAAATTGAAAAAGAAATACTGTTCTATGTTCACACAGCGGGACCACTTCTGATATGTATACCACGAATCAGATTGTACTCGTGAGAGAAATACGAGGCGCCTTCCCGTGACTTGAAGCAGCTACAAAACCTTAGACATAAAGGGAATACAGAATTGAGAATCTGGCGCGATGCCCTCTACAATTCGTGACGGAAGAACCATCATATTCTACTTACATTGCAGAACAGGAAACAGAAGCAGGAGAGCCAGTGGGACCTCATTGGCTACAAATTAGCAAACTTGTACTCAAGGACAAAGAAAAAGTATACTGTATTCGCCAACTGAGAGGTGAATGATAGATCTATAGACGCATCAATGATTCTGCTAAAGAGGCAATTTCCACACATCTGGGGTTTAGACAGTTGTTTAAACGCAGCACAGCTGACGTTTCCACGGGCATATGGAAGCTTAATCCCGATTGTTAACAGATCTGCACAATAAGATTGGTCCCACTGGCTTATATTGTCAACTATGAAGACAAAAACCAAGTCAGAAATAAAAAAGTTGTTTGCAATTTTTTAAGAAAGGATACGCTACAAAAGAAATCTGACAAAATATTATTAAAATATATGGACTGTGCGTATCAGGATAACGGGAACGACTGTGGATTATTAGCAGTAGCAAATAGCTACAATGAAAAAAGTCAAAGTTATAAAGTTTACAACTTTGACACAGTTAAAAAGTATTGGAACACTTGGATTTATTATACTGTAGTTTGTGTACGACGTGACGAAATCAAGATAAAAGTTCACAGTTGGTTTCCGTTAAAGTAAACACCGTTTGTTGACATGTTAAATCAACGCACAATTAGCGCCCAAGGTTGCTTGGTGGTTATTAGTTTGGTTCCCTGTCGTACTGGCATGCTACAGCACATCAGGCAAAGCTCAATAATGGCGGCTCAAAAGTATATTGTTTGTATAGTGAAAATGATAAAAGTATTGATCATTCAAAACTAATGTGTTTATTATACCCCCCTTCGAAGAAGCGGGGGTATATTGCTTTGCACATGTCGGTCGGTCGGTAGAGAATGGTTTCTGGACGATAACTTAAGAACGCTTTGGTCTACAATCGTCAAACTTGGATTGATTGGAGGTTGGTAATGACCAGCAGATGTCCTCTATTGATTTTGAGGTCAGCAGGTTAAAGGTTAAGGTCACAGTGACCGGAAATAGTAAAACGGTTTCCGTACGATAACTCGAGAACGCGTAGCATCTTGAAACTTGGTGTGGAGGTTGGTCATGACCAGCAGTCTATTGATTTTGAAGTCAGAAGTTGAAAGGTCAAGGTAACCGAGACTTTTTTTTGGGGCCACATGAATTTTTTTTTTAAGGCCAAATTTAATTATTTCGTCATTTTTTGCCAAAATTTAATGCCAAAAACTGTTGTTGGTCTTTTAAAGGCCGAATAAAAAAAATTTCAGGCCACATGTATTTCTTTTTCCACATTTCTGATTGCATCAAAGGGGGCATATATGTTTTACAAACACCTCTTGTTTGAAATAGTTTTTGACAGTGTTTTAAGAGGCGAAATGTTTTTTGAATTCTCAATCTGTGAACTTTGTAAACGTTGAAAAAGTTGGACCAGTAAGTGTACTATATTTCGGACAAGTTACTTCAAGAAGACATTTCGGATATGACATATTCAATTTTGTTTTGCAATTTAAGTCGCCCAAGTCGAGCCTAAAAATGTTCAAATTTAAAGCTGAAAAGGAAAAAAAATAAAAAAGCAGAAAAAATAAAGTGGCGGCTGTGGGATTTGGACCTCGCCCGTAATATTAGAGAGCCAGTGACATAACCACTGGGCTACGGAGAATTATCGAATACTGAAGGCTTAAATAAGACATCAATAGTCAGTTCCTATATATAAACACCTGGTAACATAATATCATACAGACTAAATATCCGAAATGTCAACGAATATCTTCCACGTCCTAAATAAAGGCTATTTTCCTGTTGTTTATTTCTCGTTATAGTTTATTGGTCAATCAAATATTAATAGCAATTTACATTGAGCTTATAGTGGCAAATCACATACTGCAAGGTTTTTTTTAATGATCAACACCTACATAATACCCCCTATTAACTCAATGTACAAAATCGATTGTGTGGGCGCCGCCGTTATTGAGCTTGGCCTGACCAGTTCCGTATGGGTAGGGGCAGGTAACCCCAGACTAAGTGGAAATAAGGTCCGCATCATCTTTTGCCGGCTTTTTGTATTTGGAAAGGATTTACTATGAAAACAACCTAAATCTTGAAACACCTCGAAAGCTAAACACTCATTGCTTCCAAAGTCTTCGTTTCATTGATAGCGAATGCCGGACACCAAAGATAAACGACGACTGGTCTATTAAAACTGACCAATAGAAACAGGTCTTACAAATCATATAGTTTGTCCTTATTCACCATCCTTACGAATTAACACAAAGGACTCAATGAAACGGAATGGAACATCATGAATTATTAAAATGCACTGCATTCAATGACCCGGAAAAGAATTGAGCGCTTCGAAAAAAAAGTAAACAACACAAACATTTCCTCTCAATGTCTTCGGTATTTGTGTTTTGTAAGAAGCAAATCCAGTCATTGGTTATGACAGAAATTAAGAGCAAACAAATGTAGCAATGTATTATCTGATATAGAGAAGCAAGGCCGAGTTTGCTTTTATATCAATCCTCCCAATTACTATGCGCAGTTTTTGGCCTGGGGACTGAAAGTCCCCTAGGCCTAAGTTAGCATACCACATTTCAAACACTACAGACAATTTAACTGTGCTATGTGCGAATAACAACTGTAAACATGCGCTTTGGGAAAGTAGTGCATGACAGACCAGATCAATCTTAGTTTGATTTTCAAATTTCTGATGTTATTTCATTGACAACTTTCTTATTTACGAACGATTACATATATATTTACCTAAAAATAAATTTCTTTAAAAAAAAAGATACAATTTACGTACATTCCCGAGAAGGAACTCACGTGATCAAAATCACCCGCCATTTATCGAGGACGCTGCATTTCAAGGCCCAGTGAACGGTTTCACCGATTACAACGTAACCAAGAATCATTTTTGGTTTTCCCTGTTATACACATTGTACAGTATTGTATTTATATTTCATTGCTGGTATTGTTTTGTTTATTTCTGTTTCAAGGTCTTGTCCTTGGTACACACACACGATCCACATCATCAGATATCGCTTAAAGTTGAACAAAGCGCAGATGGAATTATTTTTATTGTTCTCTCAAACAATTGATATTGTTGACCATGTGATTATTTTTCATTTAACGTACGTTTTATAATAAAACAAACTTCCCTGCCACCCATATATTTGTGAATCATTCATTCTGTGTCATAAACTAAATTTCGCGTTATGCACATTTCGACCCGCGCTTTAGGTAAGGTTCAGCGTAAATCACGAAGGTCAAAAGTTGTTTTTAGGGGAGTTAATCTATAGCCCCCAGGCCTTCAGCGCTCACAGCGCTTGATTTAACAAGGTCTTATCGTATGTTACATACAAACAGCAACTTCATCTGGTCTACTTTCCCAAAGCGCAGTTTTACAGATGCTATTTACCCTTTTTTTCAGTTCAATTATCTACGGTGTTCGAAATATAGTATGATTCTGGTATTGCCTTCATCGAAATGGAAAAACAATCAAAACCAACGGATGAAATCGGTAAATTTGTATCGGGTGCATGGCTCTGTCTCGTGGTCAATATGGCGTCGGTGGTGGTGAGGTGGACAATGAATGCTTTTTGCAGACTGAAAGCCACGAAAAAAATAGGCAAATCATTCAACTGGTGGTACTTTTGGCGAACTAGAGTACAAATTTGGAAATTTGTCTACAGGTGAATTTGTAATAGATGATATACTGGTGACTTTGTTCGAAATGCTTTCATTATCCAATAAAGTTGGCGCAAAATATCATGAAATGATTGAGCGACTTCAATCTTTGCAATCAGCAAATATAACTACAAATAAACGAGTTAAGACCCTTGAATATCGTAGCATTGACACCGAGGCTAGGAGTAGGCGTAACGACCTCATTTCCAGAGGCATTCAAGAAATGTATTTGACTCAATAGTGTACACATTTCTCAAGGACCTAGATGTTGACCCAAAACATATCTGTATCAACGACTTGGAACACCCATGCAAGGCAGGTTTCTTCCAGTTATTGTCTGTTTCAGAGACTTTCAAATGCAGAAAACATCTCGAGTAATGCTTTCAAGCTCAAACAAAAGCTAATTTAGGTATAAACACGGACTCGTTGAAGCCAGAGCTCGTATCTGGCCTAAGGAGGAAAAGTCCAAAAATCCCCCAAAACATCCGGCGAAACTTATAGTTAGAAAAAAAGTCATGTAATTATGATGAATTTCCAGAGCGGCAATCAGTCCTGAAACAATTCAGATATGATAAGGACACCAAAATACGTGTTCCTAAACCTACCAAGAGGCAAACTGATGTACAAATTCCCTTATAACTCATGCATTGCACATTTAACCAAGAAAATTATTCTAACGATATACTTTTGTGTGTAAATGTTTAACATGTTATAAATAAAAAGTATATAAATAAATAACTCTCTTGGTTGTTTTATGCCTTTTAAAAGAAACAAGAGCATATGCTTAAAAGAGTATTGCCCATAAGCCTTGTATGCTTTGCAGGGCACAGTGGTTCATCTGTATTCTTGTTCCGTAGCCCGTATATAGTGTAGTGTTACACTTTTCACTGTAAATATGTTATTTCATAGATATGAGGTCTCGATAAATAGACGGTGATGTAAATCGCTTTCGAGTAACCGATAAGTCACATTCCAGTGATTTCAATTTTCTCCCATTCAAGATGGCGGCTTTACCTAGTTTATGTAGCAAAACGCACTCATTGACCTGGTCTATTCTCCTAGCCTTGACTACTGTCTTGATAAGCTTGTCCCGGCTGTAACGTCCTCATGCATTGAAGGATTTTGAATTGACTTGGCACGGTTGTTCAACACAACGGGACGGTGTAACGGGTGCAAGACCGAGGACTGTTGCTCAAAGGTCCAGGTCACACTTAGTGATTAAAGGTAAGAAATGGACACATGATACATTTTCTGGGCATTGAAGGATTTTAAATTGACTTGGCACCAAAATGGGATGGCGTGTCGCGAATAAGACCTAAGTCCATAGCTTAAAGGTCAAGGTCAACATAGATATTAAAGGTAAAACATGGACACATTTTACAATGACCGTGGGCATCTAATTAGTAAAGCTTCCCATAAAGATTTCTTGAATTTCAGTCTGTGGTTGCTGAGAAATAGCTTGAAAATGAATGTATATGCAAAAAATAATCAAAGGGGAATAACTCTGTAAAGAATCATTGAACTGGAGCATGCTGATAATATGCACATCTCCCCTTGATAGTAAAGCAGTACATGAATTTTCACTGAATTCAAGTCAGTTGCTTCGGAGAAATAGCATGGGCAAGAATGTACAGAAGTGCTATAATATACTGTAATTATATATATGTATACATGTACAAATAATGAAGGGCCATAACTACAGCTTAACGAATGATTTACTTTTGTCAAAGTCGTAATTAATTTGCATTTTGCTCGTTTACATTTTAAATTGTTCGTGGGAGTTTTGATATGTTATTCCCGGAAAGCAAAACAAAAACGGCCAGAAATGGCGGCCTACAAATATTTGAGAAAGTGCTATTACTTTTGCCCGCATTGAAGATGAATTAGCGATTCCATTTGTTTAACACGTATATATTTATGTAAGGGCTTTTAACATGTGTCGCCATTGTATAGACTCCCTCAAGCATGCAAACTGACGATTATTACGGTGCCGAGAAAAGATAAAACCGGGGGGACCCGCTAATCCTATATTATGTCACAGCCAGAAAGCAATAAAACTTACTTGTTTTCTCTTTTGCAGGTGGGTCATCATCATCTTGAATAGATAACACCACTGTCGGAGTTAATACAGCGACAAGGAGGATTCCAATGACGGCTGGTATTAAAAACTTCATATTTCTGTTCAGTCCAGACTTAGGTGATGGTTGAGAAATTGTCGGTGCCGACAAAAAATCTTGTTTTATTTCGTACTTCATGCACCTGTCCTAAGTTTAATTGTATTATATTGCCACACTTGTAACCGAGGTTTTATATGTACTGTTTGATTTCGTAAACAACGTGTTTATTAACATGGATCATTCCATTTATTTTATATATTAGGGGTTGAAGCATTACCGTTTAAGAAGAACAATATATGTAATCGCTTCGTTATCGCTTAAAAACTGGTACTGGCTTCCCAGTTTAGTAGATCATGCATGCTTTGATTTCTGAAAAAAACAAAAAAAAAACAAAAACAACAAAAACATTTCGTCTCACCTGTAAAGGATACAGCATATTTTGCTTAAGATATTTCATGTCACTTTATTTTTGTCGTCATAATAGTCTCTGTATGGACTGCAAAGTATGTGCAAATACTTTCAATAAAATTATCTTCTTGAATTTTAGTTTACTTGGCACAGAGTGCCAGCGTGAGCTATTAGGACCATTCACGTCCGTCCGTCCGGTAACCACTTCCTTCAAACGACACCTCCTTTGAAACTACCAAGCCACTGTTGATGAAACTTAACAGGGATGTTCCTTGCATAAAGCTCTATCAAAGGTGTTCAAACAATTACATTCCATGCAGAACTCTGGTTTGTATAGCAACAAATAAACAAATAAATACTATAAGGCCTAAAGATTAGATATTTAGCATGTAGCATTGCCTAGTGGACCTCTACCAAGATTGTTCAAATCATGTCACCCGCCCGGGGGTTATTTTATTTCTTATATAGGGAAAACTTCAAAAATCTTCTTGTCTAAAACCATACGACCCAGAAATTAGATATTTGGTATGTAGCATCGTGTAGTGGACTTCTATGAATATTGTACAAATCATGACCCCAGGTCAAAATTGACCCTTCCCTTGATGCGATTGTTGCACATGTATTATAGCCAATGGTAGCCAGGTGAGTGATATGGTGCCATTTTGGCTATCTTGTTTATGGCTATATAGGGAATCCAGCATTTGCATGATAAGCCTTTATCTTAAGAAAAATCTATTTCATCTATCTGTGGGTTAAATGCAATACAAAATTCAAACACTTCTAAACGCTTAATCGAAGAAGAAGTCATATACATTTAATTTGCAATTGCCCAAATTATGTGCCGTAAAGTAGTTAAAAAATACCTAGAGTTTGCCAACCGTCGGGAACAGCGATCAACCATCCAACATGGACTAACCCCAAGTCATACCCGATCTACATCTGTCCCCTACATGTAATGAAAACATTTGCGTTGTCTGTACCCCCCTCCCCCCCCCCCCTCTCAGGCAGCTGTATTATTCCAAGAATTTGCGTTTTTGTTTATAACTATTTACACATCGTTAACATTTCACCTCTTCTGAGTAAGCGTGCATAATTGTTCCTCTTTCTTTTTGCGGAAATAAAGAGAAATTGTGAAATTATCAATAAAACTGTGGTCGCACTAGGGATCGATCAGCGATGTACAATTCATACGCTCAAATACCTCGCTTTTACCGCAAGGCCAGCACTGCGCGATTTCCTATCATATCAAAATACTGCATAAATTAAAACGTATAAAGCAGACTTACCTAGGCACTGGAGCGGTCTATTTCAAAACTATTGAATTACGTATGCCCTTGAAATCGAATTAAAGCAATACAGCGGCGCTCACGTTTTTGTTCCGTTTTTTGCCTGGGGACTAAAAGTCCCCTAGGCCTAAGTTAGCATACCACATTTCAAACACTGCAACCAATTTAACTGTGATATGTGCGAATAACAACTGTAAACATGCGCTTTGGGAAAGTAGTGCAAGACAGACCAGATCAATCTTTTGTTTGAATGTCGCATACGATAAGAACATATTACAAATAAAAACAGTACATACAACTTCAAACGATTGCAGAAAGGTCTATAGATTACGGGCTGCATTACACAAATTTTTCTGTTTTAGAAATTACTGCGCTGTTAGCTGATTACGGAAGATAATCATTTTTATATGCATATCACGGAAAAGTACGGATATTTACGGAAATTTACGGCAACGTACGGAATTCGATATAAGAGTTTATAGTTTTATTTTCAAATTTCTGATGTTATTTCATTGACAACTTTCTTATCTACGAACGATTTCATAAATATTTACCTAAAAATAAATTTCTTTAAACAAAAAGATACAATTTACGTACATTCCCGAGATGGAACTCACGTGATCAAAATCACCCGCCATTTATCGAGGACGCTGCATGTCAAGGCCCAGTGAACGGTTTCACCGATTACAACTACAAGGTAACCAAGAATCATTTTTGGTTTTCCCTGTTATACACATTGTACAGTACTGTATTTATATTTCATTGTTGGTATTGCTTTGTTTATTTCTGTTTCAAGGTCTTGTCCTTGGTACACAATCATTTTCGATCCACATCGTCAGATATCGCTTGAAGATTGAATTATTTTTATTGTTCTTTCAAACAATTGATATTGTTGGCCATGTGATTATTTTTCTTTTAACGTACGTTTTATAATAAAACAAACTTCCCTGCCACCCATATATTGTGAATCATTAATTCTGTGTCATATACTAAATTTCGCCCTATGCACATTTCGACCCGCGCTATAGGTAAGGTTCAGAGTAAATCATGAAGGTCAAAGGCTGTTTTTAGTGGAGTTAATATATAGCCCCCAGGCCCCCAGGCCTTCAGCGCTCATAGCGCTTTGATTATTATGGTTCTTCCCAGGTAAACGCAGTTCATTTTCTCACGTTTAAACGCGAAAAAACCCGTTAAAACAGTAGCCGGGTAAAATGCGTGTCTAAAGCATGCATCAAAACATGTCAAGCGCTATATCACCTGGCAATCGATAAGTATTGAGGATTAGGAGTTAACGGAAACAACTGCTGTTCGGTAGTATCCGTAAAAAACGGGCAGGGTCATAAATCATTGATTATCGATTGTACTGGAATATTTTGAACTTGACGTGTTACTTTTGTGAGTAAAGGAGAAAATCGAATGTAGGACATTTTCCCATAGGAAATTATCCCCTTAGTTCAATTTTACACAGGCGGACATTGTCCCCTTTATTATTTAGCAAATGCGGACATTATCCCCTTCACTCTTCAAAGTTTAAAATTTGATTTATATCATCATAAATTTGTAATTAAAAGTTTTTTGTTAATTTTTATTTTGTCAAGAATATAGAGATAATTTTATGCGATGCCTTTAAAGTACTGACGGCAATGTCGCCTTTGCAAAGTCAAGAAGGGGATAATGTCCTAGGGCATAATGTCCGTTTACCGGGAAAATCTTCTGTTTTATTTTTTACCATTTCTACCAGAAGATAAAGAACATCCAATATAATCATTCACATTACTTGCAATTAATAATAATAATAATAATAATAATAATAATAATAATAATGTTTTAACTAGAGAGCACTATTTCATTACAGTCACATGTTCAGTCATTCATGAATTTAATGTAAAATAACGGATGTTGAAAACAGAATTCGTTGGTAGTAATTGTTGACAATAGACACAGAATAATCCAAAAGCTACAACATTCGTGAATTTTGACATAATGATGGGAATGAATCTAGTGTGCACTTGATTTTTCACATTAGGCTGATCCCTTTACACGTGCGTAATGTTTGCTCGTGAGAATTGTTGAAAATTGTAGACCTGTTATTTTCAAGTACAGACGCATGGCAAGTCTGATGCAAAAGCATGGTGTGCTTTTAAAATGTAAATTTGTTGTTTGCTTTTGTTTAGACCTCATCTTGAAATCTTTGAATTTGAATATAGTCATTGGGAGCATTGCTATAAAATCGATCTTGGTCTTGCTTCATCGATTTGACAGTACAGGTTGTTTCATTTACTTACCAAAAACACGCGAGCCGCTTTCTAGCTTTTTTAAATCTAAATTTGTGTAGTCCCACTATTTCCAGTTCGAAGGCAAACCGAATTTACAGGCTAACATTTTAGCCTTGTTTGTCTTCTACGTTTCACTGCGATGTGCAAATACAAATTATTGTGTAGACTTCCCCAACAGATATTAGTTGGGCACGTACGAACGCTTGTTAATCCAATATTTAAATATGTTTATGATTAAGTTTAATAATGTTGCTAACACAATTTCAAGTTCATTTAACCAATATATACACGGGTATCAATTAGTGATATATGAAATATATAAAAGTCGTAATTTACGTAACTAGTAATGAATGTTAGTTTTATTAACCGGGTACCTGCCGATATACGGCGTGCATGTAAAATTGCATGTTTAAGTTTAAACATCAGTGGATTATAAAACCTTGCTAGATATTTAATGATAATCAGCATTAACAACTTTTGTTCTTCTTTCTAAATAATTTTTAAAGCACCGGAAGAGACCGTTTGGGACGTCAGTAGAGCTAAATTCCTTTAGTTTTAAAAAGTTGTGTGAATTGTAGTAGAAGCGTTTGTGTTTTCTGGTCCAAAACATGAGCAGAGCCGTTTCCAGGGCCTTCTCTGAATCTTCGAATCTATCTTTTATTTAAAGGGGAACACTTAAATTCTCTTAATATGTGAGCTTTTGTGGTCGTCTGATGTCCGTCGTCCGTCGAGTGTGTGTGCGAGCATCAACAATTTCTTCGAACGACATTTCCTCTTAAACAGCTATACAAAAGTTGATGAAACTTGGCAGTTGTGTTTCCTAGGTGGTCCTCTACAATAGTTGTTCAAAGAATTCCATTCCATGTAGACCTCTGTTTGCAAAGGCAAAAGAAAGGAAAAACTTTTGAAATCTGAAATCTAGAAGGCCCAAAGCTAAGATATTTGGCATGTAGCATTGTTTAGTAGACCTCCGCCAAGATTGTTCAAATCATGGCCTTCGGTTTAAAATTGACTATGCAGCGTTGCCTAGTGGACTTCTGTCAATAGTGTTCAAATTATGAGCACCTGATCAAAATTGACCCCCTACGTAGTGGCGGAGTCACTTGATTTGACATAGGTTTGTATAGGGATAACTTCAAAAAGCGTGTTGTCTAAAATCACAAGGCCTAGAGCTTAGATATTAAGAATGTAGCATTGTGTAGTGAATCTCTATCAAGATTGTTCAAATTATGCCCCCACATCCTCACCGCGGGTCAACGGTTTATACATAGACTTATATAAGACAATTTTTAACAATCTTCTTGTCTCAAACCAAAATACCTAGAGCTTACATATTTGGCAGGTAGCATTGTTTAATGGTCCTCTTCCAAGATTGTTCAATTCACGACCCCGGGTCAAAACTGACCCCGCCCCGGTGATCGCTTGATTTTACATTGAGATATAATTTATGTAGTAAAATCTTTTACATCTTTTTGTCTCAGATCACAAGACTCAGAGCTTAGATATTTGGCTTATAGCATTGCCTAGTGCTCTGTACCATGACTGTTCAAATCATACCTCGTGGGTTAAAGTTGGCCTCATCCCGGGGTCACTTGACCTACTGTCTTGTTTTTGGGTCGATTGTTAAAATCGACCTAAAGTTCACAGAGTATATCGCCCTTACGGCCGAACGCACAACATACAAACAAATAGTTCCATATAAAAACAGTTGTTAGGCATTATAGCGATTTCTGTTTTCAAAATTATATAGTAATAAATCTAAATAATTTAAAAACATTTCAGAATAGAATAATATTATTTCGTTATTGTTCTTTAAATGTGTAATTAATCGTAAATACTATTAATGCGCGAACGAACGACTTGGACATACAAATTTATAACAACTCGTTTTTTACCAATAATTCTATACTCGGCGGACATAGAGCAGTTGGTAGAGATGCTGGAAATTGAATTTGCGCTGACTTACTGCGGCGGACGCGAGTTCGAAACCCATTTAATACAGCATTTTTTTTACATTTTTCTTCTGTTTTACTTATAATTTTAAGACTTTAAACCATTTTAAATGTTTTACAGCAAATAATCATAGAAAACTTCATTCATGTCAAACTTATAACTTAAGGATAATGTTAATAAGACATACTGTATACATATTATTCGATAACAGTAAAGTTCAGTCAGTAGTCGTGTCAGGTTTTGCTTGTACAACCAGAATTGGTTTCCTTGGGTTCTTTTGGGGCCATGCCTCAACATCAATCATCACCAATTTCTAAAATATTTACATGTCAGTTTTGTTTGTGGGCCCGCTGTGATACTTTGTATCACTGTTTTTCTTGTTCAGTTATTAATTTACTCTGTGTCTTCTTTGATCTTGCTCATTGTTCAGTTTTTGCCTACAATTTAGGATAGGAATTTATTTTGTATTATTGACACAATACACTCAACCCAATGAGCAAATCCCATAACTTTTGAATGACATTAAAAGTTGTGCAAACTTTGAATTTTCAGTTCAGGTTTGTAATAATCCACTTCTCAGTTACCATTCACAGCTATGATACTTTATAGGGTAGTTGAACATACATGTAGTCACTGAATGCAAAAGGTAAGCACATGGGTTCCTATCAAAAGTAAAGTTTACACATATGGTTAAAGGTCAAACTCTGTGGACATTTGTGTCTCCAGTTTGTTGATAACTTTACTCATGCATGGGTTGCCCTGATATTTACACATGTGTTCAGAGACAATCGACCCTCCAGCACTTTCAGTCCTTTGATTTAAGTTATAGCAATGAACTATATTGATAGTCTTGCATGCAAATTTCAACTTTGATCTTGACCTACTTTCTGTTTTCGAATTTACAATTAAATTTGGACTATGTATACAGTTTTGCCTGTATATTTCAACTTCGGCATTGACTGACCTTGACATTGACCTACATATTTGATGTTGACGCTACAGCAATGAAATGTGAACTATTTGGATGGTTTTGCATGCTGATTTCAACTCTGACCTTGACCATGACCTACTGACCTGCTTTCTGTTTTTGACGCTAAATTAATGAAATTTAGACCATTTATACAGTTTTACATGTAGATTTCAACTTCAACATTGGCTGACCTTGATCTGCTTCCCTGTTTTGAAGCTAAAGCATTGAAATTTGAACCATATATACAGTTTTGAATGCAGATTTCAACTTTGACCTTCACTGACCTTGACCTTTGGCCTAGTTTTTTTCAAGCTAAAGAGATGAAATTTGGACTATTTGTGCAGTTTTGTTAACTTATTTCCAAATTCCTATGACTGCCCTTGATTATGACCTTTTGAATTGCTTTCTTGTTTTAAAGTGCAATGATACTCGGGTGAATGGTAATATGCAACTAAGATCGACATCTTTCTCCACAAAAAACCTGATTTATGGGAAATGGTTGCTGTTATTTTCAAAGAATATTCAAACTGTTAAAATTTATAAAAATCGAAAGACACAAAACTACTTCTAATAAATAGCTAATATAACAAGAAAACAAAGTGAACTTTTTTTAAAAATAAAAAATACAGGATCAACAGAAGTAATTATTTTATTGTTCTGTGTGTATACATGCATGGCCAAAAACTTTATTTGAGTCAAAGAGCGGACAGTGCTACTTTGGTGAGAACTTCAATGACAAAATGTACCTTAGTACACTGGCTGATTGACAAACTTGGCCGAAATAGTATGATTAGTAAACTTTGCTTCCATGTTTAATGCTGCTCCAATAAACTCCGAGGTAGAATACAGACAATGTTAATTTGACAAAATTTCTGCTACTCGGCGGCAACAACTCGAAGCGAGCTAGTATTTTTTATCGAACTTGACTGAGATCTTAGGAAGTACATATTGTGACCAAATTTGGTGACAACCGGATAAAAGTATTCGAGTAAGAGAGCGGAAAAAATTTAGCGGAAGCCACCCAGTTGATGGTCACATTGAGCGTACCGTCTCTAGAAACCGGCGTGTAAAACATAGTGTAATCATTTTATTTGGCTTTCAATTGTATATATTAGAGTTTAACTGCGGCTAAGTTACCACGAAACTAACAGGTTTATGTGTATTTAAGTTTAAGCCGAAATCACTCAATATTTACAAACGTGCATAAAAAATGCTTTGTACTTGATTCAACTATGCTGCAATGTACGCCAAAAATAGACTGTTAGAAGTTTAAAGGGGATTTTATACAATATTCTTTTTAACTTCCTCGACATTTTGATTCGTTAATAAGATTTTACGCAGTTCTTTTCTGAACTTCCTTAATGATCTGGTTTAAAGTATAATTATAAATTTAAATATAAATCTGAATGGACAAATACTACTTCAGAAGACATGGCTGTTTTAGTTGGAACAAAATATTAGATCTATTTCATTTTAATATGTTGATAAACATAGTTTTAGTCCATAGTATAGAAGTGATATCATATTGCATAACTTTGAATCAAATAGGATGTGCCTTAACTGAATAAGTTTTATTTCATTGTTTAGGTATAAATGTTCTATTCATCACCCGAGTTTTATGATAATAAATAACATGAATATGTTGCATTCACTTCGACAATACTTTTAAAATACTTGCTTGAAAAAGTGACTGTTTGATGAAAAATATATGTCACTTGAAAAACAATTTCTTCAGTATCTTGCTGGGAACCTTCTTGTTGGCTCTGTCATTTCTAGCAGGTCTTTGATGCTCGAAAAGTACATTGTACTATCATAATTACTATAGCGAGGGCGAATCCGTTGTTTACCGCCTTGGTCATTTTAACAGATGGACAGTTTACCTAATAATCGTTCCTGGGTAGAACCAGAACTAGACTCCAATCCTTCGAAAGAAACTGCCAACTTTCTCAAATAAAGAGTCATGGTCGGTAGCAGGGCGCGAACCCATGGTCCTAAATCTATGAGAGGTTACAGTGATGTCTAACCACTCGACTACGGAGGCGGACGAGGGCGAAAAATAAAGTTAAATATTCCATACTTGATCAAGTATCTACAAGCATTAAGTGACTCAATTAGTCGACCTCTATCTTTACTTAAAATGGCACCTCCACACTCAGCTACTGTCTTACTGACTTCCTGAGATCATACTTTGTAAAGTGTACTTGACAGTAGGTGTTTGCTATGCGATCGGTATGCCTATCTGACCTTTGAAAATTTCAAACATTTCCACTAAACCAAGCATCAGTCAAGCAGAACTTGTTTTGGACTGCGGTAGCTATGGTGCATTGCTTTACCTGACAGTTTCAAATACCATACAAGAAGACCGGAAACATTATGGCCTTCCTTTCCTGTTGTGGTCAAATGCATTGGAGTTGTAGCTTCCGTGCTTGGCAGTGGTTTTCGTCTCCCATTATTTTCTTGTGTCTTCTTTTCTTCCCGTTTTCAGCTTTCAAGAAATAATCGATTTTTTATAGTATAAACTTAGTCTACTGTTCCTGGATGATACTCCATAGAGGGCTAGGATGTTTAGACTGACTTACAAGAAATGGTATAAAAACTAGTTGTTAAACTGCAAGTCCCGAAACTCCAATAGCTGGCTTTAGACCATTCATTAAGAAGTTGTTTGTTTGAAGGTACATTCAAGCAAAGCCCAACGTTCTCTTCCTCGTCTTATCAATACATTCTTTAGTTTTTGCTAATGATTATCCCGTGTCTCACTGGCCTAGAGATCATCAAGACAAACATTCTTACCAAGTCCCATGACTTTTGAACAAAGTAGAGCTATCACTAAATGTGATTAATACCCCCAAAAGACTGCTTTTTATAAACTGAGAAAGTTCGTAGTAAACATTCAATACTTTGGCAAACAAGCTAAAAGAGATATTGTTCTTGGCAATAACTGTGTAATTTGTCAAGATGGAGTTATGGTTCTTGCAATTGATTCCTATCATTGTGCTTGACCATTGTATGAAGTGCTGTATTGAATTCCAACCAATAGTTTTCGAACTAATGCTCCGCACAAGTAAAAGTAACAAAGGGCAATAACTCTGAAATGAGTCAAGATTGAGTTATGGTTCCTGTCATGCATTCTTCATTGTGCTTGCCATTGTAGAAGTTGTTTTGAATTCAAACTAGTAATTTTCGAATTATGCTGCGGACGAAGGAAAAGTAACAAGGGCAATAACTCTGTAATGAGTCAAGAGGAGTTATGGTTCTTGTGCACTGCACTTCCTCTCAATGTACTTGACCATTGTATGAGGTTATATTGAATTCCAACCAGTAGTTTTCAAGTAATGCTCTGGAGAAGAATAATAACAAAGGGCAATAACTCTGAAAATACTCTAGATAGACGTTATGGTTCTTGTACACTGCACTTCCTCTCATTGTGCTTGATCATTGTATGAAATTGTATTGAATTCCAACCAGTAGTTTTTAAGTTATGCTCCGGACAAGGAAAAGCAACAATGGGCAATAACTCTGTAATTAGTCAAGATGGAGTTATGGTTCTTCTGCACTGCACTTCCTCTCAATGTGCTTGACCATTGTATGAAGTTGTATTGAATTCCAACCAATAGTTTTCAAGTTATGCTCCGGACAAGGAAAAGTAACAAAGGGCAATAACTCTGTAATTAGTCAAGATGGAGTTATAGTTCTTGTGCCACTGCACTATCCTCTTAATGTGCTTGATCATTGTATCAAGAAGTATTGAATTCCAACAAGTTGTTTTTAATTATGCGGACAAGGAAAATGCAAGACCGACCTACAACGAGAACTGACCTGACCAACCGGTGACTGGATGATATCCCCTTCTAAAATTTGTTTTGGGGGTATAAGACAGTACCTAAAGTGTTAACAAGGTAAATTATTGCAATTTTTGTTACATCAGGGGCAGTAACTCAAGGAAGTACTGGTCCGATCTGGCCCAAAATCGATCTCATCCGAGAACTTGTGGTCAAACATATTCCATCCACATTTGGTTCTGATTGCTCAAGAAATGTACTGTACAGAGTGTAAACAATATGAAATACTGCAATTTTTGTTACATCAGGGGCAATAACTCAGGAAGTACTCGTCCGATCTGGCCCATAATCGAACTCATCCGAGAACTTGTGGTCAAACACATTCCATCCACATTTGGTTCTGATTGCTCAAGAAATGTACTGTACAGAGTGTAAACAATATGAAATATTGCAATTTTTGTTACATCAGGGGCAATAACTCTGAAAGGGCTGCTCTAACCTGGCCGATAATCGAACTCATCCGAGAACTTGTGGCCATACACATTATATCCAAGTTTGAATAAGATTGCTTCAGGATTGTGGATCCTAGAGTGTAAACAAACTAAAGGTGAACGAACGGACGACGGACATATAACGACCCTAAAAGCTCATCTTGAGCCCTTCTTGCTCTGGTGAGTTAAAAAAGACTAAAGGCTGAATACTTTAGAGAATATATGTGTTTATTGTAGAATAATAACATAACAAACACTGTACTGTTCTAAAGACCTTTATAGTGTCTGAGCACCATTTAAAGCTACTTTCAATTTCTCCAAAGTGATATACTAAAACATAAAATGTAAAAGTAATGGCTAGAAACAAGACAAGTAAAATCTACATAGCAATTTGAGAAAAACTGTTAAAAATGTTGGTGAATTTGCTTTGACGGCACCACTACACTATACGTTTATATTGAAATTTCAAAAGCATTTGTAACATTTTATAATTTGGTGAGTATAATTTCAAAACTAAAGTAATTTATACTGGAACCTTTTTATTTGATGATTCCTTCTAAAATATGTTGATCTCAGACAGTTCGAAGAACCTTGTTTTTTCACCAAATTCTGAGAGCGAGCAGCTTTCAGAAAAGAAACAACACCACCAAAGGTTACAGATTTAATATTCAAGTTATATAAATTGCTACAGTATAAGAGCTAAGCAGCAACTCACTCATATTCAGCAACATGCAATATCATAATCTAATTTGTAAAAATATAGAAACCCACAGGGACTAGTGTATATACTATACTTGCTGACAAATTTGGAAGTTTTTTTCCTTTTCAAAGATTTTCTTCAAATTTTAGACAATGAAAGTATCGGCCTATTTTACATGAATTTATCTATTAAAATATACTTAAAGTCAAAACTTCTGTCTAGTATTTATCATCAATATGTATCTTTTTTAAAGAACAAAGTGAAAACAATATTTGTTTTGTGACAGTGGTCACAAAAGGAGCCACTCTTGTGTGGCTATTCTTTTTTTTCCCTATTGTACTTTTTAGCCAAATAAGACATACAGAATGAATGACATCAAAGAGAATTAACTGTCGCCTATGTTGCCATAGCTACTTAACCCCCAGTTTTTGGGCTTGGACAGACAAACAGACAGACAGACGGACGGACAGAAGGTGCGATTTTAATATATCTACCTTTAGGGGCATAAAATATACATTGTATTGTTAGCTGTATATAATATACATTGTACTGTATGTTCTGTCTCATGTTACAATATCTAACTAGGTCTTGCCTTAAAATAAAGAATTCGTCCTGCAGTGTTTATAAACTTTTAATGATTGAATCATGTGCAAACTATGTTTTACATGGTAAAAAAATATTAATAAGATTTTGAAAACATTTAGGGCAGGGTTAGCAAGTGATCAAATTTAGTTTGACTCTACCTGGCAGAAATGGACATCTTGACAATTTTGCATAATATTTTCAAAGGGCATTAACTCCTGTGTTTCTGGACCAATCAAACTATCAACTCTAAATAGTAATTCACATTTCCATGACCTGTAGTTGTTATCAAGGTTTTACAATAATCTACTGTAGCATGGTTGGTTTTCGCATAGCGTGGCCCATTTTCTAGACAGATCATCTACACGTTTAAAAGGCAACTTTCTGAGCAGGTTTTGGGAAAATCCTTTGGAAAATGTGACCTGCAGAGGGTTATCATAGTTTTACAATAATCAGCTGCAGGCAACATTCTGAGCAAGTTTAATGAAATTTAAATGAAAATTGTGACCGGTAGAGTGTTATCAAGGAAATAATTATGGACATACAGACCCACAACATACAAACCTCCATCGCATAAGCTCTGCTGGAATTCGTCCAGTAGAGCTAAAATACAAAATACAAGCAAGGAAGAGTTATGGTTCTTGGACACTGCACTTTCTGTAAATATCCTGTATTTTTGCAGTTTGAATAACAACATGCCCTGTATGGAGCATAGACTGCCCCCTGAGATAAAGTAGTATTGGAACTTTATTTATCAAGAAACCATTCCATTGCTGTAATATCAATTGTATTAGGAGTGTCATTTTGAAAATGTACATTTGACTTAACAAAAATATTTTTTGAATATTCCATCAAATTCTGGAACAATCATCAATTTTCTCATGGAATCCATTTTTGATGAAATGCCTTCTAAAATCTGGACATTTCGTAAAGAACAATCTGTGATTTAAGATTATTCACAACACTACAAATGGTCTAAAACCTGTTTTTTTATCAACGTTTTCTGCACAGTCATACATCATATGATTAGAAACAAGCAATATATCATCCACAGGACTGTATATCACATACTGAAAATGTGTTTTATCAATTATGATTGAAGGTATACATCTTCCCTTACTAGAATGTCTATTGTATTCAGTAAAGGCGAAGACCATAGCCTGAGCAGTAACCTCATTAAGGGTCTGACCATCATTTTGCTCTGTGATTTCTTCTCCTTCGTTTTCTTCCTCTTCGCTTTCTTCCCCTTCGAAACTAACTCCATCATCAGTCTGTTCTTCAGTATCACCACTTCCAGCATTGTTTTTTACACAAATTGAGACAGTATCTCCATTATCTGGATTTCCAGCTAAAATATCCAGTTTTCCATACCAGTGTTTTCAGATCCTGTAAAAACAAAACAAGAGGTCCATGATGGTCCTATATTGCTCACCTGAGAGAACAGAATACATCTGCAATACATGATCAGATCTGCATTATTCCTGATATCAAAGATGATAATTGTGCACTGGAGCAGAGCCCTGTGAGCAGTTTTGGTAGAAGACTATCCAAGCAACAATTCTGCGAAGTTTGGCTAAAATTGGTAAAGTGGAGATGTTGATTTAAGGTTTTTCTATTTTAAGCTCTAGTGGCCATTTTGTGCGGTGTATTGTACCAATTTGGTGGACGACCATCAAAGACAAAAAAAAAAAAAAACCTAATTAAAAAAAAAAATTTTTTTTTTTTTTTTTTTTTAAAAAATTTAATTTAAAAAAAAAAAAAAACCAAATAAAAAAAAAAAAAAAAAAAAAAAAAAAAAAAAATAATTTTTTTTTTTTTTTTTTTTTTAAAAAAATTTAAAAAAAAAAATATTTTTTTTTTTTTTTTTTTAAAAAAAAAATTTAATTTTTTTTTTTAAAAAATATTTAAAAATTTTAATTTTTTTTTTTTTTTTTTTTTTTTTTTTTTTTTTTTTTTTTTTTTTTTTTTTTTTTTTTTTTTTTTTTTTTTTTTTTTTTTTTTTTTTTTTTTTTTTTTTTAAAAAAAAAAAAATTTTTTTTTTTTTTTTTTTTTTCTTTTTTAAAATATTTTTTAAAGTTTTTCCTAAAAATCTGAGTAAAAACAACGGACCCCAGGACAGTGTCAATTTTGACAATGGGGCATAACTTAGACATAATTGGTAGAGGAAGACTTGACAATATTGCATACCAAATAAATAAACTCCAGGCCATGTGGTTTTAGACAAGAAGTCTTTTAAAGTTAATTCTTTTTAAGTCTGTTAAAGTTAATCCTCCATTGACCGTCCCTAGGGGGGAGGGGGGGGTCAATTTTGATCCCAGGGACGTAATTTGAACAGTATCGGTAGATGACCACTAGACAATTTTATATACTAAATATCTTAGTTCTAGGCCATGCAGTTTTAGACAAGTTTTTCTTATGTTCTGCATGCAACTTTGGTTCATGTAGAGCTTTATTCATTTGGTTCATGGATAATACACTTCTTCTTAATGTCTTCTGCCTTCATATGCAGTTAAAGTAAAATTCCCTTCAGTATAGAGTGACATACTGGGCAAGATTTTTCATAAAAACTGGGATAGGAAGTTATCATTCTTCCACACTACCTTTTCTCTCAACTTTCTCAATTTCTGTATGCAGTTTGAATAGTCCTCTTATTTTTTCAGTGTTACCCGCTAGAGAAGAAACTTTAATAAACGAATATTTCAAAACTAAGCAGAGTTATGGTTCTTGGTCAATGCATTCTTTCCTAGTCCATTGTATTTGTATCCAGTTTAAATGACATCCCTTCAGTATATTTGAGATAAAATCCAGACAAGAAAATCTGACTAGTAACTTACTATTTCTGTTGCCACGGCAACCAAAATATTTGCCTGACCAAACAAAATAGTTTGATGATGTGCATACATGTAATCCTCATATCATGCTCTATTTAAATGCCAATGATGCTATTTTGAATACTTTTGAGATATCACAGGATCCAGATTTAATTTGGTATTACATGTACTACTATTTCTGTTGCCATAGCAACCAAAATTTTTGTCCGATGAAAAAATAAAACAAGGTGTATTATCTCCATATTGCCCACTATACACACATGTATACCAGTGAAACCGACTTGGGATAAATAAAATGGACTGAAACTCACCTATCCACATATTTTCATGAACTGGAAGCTTTTCCTGACAACCACAAGGACAAATCTGTATATTCTCCTTTCTGCTGGTATAGGCTTTTCCAACCAACCTTGAAAAAAGATGAATTCCAAGACCAACTGCAACTTCACCTTCATCTCTTGACTGCTGCAAAAAAATTTTCTGTCTATCTAAATTATTTTCTTCCAGAAATGAATTAAGATGCTTAAGCGCTTCCTTTATTTTATTGTCACCAAAATTTATTTGAAAGACAAGAGCTGTCCCTCACAAGTGACAAATGCCCTCGAAAGAGGTGTCTCACAGTCTGTCTCCTCTCCATGTGCTCAACAATTGTGCCTTGTAATTTTAATTTCCTTCCATGCATGACAGAGTTACCATGCATACAGTATTACATTACTTTTAAACTCCTGTGTTCCCACTCTCGTAAATTATTACGTAAATCACGCAAAAAAAATAAATATCGCGCAAATAATTTTCACCACGTGCGAGATCGCGCGCGTACGAAAATGCCGAGGACGAATATGTTCAGCTGGAATCCCTCTGTATGTTCTAAAAATAGATCATTGAGATTCTACTTTCTCGACCAATCGGTCGGCATAACTGCTGTTGATTTACCGTTGACGTCATGAAATGTAGACGGGTTTCATATTTGAATGCTCTGGGAATTTATATGAGCACTTTAAAAGTGTGACCAATCTAATGATCTGGGCCTCGTCTGCAAAAATATGGCAGACAAGGCATTGTGTTTTGCTCCACGGCGAATAAAATAAATGATACCCAACAACAAAGTGAAGAGTTACCATCCACATGTACTGAAACAACTACGAGTAGTTATAAAAGTCGGAAAAAGGTACCCGAAACTGTTTCATAATAAGTGGTTGCCGCGGGTTGTAAAAAATTTAAACGGTCGCCGCTTGTCTATCATATAATTTTCGTACCCCCAAAAATTGAGATTTACCCCTCCTTTTTGTGTCCAGGGGGTAAGTATACCCTTGAAAAAAATACTGAATGGGAACACTGAAACTCTAAGTGTGACCTTGACCTTTGAGGTGGTTCTTGCACCCAATACATTGTCTTGATGTGCTGAACATTTGCGCCAAGTTATTTTAAAATCAATCAATGCCTGACAAAGTTACAGTCAGGACACAAATGTGTGCATATATAGAGACTTCAATTACCTTCAAACTGTAAGTGTGACCTTGACCTTTGAGATAGGGATGTGGGTCTTGCACACGACACATCATCTTGATGTGCTGAACATTTGTGCCAAGTTATTTCAAAATCCATCAATGCATGACAAAGTTACAGTAAGGACACGAATGTGTGCATATACAATGTATACAGGATTCCATTATTTTCAAACTCTAAGTGTGACCTTGACCTTTGAGGTAGGGACGTGGGTCTTGCACGCGACACATTGACTTGATGTGCTGAACATTTGTGCACAGTTATTGTAAAATCAATCAATGCATGACAAAGTTACAGTACAGACACGAATGTGTGCATATATAGAGGATTCCATTACCTTCAAACTCTAAGTGTGACCTTGACCTTTGAGGTAGGGACGTGGGTCTTGCACGCGACACATCATCTTGATGTGCTGAACATTTGTGCCAAGTTATTTCAAAATCCGTCAATGCATGACAAAGTTACAGCCCGGACACGGAAAAATGTAAGGGCGGACGCACAGACGGACAGACAGACTGACGGTGCAATTTTAATATGCCACCCTTCGGGGGCATAAAAAGTAACTTATTATTATAGTATGAAAACGTATTAAACAAGGCTTGTTTTTGAAAATAAAAAAACACATGGGAGACATATGTTTTGTAAAGACATATATACTTTAAATATCGTGTGTATATTTTTTTTATGAAAAGTAGAAATAGGACACAGATGGCCAAGATTTGTTGTGCAAGTGTATTGAAATTGTATGTCCTGTCAATATTTTGTCCATGTGATCATTTGTGAGAAATGTTTTCAAAATACCATTATGCCTGCAAAACTAATTGGCCAACAAATGCTATTTAATAAAGGTGGTTAATTTAATATAATTATGGCAAAAAAATAGCTATAGTTTTTCGAATGCTGAAAACACACTCCTATTGTGCTGAAATGCTGATCATTTGAGCCAACTTATTTTGAAATCCCATCAGAAATGGCAAAGTTGTGGTCAGAACAAAGAAAAGTTATAAATGGGTCCAATGTGATCAATGCACTGTCTGAAATTTGTTTGCAGTAAGTTGGCAAAATTGCTCACATTATCAGAATTTAATCATTGTGTTAAACATTACATGCAAAACAAGAGCTGTCCCTCATAAGTGACGACTGCCTCCAAAGAGGTGTCTCACAGTCTTGTTACCTTGTGCAACTGGTACTTTGGCATGACACTTTATCTCCATGTGCTGAACACTAATATTTGTTCGAATTCATTTTAAAATCTTCCAGGGTATATAACAAAAGTTACAATCCTGACATAAACATGTGCATATATACAGGATTCTAAACTGTCTGACCTCTAAGTGTGGCCTTGACCTTTAAGATAAGGACATGGGACTTACATGTGACATGTCATCTCCATGAGTTCAAAAAATGTGCAACTTAATTTTAAAATCCTTCCATACATTACCATGTTTACAGGATTCCATTACCTTTAAACTCTAAGTGTGACCTTGACCTTTGAGGTATGGTTGTGGGTGTTGTACGTGACACATCGTCTTGATGTGCTGCACATTTGTGCTAAGTTATTTTAAAATCCATCAATGCATGACAAAGTTACAGTCCAGACACAAACGTGTGCAGATATACAAGATTCAATAACGTTTAAACTCTAAATGTGACCTTGACCTTTTCAAAGTAGGCAAGTGGGTCTTGCACGTGACATGTCGTCTTGATGTGCTGAACATTTGTACCAAGATATTTTAAAATCCTTCAATGTATGACGGTGTTATGACCTGGGCACGATAAAATGCAAGGATGGACACACAGACAGACAGATGGACGGGCAGTGCGATTTTATATGCCCACCTTCGGGGGCATAAAAAGGATAAAAAACCTCATGGTCAAGGTCAATCCGGGTAAGTTTCATTTGTTTTCCAACTGTCCATGCTGCAAACTAATTATCAAAGTTCTTGCCCTTGCAATTTTACACAAGAAGAGTTTATAGGTCTAAGTAAAACAAGTGAACCCCTGAGTGAAGTTATGTTTTGTCCACTTAGAAATAATTTGAACAAACCTATGGCTGAAATCTGGCCAGCATTTTCTGACAAGATGGTTGCAGGTTTTCATTTCAGTTGCCATGGCAACCAGGACTCTTTATGGATCAACTAGAGTGTGGTATAGTACTATGCAATAATGACTGCTATGAAATTTCAATATCATTGGCTGAGTGGTTTGCAGACAAACTGACTACGGATAGATAACTGACTCATCGTAACACCTTACAATGACCATTTTAAGCTAAAATCTCAATACAACATAATTATAATTAATTACATTTTGTACATGTTCTTCTCAGCATCCTCCATTTCTGTTGGCTTGTCTTCAATAGCTGAAGAAAGATGCTTATCTGCTGCATCCACAGCATCTGTTAATTTAGCCCGACGAGTATTATCTTTCCTGAACTTGCCAGCCAGTCCATCACTGCAACTACTTTTCAGTTTTCGCTTCACTCGAAAGCAATTTTGATGCAAAATTTATTTTAAACTTTTGCCTTTTCATGACAAATATTACTTATGAATGTTAATACCGGCGGTATTTCATAAAATCAATGTTTATTAAGAAGAACATACCATTCATCAGTGATTAAAATGTTACATAGAATTCAGCTCTTATTTGTTTAATGTTTTATGTGTAGATAAATTTGTGTTATAATGAAAGGGTTAGACATTATTATTCACAGGTACTCTCTGATACTTTTTTTAATGTTTATAAAATTATATTCTATATAGCGCGACAGAACAACTGTGCCATAATACAAAATAGATAGATTACTGTTGACTCGAATAATTCATCATTTCTTGGAGGCTATGCCTCCTCGAAATAACGTAATTGTTTTCGCAAACAGTACTCATCTATTACATAAACTCAAATAAATAATGCAAAATCTAGCTTACTCTACTGGCACAAAAAAGTTTCAAGTGATTTGACTGAAAATTAATGAAAATACTGGCATTTTACTGAATTTGCTGAAATTTTCATACTTTTTTGTGGTGGGGTTGGTAAAAGTGCCCATATTGTTTTATTCTGCCGTCTATGATTATTATTTTTATGTCATTTGTAACATATCATGCCAAGCTATGCACCTTGGAATTTCTAAGTTTTTTGGATTCTACAATGTGGCGATGCCCGAGACTCAAACATAAAATCCCGGAAATACGAGAAACTTTCTCATTTCCGAGTATGAGGGTGACCTCGGATACTATAGCAAATTCATATAAGGAGATAAATCATGTTATTTATGATGACACCAACTGATTGATGAGATATTTTTCTATCAAATGACATGATGTACTGTAATTAATTTTGCTAAAAATAATGTTTTATAGCACGGGCCTATATACACATGGATTGGCAACTCTTGTATTTTCCAGTACAAGTTCAACCTTTTTGTCACAGACTGCGAGACTTTATGCGTGATTTTAGCATCAATGGACAATATCCATTGGCTATTATTCTAGAACAAGGTCATCAATAGCAGAAAGGGTTAATTTATACTGATTTATTTATTCTCGAAACAAGTTCTTACAACTTAGATCGCTATCGAGACCCCTTCCAGGTGGAATCAACCTCGAAGGAAAGGCAATGTGGGATTATTTGTGTCTTGCCTAAGGACACTACAGACATGGCTATGGTGGGGAGCGAACCTGGGACCCTTCATTCCCGAGGCAAACGCGCTACCACTGCGCCACGACGGCTCCACTAGCAGAAAGGGTTAAGTTTGACCTTGGGGTTCTGATTTAAACAATTCCCGTAGGGTTCCACTGCACAATGTTATATTCCAAATATCTAAGCTCTGTGCCTAGTAGTTCTAGACAAGCATTTTGAAGTTTTCATTATATAAGCCTATTTTAAATCAAGTGACCCCAGGCAGAGTAAATTTTGACCTGGAGTTCATGAGTTCAACAATCTTACTAGAGATCAACTAGGCAAAAATACATGCCAAATATCTTATCTCAAGGCCTTCTGGTTTCAGAGATGAAGATTATTAAATTTTCCCTACATGAGCCTATGTATGGAATGGAATTCTATGAACAATCGTGGTAGAGTTTCATGCTTCTTTGAACAATCGTGGTAGAGCTTCATGCAAGGAACATCCCTGCAAAGTTTAATCAACATTAGCCCAGTGATTTCAGAGATGTCATTTGAAGTAAAACTTGACGGACAGACAGATGACGGACAATCATCCATCCTAAAAGCTCACCCTGGCACAAAGTGCTAGGTGAGCTTAAAAGTAAGTATCTTCTCATTAATTTGTTTATTTCAAATACATTTGGCACCTTTTTTATCAACATTTTGTAAATTATATTAAACCAGAGAGTAAATAATATTGTCAACTAAATAATAAGCTACAGACTAAAGGTTATTCATATTTATTTGATTATATTTTACTCACAATGAGCATTTACCCTTTTGGTCGTCCTTGTGCGCCCTGCCGCCCAAGCATATTTCGGTTTCGCGTTGGCTTGGTATGGGCGAAATGATGATGTCTCAACTAAGTCAAACTAATATTAGGTCTGGGGAGTATTGTTATCGCGTATATTTTATTAACGTAGTACAGTATTATTTAAATGATATACTTCATGAAAACTAATACTTAATTTCAATAAGAATTACTTAAATTCAAAATTGAAGTAAAAACGTTTCAACTTTAAATTAGCTTTAAGAATTTATGTAAATTTCATTGTGAATTGATCCTAGTTATCGTGCAGTGACAGGTGAAAAAAAAACAAGTTTAAACAAAGGCCCATGAACATATCCGTCCGTGCGATTGATTGATAATTTTAACATTTATGATTTAATACTCGAGCACATAAAATTGCTACAATCTGTACAACATGATTTGCATTAATTACACATGTATACACATGAGTCTTATTATGTTCATACTTGCTTCAGAAATGAAATTCTACAGAATGCCAATGTTACAAACAGTGGAGGGCTTAATAGCAAGCAGGAACCGTCTATAACGGGACGTGAAACCATTCTATAACCAGGATATGAAACTCACTTATCTACCTATGTAGTATCGATTTTATGCTGTCGGCCACTGATAACGCGCGCCGATAAGAGCGAGCCGTATCCAATATCTTTCACTCTAGCATCGCTATATTATATATTAATAAACGAAAGTTTAAAATTTCAATTATTTGGTGAAATACATTTACATTTGTATAGATTTGTTTTCGTTTTGTGAAACAAAAAATGTAAATAATGTCATAAAAATGAGCCCTAAAGACGGGAATTTTACCAGCATTTTACTGAAAACAGTGTTTACAGCTATAATAGTTTATAATTAATCCTACTCTATGTCAATGATTTTATTTATGATAATTTTTAAAGACAGAAAATCATTATTAGATTTACTATTTGTTCTCCAAAACCATGGTATTGTTCCAGTACAGATATTGCGGAAAGAAATTGCGATTAGGATAGAGATTTTGAGAGACTTGTACATTTTAAAGTACTGGAAAAAAAATTACGATATCTAATAAAATAATGAAATGCTTTCAATGAACGAATACTTTTTATAATTCTTTAAAATGATAAAGTTTTACACGCGTAAAATTAACTGATTTCGAAGCGGGTCTTCTTAAAAAAATGTCTGCACCAATTCTCAATGAATTATGGGATTCTTGTTAAAACTTCTGTTGAAACAATTAATTTGCAGCAATTCATATTGTATTTTCATTTATATCACTTTGAGAGTTTGCAAATAATAATTATGCAAACATTATTTATCAAATATTTATGTAATTTTGATTTCACTTTTGTTTGAAATCGCTGGTATTTCTCATGTTATTCTTGAAAATTTTATTGAACGATACGTATTTCAACGGTTATCTTATGTAAATTCTTTAATATGGCTTATGGAAAAGATGATTTTTAAAAGTTTGCTGGGAATACTAGAACTTTGTGAGAACTACATTGTTTTCTTGGAGTAAAGAATGTCAACAAGTTTTTATTTGTTAAGTTTTCAATAAGCATATATATGACAGGTATTTCTTCTACTTTCAATGGCAACAGATGAGGCATATACGAATATATATATATTATTTATATTTCTTCAATTTTTTTTTCATTTATGATAGTTTTGTTAATTTCTGCTTTCAAATATTCAAAATTATTAGAAATATAATTTCCAAGGGCTACTTTTCTGCAATTGAAGTTGGTGCAAATTAGTTGCCAAAATCTATTATATCAGTCTTTTAAAATCGATTCCCCAATTAGTACATCTTTATTAAAGACAGTTGAAACCTCCATAAGTGTCCACCAAACCACAGGAGGTCTAATCCCATACAGAATGAACTATTGTTCTTCAAAAAGACATATATCACACCCCTGCTGGTACGACCATTGTCTAATCAACAAGGTTATGTAACATGGTAATAAAACACTTGACCGAATTAGCATGTGTAAAACTTAACATCGATTGGTTTAATACTTTGATGGGAGTGTTAAAAGTTGTTATTTCCAGTCAAACACTAAATCAGAAATAAAATATTGGTCTCTTTCTTAGAACAGACAGTTTTGACTTTTTCTTGCGACCAATGATGAGATATATGTCGTCTCGGGATAAAATCAGTGTTGTATTTTGTAAATTCAAATTGGAAGTTACCTGAAAGCAAAAAAAAGAAAGAAAGTAAATCAACAACACATGAATTGAAATGTATGTACTTTGGACAATGTCAATATTGTTTTGTTCGAGTCAACGTGTAGCTTCGCAATACTTCCAAAGTAAAGTCATAGTCATCAAGTGGAAATTTTATCAAGATTTTTGGCAGTTATTATCAGAACCATTATTGTATCAAAAAGTAATGACAACTGCTGAGAGAAAAGCAAATTGCATGATTTAAGTTCTTTTGTTTAAGACAGAAATAACATCACAAAAAGAAAACCTAACATGAAAAAACAAGACATTTTAACCAAGTTTTTGTTCAGAGAAACATTGAATATGAATAAAAGGGGCCTTTCATACCAAACTTTGGTTATCAAGGTTATTATTCCTGATAGCAAGACAGCAAACAGATGTACTTAAAATATACTTATAATATTTAAAGAAATTTATAATAGACAAAAAAGCATCTCCAAATGCAGGAAATATGCAAGTTGATTAATTTGCCCTATCTCTTCTACCAAGTGACACGCCAATCAAGGAATATACAAAACCAGTCCTTGCCAATCAAGGGATATACAAAACCAGTCTAAACAAAAGAAAATGAAAATTGTCTGTTCAATGCAGCATCTATTTGATTTTCAGTATCCTTACTTTCGTTTTGCTAAGCATTAGCATGTTTTGGAGAAATGTTAAATTATCAGAAGGATTTCTTTCAGCTCATTACATTTTCGCTGAAGCAATGTTTAAACAGGAAATGCATTTTTTGTATTGCAGTCAACATCAATATTAAAAAGATCTGTGATCGTTTTGAGTGTAAGGCCTATAATCAGTAATAATGCATATATATAATCTGCTCATGTCCGTATGTACGTCCAAAAAAATCTCGTCATGTAGAATGCTTCATTCTAAAGATGGGCGAGGGGCATCCGTATAATGTGGACATTATTCTAGAAATACTTTTGATTTATTTAAAGGTGATGCAACTTTGTCAGAGGTTTTGAGAGCGGCAACAGCTATTACATTGCGTTCTTTTGCTGAACAACTTGGAAATCACGAATTTTTCGAATCCGTACTGCTACATTTCGGTTCAACATACACATTAGATAGAGCTCTATAGAACGACCAGCCTGACGGAAGATGCTAGTGAAAGTATCGATGAACAAACATCATTTACAGACTCAATACGCGAAATTGGATTGAAAACATGCGATAATAAAAGCTGATAATTGTTTATGCATATGCTGGCATTTTCTGTAGTCCTAGTGTAGTGTTCACCGATAACTTTCATACCATTAGTTGTACTACCGGAACGTTCTACTACGGACTTTATCAAGTTCTGACTATACACAGTTATGCCCCTTTATAGTAAAGACGCCATTTGTATTATAAGACCTCTAAGTTCCCGGAAAAAATATTAGGTAATTTAGTTCTAATTTGTTGTAATCTTTCATGTTAGTTTTATAAGAAACATTATTTTCTCTTGAATCAAATCGTTGATTTGGAAAGGTAACATATATTTAATGGAAAATCTAGTTCTGGCCTCCAAAACTAAATTTATGCCGCTATTTTCAAAGGGATCTGTAACATTGTCTACTCGTTTGTTAACGTTAGATGTATATAATAAGTACAAGGGAAAGAACTGCCACGCTCATACGGATTAATATCACATCGTTTGATTTATTGTTACTTGAAAAAGAACCGTTATACAACGCCCAAATATGCCTCAGTTTGCTGATTAGACAATTAACTTTCCAAAAATGTATACTTTATGTACTGAAAGTGTAGTCACAATACACAGATTTGTTTTATTTCTCACAAATCATGCGTTTTTCCGCAGGTTTTAAACGAAGTCGTAAAACAAAAACAAACGGGGTTTTGTGAAAGCATTCGCTGTATTGCATGAATACTGAAGGAAGCGGGCAACTCTGAATGCACATTTTAAGAACAACAGTAATCTCACCGAATGCATGCAATATTCTGCCGCTATCGTCTCCAACAATTCTTTAATCTGACGTTCCGTCGTTTGTTTGTAAATTTATTTCTCTATGTGCCATGATGTATCACGTGACAAAAACAGAACTGCGTATTAAAAAAGATGTTCCGATTGGATGGCGAAAATTTTGTTTGGTTCTGGCTTTGTGTACGCACGGGTATAAAGTGAACGCTAAGGATAGTGGTGCCAGAAAATATCAACAACGTCATATGATATTTTCATAGGTGTTTCGCCTAAGTATTTTTATCAACCAATCAAATTTGTCATTACACAAAATTACGTATGTAATGACAATAATGGAGAACTTCTTCAACTTTTATCACTGTCAACAAATAGAATTGTAGACTTTTACATCGTATGAGGCGATAGCGGCGGAATATTGCATGCAATCGGTGCGTTTACTGTTATTTTATAAATGTGCATTCAGATTAGGCCCGGTTCTTTCATTATTTATCAATACTGCGAACGCTTTGGCTAAACCTCGTTTGTTTTGGTTTTACGACTTCGTTTAAAACCAACGGAAAAACGCATGATTTGTGAGAAATAAAAGAAACCTGTGTATTATAGCTCAAGTTAGGGTAGACTAAGTATACATGTTTTGAAAGTTTAATGTCTAATGGACAAAGCCAGGTATGTTAGAGCGTTGTATATCGATTCTGTTGCAAGTAACAATATATGAAACGATATGATAGTAAGCCCTATGCTAGTCACAGTTCTTTCCCTTGTACTTATTATATACATCTAACGTTAACAGACGTGTAGACAATGTTACAGATCCCTTTGGCTATTTTCATATTTTATTTTTCGTCAGGTGCGTCTTTAGACCGTTCTGTCAAGCATATAAACCTGGTATGCTGACGTTGTTTTAGCTAACTTTGTGTTAAGAGATTATATTGGAAGGGTTTAAAAGCTGGTACTCGCCTAGTGAAGGTGTCAGAGGGTAGTGCGGTGGTCGAGTGGTTAACGTTCTGGACTACCAATCTGGAGGTCCCGGGGTACCGGAAATTTCAGAAACGCTTTTCAGTGTTTCCCACCCATCTAGAGATGAACTGGTTAGAAACCAAGAGGTAGTCTTACGTGTATTGGTGCTTTACACCGGGCATGTACACAAGAACCAAGGGGTCTATTCGTAAAAGAGCTAGGGTGTGGTACCTGGATTCCCTTGTATCTGTATCTGTCTCTCTTCAGGTAGCATATATACCTTGAAAAAGGATGGTGGACCATAAGCACATATAACAAACAAACTGAAAGTGTCAGTCAGTCTGGTTAGCTCAATCGGTAGAGCATAAGACTTGTAATGTCGAGGTAGCGGGTTCGATTCCCTGAGCTGACCAACTAATATTACTAACCATTTTTCACATGAGACTAATCCCAGGTCCCATGGTATAGGTGCTATACACCTGGCATGTTCAAGAACCTGGGGTTTCTCTGGAATTGGGAGTCCGGACGCTTTCTGTATCTTGCACTATCCTCAGAAAACCTAAAATAACTAACTCTTCTGAGGGCGTTGGTCATATGTGAAACCGGTACCAACGATAAAACCCTAATATACGATACACGGAAGTGTCAGTATGGGTAGTGTGGTGGTCGAGTGGTTAATCAGGTCGCACCGCAGGGCCCTCAATTGGCTGTTTTTACCGCCGAATATGGGCTGCTTCCCCTGCCGAAAAAGTATCTTTTTTTCCTACTCCAGAGATAAAAATTCCCCCCTCAGAAATCAGAGCAAATGTCTAAAAACGGTAACGGAGAATCAACGATCCATCAATTTCAATGTAAGAGTATCCAAGATAGGTAAATCAATATATTGTAACGAAACACAGTGTTACCTCCCTTGCGATACGCATGTGCAGTCGCTAGTTCCATGACTCGTTTCCATTTTTGTTTTCCAATGTCAACATGTCCCACAATACGAAGTCTTATCAAAAAAGATTAATGAATGCATCATGTAAGAAAATCGACGTACCCAGCCTCATTGTACTTGATACTGCTAGCAGCATTAGTGCCCCCCTCTACAGCTGTAGTGGAAAGAGTGTTTTCTCTTATGAACAGACTACATGTACTCCTCTCAGGTCCAGCATGAAACAGCAGACACTGGAGAACTTGATTCGTGTGATCAGCCTAGGTCCAGCCCAGTTAAGCAAAGAACAGCTTCACAAGACTGTTACTTTCTTTCGTGAGAAAAAGGACAGAACCATCCAGTTCTAACCAGCTCTAAAAGCAAGACGATTAACATTACATGATATGACAGTATCATTAAATTGCAGTTCTATGTTGAAACTCAGACAAAGCTTTAATAAAAGTTGTATATGTTCATAGTTCTTATTAGAATAGATTATTCATTTAAGGCAGTGAAAAGTCCCCCTTTTGGCAAAAAACGATGCGCAAATTCCCCCACCGGAGGGCTGCGGACCCCTTCCCCTAAAGTAGAGTGAGGGCCCTGTTTTAGGCAGTGAAAATTCCCCCTTTAGGCAAAAACAACACGAAAATTCCCCCACCTGAGGGCTGCGGACCCCTTCCCCCAAAGTAGAGTGAGGGCCCTGTTTAAGGCAGTGAAAATTCCCCCTTTCGGCAAAAACAACACGAAAATTCCCCCACCTGAAGTAGAGTGAGGGCCCTGCACCGTATATACTGTGAAAAAGGATGGTGGACCATAAGCACATTCTTCTTACATGGTTAGACATAATTTAGACATTTTATCAGTAGTTGAATCTGGTGTACATCAATATAGTATGCATGGAGAAGTAATGATTATTTGGGACACAAATGCCAGAACTGGTATAAAATATGATTTGTTAGATAACAGCAATAAACAACAACAATTGGTAACAACAACTATTGATAACAACAATAGTTGGGGAATGACAAGTTTTTGCTTAAAGGGGTAACTGGACTATAAATTATAAACCACTTGATGGCACTGTCTCAGGTGTTTCAATAATTTCAATCATGTTTCAGAACACAAATTCCAGACATGAAACTGATACATGTGTTCTTCAAAAATACACAAACCAGACCTGCATGCTAATGGCATGTAATTACTAATTATACCTCTCCCCGAACACAAAGTGTAAGGGGGGTATACTGGATTCAGCTTGTCTGTCCATCCATCCGTCTGTAGACAGAATCTTGTGGACACTAAATCTCCAAAACCCCTGGTCAGAATTTAATGATACTTCACACAAGTGATAAGTACAATGCCTAGTTGTGCATGGTCCATGTTTACCAGCAAGAGTTGCCCCTTTAAACGACAAAGTAAAGACTCCATTTGTAATGAGAGAGGAAATGAGCCTATTAATACAGTAAAACCTCATTAACTCGAGGATGCAAAGGGACGAGTAAAATGCCGGCAGGGTACTACTGTAACGAGCCGAGGGCCTAAGACGCAGCAGATCCATTCAGTGAAAAGTATACTCAACCCTGAATTTGATTTGATTTGATTTGATGAGAATTTTATCAAGGTCCGTCCAAAAGAGCACTTATGTTAGCTTGATATTTGGATGAGACCCCGGCATGTCTCCCGTCATGCCTAAAAAATAATAACCCTGAATGGGTCTCTGTGCCTTATATATACTACCCTTATCCCCAACACATGTACATGGGTTTTAAATTTGCATATTATCATCAAATGCGACCGAACATTTTCCCTACGTTCACCGATCGTTACACTACTTTGCGCTGGTAGCACTTGATTGAAAACAGCTGGTGACATATCAAAGGGCAACTCGCTTGATTGGACTAGTGTCATGTGGCGGCAAATACAAACCGGGGCAAACGGCATATGCCGATTTATTGGATAGGCGTACCCCGGCGCGGACGGATACACAAGCAGTACACAATGGCAGAGAAATGCAGGTTTGAATTTGGAATTATGTACAATTTTCATATTTATGCGTTCATCAGGTCATAAGAATATTACACATCCAGTCAATAGTGAGAGGCAACATCATTTAACACGAATGCTTGTTACTATTCCCATAATAGCAACGTATTTAATGCAAGAATTGTTGCAAACAACAAAGTGTGAGGCTGATCAAATCTAGTTCTGGCTTCCATAACTAAATTGGTCTTTTTATTGTGTGAGTTGACCATATTGTAACCAATCATAAACGTAATCAAACTAATTGTCAAAAAATATCAGTGCTTTGGTAGAAATCCTACAGGTGCTTAGTGTTTTTTTTAGCTCACCTCGCACAAAGTGCCAGAGTGAGCTGTAAGGATCACATTCCGTCCGGGGTCCGTCGTACATCCCTGCAAAGTTTCATCAACATTGGCCAAGTTTTTTCAGAGGAGATGTCGTTTGAAGGAAATGGTGGATGGACGGACGATGGACGGAATGCGATCCTAATAGCTCACTCTGGCACTTTGTGCCAGGTGAGCTAAAAATAAATGGGCAAAAATTGCCCAAAAAGTTAACATGAAAGGAAATGTCTCATTCAGTGCTGAACAATGTAGATTGAAAATAAAAGCACTCAAAGAAAAGTATGAAAGGGCCAAAAACAGGAGCAATCAGTCCGGAAACGAGGCAGTAAATATTGACAGAGAACTAAAAGAAACACTTTATAAATGCCCAGATGTTGAGCCTGCCTATGTGGTTGGGAGACAGAAAAGAAAAGAATGTGAAGATGATGAGGAAAGTGAAGGTGAAAAGTGAATGGTATGTATCAAGAGTGAGCTTTAGCACTTAAATTTTATACTATATGTTCAGTGCTTTGATTTCAAACAGCCACGGATTACTTAGCAGAATACATCTGTCACTTTTTATTTATATTTCAAGTTTAAGCTAAATAACTGACTTTTGAGTAATGCAGGCGTTACTTTTGCAGATCAGAAACTTACATTAGTGGTGGGATTATGACTGCGTGGGTTTAATACCTCATTGCAGTGTTTTCCTCAATTTGACATTTTTGCACTGCAGTTCAGCAAGCTGTAAATTGGTATTATTAGTAATGAAATGGTCTGACCCTCATTTTTCAGATGCCAGTTTTACATGATGTGCAGTTTTTACTTTGATGGTATCATAAGATAAGAGTTTAGAAATCTCGAACAAGCTTCAATATGTTTTATCAGTTAACAGCAAAAGCTTATGTACAACGCACAGCTTGTATCATTATTTACTAAAGACTTCTTAAAAGGTAATGATATTGTGTGACATATATTTGAGAAACACATTCTCCTTTTTATTGCCTTTACAGTGTAAAAAGGACAAGCTCGGAAGAAATGAAGGAGTTACTTATAGATGAACTTAGAAAAATGGATGCAAATAACGATGAGGTGCCATAAGGAAAAATTAATGCTGTTGATAAACTGACGGATGTCTTGAAAGACTGTATCAGTCATTAAAACTGTTCAGTTATTTACAGGATGAGAATCTGATAATTTGTTTATTCTAAACTTTATTTTAGAAAAGCTGACTGAAACTGAAAGAAGCTGGAGTGAAGAAACTCTGATTTTTGATGATTACCCAGTTGAGTGGGCACCAATATGTCAAGACACTGTAGAACATGACTTCAGTCAAATTTTAATCAGCATTGTTAGATTTTAAAGAATATTTGTTAAAAGAGGTGAACTTCCTACTTTTATTCAGAAAGACTTGTTTTTAACTCGACTTTTCGAAGAAAATGGGAGCTATCCTACTCACGTCAGCATTGGTGTCACACCTCAGTTAAGCTTTTCGTACAGCCCCACTTTATTTAAAACTATTAAAGGTATTGCTTTGAAATTTACCACACTTTTTTACCATCATAACCTCCATCAACAGTCAAGAGTTCATAACTCTGTCTAGGTTTTTGTAAGAACTATGGCCCATATAAAAGTGCATTGAGTTTGGTTAAGTTTAGTACCAACCAATTTTATCTCAGAACGATTACAGTTATCACTTTGAAGCTTGCCATACTTATTAACCATCATTGCCTCCATCCACAGACATGATAACATAACTCTGTGAATTTTTTTGTCTGAATTATGCCCCTTTTTTACTTAGAAAAAACAGTGAATCTGGGTAAAATCCACTTATTGATTTAACCCTTCGAGATACTGCTGTGAAACTTGGAAAACTTGTTTGGATCAGAAGATAAAAGAAGATAACTGTGTGTAAATGTTTTTTGATTTGTATTTAGAAATTCCTAGTTAAAGTAATGTTTGCAACTGGAACTGTTTTATTGGCAGGCACTAAGAAAAGTCGAGCGCACTGTCCTACTGACTGCTCTTGTCTAAAAAGTAAGTTATTATATTGACCTAACTTTTTGCAGCAGTTTTTTTTAAGAAGTAAAGTTTAGACATGAGTTATCTTTTTGCAGCAATCAACATTGTTCAATATATGAGAAAGTAATGTTGAAAGAGGCAAGCATCTTGCTTTCATTCAGAAAAGGCTTGTTTTTATAAGAAGTTTTGACATGGAGCTCTCTTTGCAGCAGTTTTTTTAAGAAGTAAAGATTTGACAGGAGTTATCTTTTTGCAGCAATCAACATTGTTGGGTATTTGAGAAAGTAATGTTGATAGAGGCAAGCTTCTATTGTGAATCAAGGACTAGTAGTTATGACTAATAGTTTTTTTTTTTTCTAAACTTAGTCTAATTTTGACTGTTACATCTCTTTTACAGCAGTATTGTATGCACTTTGCATAGATATGTACATGTACTTTTGTGTAGTTACAATCACCAGATTTTATTTAATGCTAGTCATTGTGATAGTTCTAGAACTTTAATCAGGACTGTTGCAGAATATTTACATTTTAGCTCAGTGCCACAGTGAGCTATTAGGATTGCTCACCATTCGTACATTCACTTTTTCCTCTGAAACCATCAGGCCACTGTCGATGAAACTTAGCAGGGATGTTCCTTGCATGACATCCTCTCACAATTGTTCAAGAAATTCCATTCTATGTAAACTGTGGTTTCCATAGCAACAGAATGGAAATACTTCAAAAACATTTTTCTCTTAAACCTCAAAGGCCTACAGTTTACACATTTAACATGTGACATTGCAAAGTGGACATCTTTTAATAATGTTCAAATTATGAATACTGTCAAAAGTGACCCCATCCGGGGATCACAATCATGTTTTTACATAGGCTTATATAGGAAATGCTTTTAAAAAAATTCTTGGCCTAGAGTTTAGATATAAAGCATGTATCATTACCTAGTGGACTGTTACCAAGATTGTTTATTCATGTTCCACAGGTCAAAATTAACCCTTTCTACTGATGACATCATAATGTAGCCAGGTGAGGGATACAGGGCCATCTTGTCATAATATGCAGGTAGCATTACAATCCACATTTTTGGGTTGTTATTTTTTTCCAATAAGCTTTGGTTCCTGCTTTATTTTACATAATACTTGTATTGAACTTTTACTTTTTCAAGATGTCAAATCTTGACTGATTTTAATTTGCAGCATTATTTAATGCATTTAGCATTGAAATATTTTGTGTAGATAGATACAATTGAAAGTGATGTTAAGAGTTGCCTAACTTTATCAAAGTGTAAGCAGCATGTAGAAGTATATGTCTTCTCAATACAAGAGGGCCAAGATGGCCCTATATCGCTCACCTTGGTACAAGTCCACTTGCCTGGTGGAAGATCACTAGATAATGTTATATACCAAATAAGTTTGAGTGAGGTTGGGTGCGCACCATAAACCGGTTTAAGCTCCCCAGTGGTGTTTTTGCCACTGACCGTTCCAAGGCGGTGCCCCACTGTGTTCCTTTAATTGTTCGTTTTGTCCTCGTGTGTTTGCTTAGCTAGTGTGTGTGTGTGTGTTACACACATTCACGCTTGTAGCACCAAATTGTTTTGTAGCACGTATTATCCGTGCTACATAAGTTTTGCATAGAAATCAACAAGAAGCAAGGATGTTAACCGGTCTAACACGAAGGAGATATGCCTAAAACGCTTATTTCCAACTTTCAATGAAAAATCCTGAAAACATTTCATGATATACACCAAATATAACTGTGCTACATATGGTGTGTGTAGTAAACACACTTACCCGCCTTTGGCGTGTTATGTAGGTCAACACAAAACTAATGATACGTGAGTGTAAAGTGTCTCGTTTAATACACAATATAGTGATCAAAAGACTAAAATATTACATTAAGTCGTTTCTGATTCAGATAAGCACAAGAAACATTTTTTGAAACACACACTGTGCTACATGATAACGTGTGCAAGTGGAGAATAAGTGCTCCATCTACTGTAAAAATATATCTTACACATGTCCTACAAGTGTTGTGTATATTGGTGTATTTTGTAAATTAAGGAAAGAAGATAATTACGCATAAAAATTACAGTTCCAAACATAAAATGCAAATCAGTTCTCAGTTATTTTCGTATTCTTATTTACAAGATTCACTTTCTTTTGTTCCTTGTTCCTAAACCTCGTATAAGGGCTGATTTGTAATAAATAGGATATTGCAGGCTTTATTACAACGTCCAAGGTTTAGTAATTTGGCATTATGGACCTTAACCACTCGGGCAAGTAGGCCTAACAAAAAAAATATTGTATTTAAACTGTCGTTTGTGCCATCAAAGCTACCGCTGCCCGTTACATATAAAGATAAATTGATCACGCAAGAAATAGATTATTATAGTATCTAAAACACATTTATGTATGTCGGTTGCTTGTTTTCGAAGTTTTTCTCAGTTTGGTTTCCAATAAAAACAAAGACACATGATCAGTTACTATCCGGACAGCGGGCTAACGCCCGTTGGCTATTGCAATACCGGACTGTAGGCTAACACCACTATATTTCTTGATTACAATATATAAACATGTCGCATCCATAAATGTATTTATTTTAAAATAAATGATAATTTACTCACTTCGTATTCCACTACGTGTGTAATATTTAATAATGCGAAACTTGACTTTCGTTTTTATGAAAACTTGTTAAACTGTTTTGATTCACGTACCAACAAAATTTAAGCGTATTATTTATTTTGAACATAAAACAAGAGAATCTATCAGGTATGTAACTGAGAGTGACGCGGAAAGATCACAGCATCGAAGCTTTGCGAGAAATTTTTTGTAGCGAGTGTTGCCGTTGTAAAGTTGTAATGCAATTTGTTTTGTTTTTTTGTTTTTTTTTCGCCAATTATAAAAGTAAAATTATGGAACTATCGATTTCAAACTCATCCTTTTCATTTTTTCCCCTTCCAGTTTAGAAATATATCTCTTGTTTTCAATATTAACCTTTTTATCATCTGTTATTGTAAGCCTTCTCTTAAAATACATTAACTCTTATTCAAATTGAAATCATCTTAAATTTTTTAGATCTTAACAACTGACCTAACATGGAAAAAACAAACAAATTTACAAGTTCGTATCTTCCATTGCATATAATACATAAGCAAGGACAAATGTATACACTCGAATACAGAAAACAGAGTGAATGCCCTCCATAAATGACAGCCCCTTCATATATTTGTATATTTGCTCTACATATGTTTATTTGTAATTTTACATGTCATGAGTTTCCCCCATGTACTTTTAATTTTATTTGGATACAAGTATGTTCGTCATTCTCCATTTAATTCCATTTAATTAACATTTGTTAACTCAATATGCCGCCATTATTCACTGTAATTATTATAAAAAGATGCTTATGCTGTTTGCAAAATATTAAATATTGAACATAATATTCGGTGAATCATCTTTTGTCTGCTGTAAAATCCATGTTTTGATTTCCAAACATTGTATATATTACAATTTATACTTGTTATAAGCATTGTATTATGCTTTACGCAAAATAAACTTTCGTATTTGGATTCGTTTACTTAACTCTATGCCTCATAGATACTCCTTTCTACTCCTTTACTGATTGCCCCATACATACTCCTTTTAACGCCTCTACTGACTACTGCATAGATACTCCTTTCTACTCCTTTCAACTTGGTCAGGTTTAAATGCCAGAAAATCAATTAAGTATAAAAAAAAATTTTCTTACAAAAGCATTTTGGTGAAGTTTAATCCTAGTGCAATAAAATTCTTTCACAAAAATATGTAGTTACTATAAGAAAGTTATTGGTAATTTACAGCTAAAGACAGGTAGAATTTTTCTAATTGTCAAGGACTAGTTCTAATAGGATAATAACAGATTTTTACAGAAAAAAATGTTGCAGATATAATTTTCTACATGACTTGATTTTAACAATTTTCCCTTAGGGAATATGTGACAACCAATTAAATTGCTCAATTCCATAAAGCATGTGTCAGAACAATATGGGATTAATGATTACATAATCAGGTGTGTATATTGACCACAGCTGTCAAAACAAAGCAATTAGATGACCCTTGGTATCACTTTCAATGATCTCCAATCATAGTGTTTTTATAAGCTGTAAACCTAAGATGAAAATAAACAAGAGGGCCATGATGGCCCTGTATCGCTCACCTGTCTACCATTGGCAAAAATAAAAAGGTTATTAATAGCAGAAAGGATCAATTTTTACCTTTGGCTCATGATATCCTCTTAATAAGCCTATGTAAAATCAAAAGACCCCCCCCCCCCGTAGGCAGGGTTAATTTTGACCCTGAGGTCAGGATTTGAACAATCTTGGTAGAGAGTCAATTATTGCCACATGCTGAATATCTAAGCTCTAGGCCTCATTATTTTGCTGTCTGATCATGATCATGATCTGCACTGTTGGCTATTCATTTTTTTGCTGTCTGATCATGATCTGCACTGTAAGCTATTCATTGTATGTTAGCTGGTCATGATTTGCACTGTCAGCTTTTTATTTTTTGCTGTCTGATCATGATCTGCACTGTTTGCTATGCATTATTTAGCTGTCTGATCATGATCTGCACTTTCATAATTTAGCTGTCTGATCATGATCTGCACTTTCATTATTTTGCTGTCTGATCATGATCTGCGCTTTCTGACAAATTTCAAGGATATCTGGGCTGAAAATGTAACATCTAGAGTGTTAACAAGGTTTTTCCATATTTGGGCTGTGACCTAGTTTTTGACCCCAGATGACCCATATTCGAACTTGGGCTAGAAATCAACTTAACAACCTTTCTGACAAATTTCCAGGATATTTGGGCTGAAAATGTTACCTCTAGAGTGTTAACAAGGTTTTTCCATATTTGGGCTGTGTGACCTAGTTTTTGACCCCAGGTGACCCATATTAAAACTTGAGCTAGAAATCATAGAAACAACCTTTCTGACAAATTGCCAGGATATTTGGACTGAAAGAGTAGCCTCTAGAGCCTTAACAAGATTTTTCTATTTTTGGGCTCTGTGACCTAGTTTTTGACCCCAGATGACCCATATTCGAACTCGTCCGAGTAATTACTGGGACAAACATCCTGACCAAGTTTCGTGACAACTGAGGAAAAAATGTGACCACTAGAGTGTTAACGAACTAAATGTGGACGGACGACGGACATTCATCGATCCTAATAGCTCACCCTGAGCCAGCTCAGGTGAGCTAAAAAGTTTAAAAGAAGTTTGAAACGTCAATAATTAATAACGACTGATAAATCGCCAACAAACACGCCTTTAATGATTGGCTTTAATAAGTGGGTTTCAATTACGATAAGAGCGAAAATCCAATTATCCAATCATCGTATTAGCGCATTGATTGTTGCCAATAATCATGTGCACGTGTCATATGTTATAGCATTATTCTCTCTCTCTCTCTCTCTCTCTCTCTCTCTCTTAAATAGAAAGATCTTGGCCGTTTAATATCTAGTTAACCATTTACCTCATATATACGCGATTTAACGCACTTTCGACACCCCCCCCCCTTTGAGGCCTCAAATATTGTAAAAATGTCCTATTTAGGCCCAAAACACCTGTTTTCGTTTGACTATCTCAATCCATTGGCACTTTGAAATCAGTTTTGACGCAAAATAGTGATTTTTGGCAATTTTGAGATGTCCCCTCGTTGCCATGATAACAAGAAATTTAAGATTGAGCATGCCGTTACAATGGCTGTGGTCCAGTAAACATTTGTGCCAAGTTTAATCAGTATATGAGGATTTTTTTGTAGTTTCATAGCAATTTTAACTTGTAACAGGAGGCTTTTCAATGAAAACAGCCATTTTTCACAATATGCTCATGGAGTAATGGGTTAAAGCAATAAAGTTATAAAATTATTAATTTATTTGTGAATATCTCTTACTAAATATCGATATTCTTTTCATATATACTTATTTTCATATAGATATCTTTTTTTCGTACGGATTTTGCTATGATACAGATATGATTTTCGTACATATAGTATTTTCATACAGGTATAATTTTTTGCAGATCTTACTTTCGTTTATATCTTAGTTTCGTACGGATATTATTTCCATACAGCTTTTAATTTCTTACAGATCTTGTTTTCGTACAGTACAGATCGTATTTTCGTACATATTTTCATTATACTGCAGATCTTATTTTCGTAGTCGTTGTTTCTAATTATTTTCTCACTATTTCTTTTATTTTAAGACTCTTTCACCACAAACATTTCTTTTCTTATAAGAACATTTAATTCTTACAATCTTATTTGCAAAATCCTATTTTTGTAGTCGCCATTTTAGGTTATTTTCGCATACGTTCTTTCTATACTATTAAGATATTTACCTTATTTACAGTTCAAACATATAATATTTTATTACAAAACATTTCATTCTTTATTATTTAAGTCATACAAATCATGTAAAAACAACATAAATACGTTTTTATGACACTATATATAAAAAATAATTCTTATTTTCGTACCCTCGATCTTATTTTCGCGAAAATAGCTTATTTTCGGTATCCATCTATGCCGACTATGTAGCACACTGTTAAAACTTTTGTAGCACGTACAAATTTGCTACAAGAAATATGCAGGGATACATGCGTGAGTATTGTGAAAATAGCTACATATTACGGGTAAACACAAACACACACACAAACAAATGGGGTACACCGCGACATCCAGAAAAAAATATCTGTCTGTCTTACACAACAGCCAGGAACCTACAACCATATATCATAGGTTATTGTCGTAAGGCATTGCATGGTCAAACCCGTTCGAAATCCTGTCTGGTATTATCAAAATTGTCATTTTTTTGTTAGTTCCCTTTTAAGAACACTACCCCGTGACCTTCTGTAACATGTCCTGTCCCTGAGGGACATCCGAACTGGAACTGGGTCGAAAACCCTTCAAAAATACCAAAAGTTCGAAACCTACAAAGTGGTCTTTTGTGACGCCTACAACTAACCTAGGTTTTTGATCTTGGTCTCAAATTGTAGCCAGTACCTATAAATACCAAAAGATGTATCACATATGTATATGTATGGATGATGGGGCTGAGACTGGGTCGAAAACCTTTCAAAAACGAAAAAATCGCTACGTTTGAACATCACCCTGCCATCTTGTGTGACTATAGGTTGTTTGGTTAATTATTAGGACATAGTAAAGTTTCAGCTGGTCATCCGTCTTGAATAAATCTGTGAGTAGACAGGAATAAGTAGACAGTAAGCAGTCGGCACTAGACAGTAAGCAGTGCGCTAGACAGTAAGCAGTGCGCTTATGGAATTCTATATGAGGGAGATATGTTTAAAGTTTTACAATGCGTTTCTAAGATATTTGATTTAATACTGCTTGACCTGTTGCGCCGAAAAAAATTGTCAGCGGTGCTAAATGTGGTTAAAGACTGATAAAACATTAAAAATGTAGCATTGCCCTTAATCAGTTTTACACTCAAGTAAAACACAAGATGGTAGTGCAAAGAGTAAGATTTTGCCTCCACCCGGTCCCAATTTTTATTAATCCGACTTTGTTTTATTTTTCCCATAACCATCTTACAACTTCCTTTATACTATCCAGCGCTGAAAGAAAGTCCAGCATGCCTTGACAGTAATCCTGGTGGTGATGACATGGATGAGGATGGTGTCCAGACTTCTACTCCAGAACTAGCAGCTGGTAAGTCATGTTTGATTTCGGTTTTTCAGGGGTCACTTGTAATGAGGTGCTACATAGGGAGTGTGTTGAAATGTAAATTAGAGGTGCTACATTTTAAGTCAGTTTAACCCATTACCCCATAAGCGTTTTGTGAAAAAATGGCTGTTTTCATTGAAAAGCCTCCTGTTACAAGTTCAAATTGCTATGAAACTGTGAAAAATGCTATAATACTGATCAAACTTGGCACACATGTTTACTTGACTGTAGCCTTTGTAACAGCATGCTCAATCTTAAATTTCATATTACCATGGCAACGAGGGGACATCTCAAAATTGCCAAAAAACACTATTTTGCGCTGATTCTTTCCATCAAAACAGATTTCAAAGTGCTGCAACTTCTCAATGGATTGAGATAGAGTCAAAGGCTTTTCATCGTTGGCTACACGTTACCTTAAGGTCGACCTGAGGCCATTTTTAGCCTCTCACAAGTCCAAAATTTTCTTGGAGGTTAGGGGGTCAGCAGACCCGCTTCAAACCCCCAAGCAAAAGGGGGCACATCCCCCCTTTGGCACCCCCTTGATGTATCTATTTGATAGGGGATGGCGCTGAAAAAGTGATCACTTTTTTAAACACCATTTCTCAAACGAAAACAAGTGTTTCTGGCCTAAATAGGACATTTTTTCACTATTTGAGTTCGATTGGTCAGGTGAGCGATCTAGGGCCATCTTGGCCCTCTTGTTTAATTATCTCCCATTTTTTGTGGCGAATAATTCTATAACTATACAAAGGATTGCCTTTTGTTCAAGTATAGTTTTGAATTTAATATAGCCTCCACCCGGTCCCAAAAAAACAAAAATAATATCAAACAGGGAATGCCACGTACCAAAAACGCAGCCTCCCCAAAACGAGCCCCACATCACTCAGAAGTGCACACCACCAACACACACACACACACACACACACACACACACACACACACACAATCATGTACACACACACATATACACTACCAACATACACTAGCATACAAAGCAAACACACAAGGACAAAACGAACAATTAAAGGAACACAGTGGGGCACCGCCTTGGAACGGTCAGTGGCAAAAACACCACTGGGGAGCTTAAACCTGGTTTATGGTGCGCACCCAACCTCACTCTTACCCCCACCATGTTCCAAAGTCATAGGACAGTGTAAATAAAAGTAATCCCTGCTAGGTGAATCTCTAACACACGCAATGGAAACAAAAGGCATGGTATGTAAAACACAAAAATGCTCTTGTATAAATATATAAAAAGCAAACCTTGAGAACCAAAAAGCGTATGTACTCAATGCCTTTGCAGAAGGCAGAGCACCAAGAGAAACACCCTTAAGGGCCTGACGAAACAGGCCAGAGGACAGAAATCAAAACAGTTTCGTCCCAGTGGGATTTAAAAACTGCCCATCACAGAGTCCTCCCCCTCTTCCGTCAGACACAATCAAAGAGGGGAGCATAGCGTCCAACTGTAAACGGGTTGAACACCAAACATGCGGTGTGTCTCAAAACAGTTGGGTCGTAACCTCTTTTAACAAACGTTTTATAATTTTAGCAAATACAGTTGGAAAATTGCCATGACCCAAAATCTTACGAAGTTTGTAAACCACATCCCCATAAAAATCGGGTTTTGAAATACCTTCTCGCAGAAGAGTCTTTAGATTACTATTGAATTTCAAAATTCTTATTAATCTGTCTTTGTTTTATTTTTCCCATAACCAACTTAAACTTCCATTATTCTATCCAGCACTGAAAGAAAGTCCAGCATGCCTTGACAGTAATCCTGGTGGTGATGACATGGATGAGGATGGTGTCCAGACTTCTACTCCACAACTAGCAGCTGGTAATTCATGTTTGACTTTAGCTTTTCAGGGGTCACTTATAATGAGGTGCTACATGTGGAGTGTCTTGAAATGTAAATTAGAGGTGCTACATTTTAGGTCAGTTTAAGTACCTGATGAAAGATACTGTTTGATTGAAACAGGTCTGGGTAATATCATATTCTCTATTCAGATGATTTTAATGTAACTTCTATTTATTTTTTCAGATACTTGATATTTTTAGCTCATCTGTCACAAAGTGACAAGGTGAGCTTTTGTGATCACAATTCGTCCGGCGTCCGTCCGTCATCCGTCCGTAAACTTTTACTTTAAACGACATCTCCTCATAAACCACTAAGCCAATTTTATCCAAACTTCACAAAAATGTTCCTTTGGTGGTCACCTTTAAAAATTGTTCAAAGAATTTAATTCCATGCAGAACTCTGGTTGCCATGGCAACCGAAAGAAAAAAAAACTTAAAAAGTCTTCTTTTAAAAATTCCAAAGAGCTAGAGCTAAGATATTCAGCCTGAAACATCTTCTAGTAAGTGTCTACATAGTTTGTTCAAATAGAAGCCCTGGGGTCAAAATTGGCCCCGCCCAGGGGGGTCTTTGAATTTCCTTATCTGTATATAGTGAAAGGTTAAAAAATCTTCTTTTAATAAACCCAAAGAGCTAGAGCTTAGATATTGAGCATGAAACATCTTCTAATTGGTGTCTACCCTAATTGGTGTCTACCAAGTTTGTTCAAATAAAAGCCCTAGGGTCAAAATTGGCCCCGCCCTGGAGGTCATTGATTTTCCTTTTATGTATATAGTAAAAACTTGAAAAATCTTTCAGATACAAATATTAACTTTGTGATATCGGTGTAAGATTTAAATTTTATATCTGCTTTTATTTATAGTTTACAATATTACTTGTTCCTTGTCATGGAGAGTTTCTATATTCAGGTGAGCGATTTCAGGGCCATCATGGCCCTCTTGTTATAATGTTTTCACTTTAATATACGGCCTGTTTGTTGGCGACTGTAGGAGAAGAGCAAAGACCAAGAACCATATCTTGGCCTGGTCCTTTTCATAAATTATCTCCCATTTTTTGTGGAGAATAATTCAAAAACAACAAAAGATTGCCTGACCTTAACTATAGTTATGAATTAAATTTTGCCTCCACCTGGTCCCAATTCTTAATAATCTGACATTGTTTTATTTTTCCCATAACCAACTTACAACTATCTTTATACTATCCAGCACTGAAAGAAAATCCAGCATGCCTTGACAGTGATCCTGGTGGTGATGGCATGGATGAGGATGTCCAGACTTCTACTCCAGAACTAGCAGCTGGTAAGTCATGTTTGATTTTGGCTTTTCAAGGGTCACTTGTAATGAGGTGCTACATAGGAAGTGTGTTGAAATGTAAATTAGAGGTGCTACATTTTAGGTCAGTGTAAGTACTGGATGAAAGATAATGTTTGATTGAAACAATCCTGGGTTATATCATTTTCTCTAATCGTATGATTTTAATGTGACTTGTATTTATTTTTTCAGATACTTGATATTTTTATTTTTATTATGTTTTCACTTTAATATATGGCCTGTTTGTTTGCAATTCTAGTAGAGCAAAGACCAAGAATCATAATTTGGCCTGGTCCCATTTGTTAATTATCTCCCATTTTTTTGCGAGAATAATTAAAAAACTACAAAGGATTGCGTTTTGTTAAAGTATACCTTTGAATTTAATTTTGCCTCCACCCGGTCCCAATTCTTATTAATCTGTCTTTGTTTTATTTTTCCCATAACCAACTTACAACTTCCTTTATACTATCCAGCACTGAAAGAAAGTCCAGCATGCCTTGACAGTGATCCTGGTGGTGATGGCATGGATGAGGATGTTGTCCAGACTTCTACTCCAGAACTAGCAGCTGGTAAGTCATTTGTGATTTTGGCTTTTCAGGGGTCACTTATAATGAGGTGCTACATAGGGAGTGTGTTGAAATGTAAATTAGAGGTGCTACATTTTAGGTAAGTGTAAGTACCTAATGAAAGATAATGTTTGATTGAAACAATCCTGGGTCAGATGATTTTAATGTAACTTCTAGTTATATTTTCAGATACTTTATATTTTTATAACGTTTTTACTTTAATATATGGCCTGTTTGTTGGCAACTCTAGGAGAAGAGCAAAGACGAAGAACCATAACTTGGCCTGGTCACTTTTTACGGCTTACGGCCATCTAGTTGTCAGATAATCTTTTACGGCAATGTGATCAGTTTTTACCAAAAATGGGCAACACAAAATAGTTCTCTTCAAATGTTATAAAGTTTAATGTTTGTGCTTTTAAACAAATATCTTAAATTAGTTAGTACATTATCATTTTCGATATTGTAACCAATATAAATTAATTTTATTTCAATTTGAATAAACCTGAAACCAACGAGAATGAATATTACTATTTACTGTGGTATATTTTGTCAGAGTGATGGCATAACACAACACCGCTCATGTAGTTTTGTCATGTGCTAAGAGTGATCTCACTTTCAGAAGTAAATGAAAATGACATCGCAACGAGCAAAAAAAGTAAACAGACAGCATATTTTTATGCTAAATTTTGTAAAAAGAATGGAGAAATCGAAATAGGAAATCATGCGTGGAAATGTGTCCGTGTTTATAGGAAATGTCGTTTCTAGTCTGGGAAAAAACCTTGAAACGTAGTGGACTTCATCATTACCATGATTACAGGAAAGCTACTTCAGTCATAGAAAACTGAGACTTTCATTCCAGACGGTGTAGTCGCTCATCTGATATTTTATAAAAAGAAAAAAAAAAATTATAACCCCCCCGACAAACAATTAAAAAACAAATATAAAAAGAAACTAATTGAATTTGAAATCTGTAGTGAAAAAAAATCAAGATGTTTAAAACTAATTGCTTGAAAAATTATCTGGAGCTCTGCCATAAGCCATTATGGCTCTTCAGGCCTTTGATTTTAATTATCTCCCATATAAACGCGAGAACAATTCGAAAACTACAAAGGATTGCCTTTTCTGACAGTATGGTTTTGAATTGAATTTTGCCTCCAACAGGTCCCAATTCTTAATAATCCTGTCTTTATTTTTATTTTTCCCATAAACAACTTACAACTTCTATTATACTATCTAGCGCTGAAAGAAGGTCCAGCATGCCTTGACAGTGATCCTAGTGGTGATGACATGGATGAGGATGTTGTCCAGACTTCTACTCCACAACTAGCAGCTGGTAAGTCATGTTTGATTTTGGCTTTTCAAGGGTCACTTGTAATGAGGTGCTACATAGGGAGTGTGTTGAAATGTAAATTAGAGGTGCTACATTTTAGGTCAGTTTAAGTACCTGATGGAAGATAATGTTTGATTGAAACAGTCCTGGTTATTTTCTTTTCAGATGATTTTAATGTAACTTCTAGTTATATTTTAAGATACTTGATATTTTTATGTTTTCACTTTAAGATGTGAGCCCCCTAATTGGCACTATGAGGAACTATAAAATTGACAACATAGGTCAGTTATATACCTTAAAGGACACCTGTATGCAAAATTTGAACAAAGTTTACCGTATGGTTTACAAGTTATGGAGATTTTTCTTAACTAAAACTTGGCTATTAGAAGGGCTCTTTTTCAGAAATGAGAAACTCTAAATAAGTCAATTATATAATTATAATAAAAAATGTTTCCTGTTGTACATTGTTAAGAAACAAACAATAGCATTCAACTAACAAATGACACATGCAAAATTATTGTTTCTACTCAAAATGTTTGAAATACAAATAAAAATGTTACCTTACCCCACCCATTTTAAATAGTTGTTTGACCATTTTCCTACTTGGAGGGCCTTATTCAAAATAGCCCTAAAATTTATAAAAATGAGGGGCTGTTTTCAAAGTTTGCCTAAATTTTCTTAAAAATAAATTGGTTGATCTTTTCAAATATAAAATACTTTTACCGTCTCATTTTTATTTTATTAGACTTTGAAAATATAAGGTACCATATTTGATGATAAATTTGGCATAAATCAATAAATAACGATAACAATTCTATAATTAAAATGAAACACTTTTCTTACCAGGAGTGATCCGAGAGACACATAAATAATGTTCAAAGAAAAAAAAAGAAAGAAAAAAAAGAAGTTCAAGAACAATATCTTAGCCTGGTCCTTTTCATAAATTATCTCCCATTTTAATGGAGAATAATTTGAAAACTAGACAAAGCATTGCCATGAAACTTGAAGTATAGCTTTGAATAAAATTTTGCCTCCACCAAGTCCCAATTATTTTAATCTGTCTTTGTTTTATTTTTCCCATAACCAACTTACAACTTCCATTATACTATCCAGCACTGAAAGAAAGTCCAGCATGCCTTGACAGTGATCCTGGTGGAATACTTGATATTTTTATAATGTTTTCACTATAATATATGGCCTGTTTGTTGGCGACTCTAGGAGAAGAGCAAAGGCGAAGAACCATAATTCGGCCTGGTCTGGTTTTTGAAGTATCTCCCATTTTTTGTTGAGAATAATTCAAAAACTATACAAAGGATTCCCTTGAAACTGAAAGTATAGTTTTGAATTGAATTCTGCCTCCACCTGGTCCCAATTTTTATTAATCTGACATTGTTTTATTTTTACCATAAGCAACTTTCAACTATCTTTATACTATCCAGCACTGAAAGAAAGTCCAGCATGCCTTGACAGTGATCCTGGTGGTGATGGCATGGATGAGGATGGTGTCCAGACTTCTACTCCACAACTAGCAGCTGGTAAGTCATGTTTGATTTTGGCTTTTCAAGGGTCACTTGTTGTAATGAGGTGCTACATAGGGAGTGTGTTGAAATGTAAATTAGAGGTGCTACATTTTAGGTAAGTGTAAGTACCTGAAGAAAGATAATGTTTGATCGTTAATGTAACTTTATATTTTTCAGATACTTGATATTTTTATAATGTTTTCACTTTAATATAAGGCCTGTTTGTTGGCGACTCTAGGAGAAGAGCAAAGACCAAGAATCATAATTTGGCCTGGTCCAGTTTTTTTAATTATCTCCATTTTTTGTTGAGAATAATTCAAAAACTATACAAAGGATTCCCTTGAAACTGAAAGTATAGTTTTGAATTGAATTCTGCCTCCACCTGGTCACAATTCTTTTTAATCCGACTTTGTTTTATTTTTCCCATAACCAACTTAAAACTTCCTTTATACTATCCAGCACTGAAAGAAAGTCCAGCATGCCTTGACAGTAATCCTGGTGGTGATGACATGGATGAGGATGGTGTCCAGACTTCTACTCCAGAACTAGCAGCTGGTAAGTCATGTGTGATTTTGGCTTTTCAGGGGTCACTTATAATGAGGTGCTACATAGGGAGTGTGTTGAAATGTAAATTAGAGGTACTACATTTTAGGTCAGTTTAAGTACCTGATGAAAGATACTGTTTGATTGAAACAATCCTGGGTTATTCTCTCTTCAGATGATTTTAATGTAACTTCTAGTTATATTTTCAGATACTTGATATTTTTATAATGTTTTCACTTTAATATAAGGCCCGTTTGTTGGCGACTCTAGGAGAAGAGCAAAGACCAAGAATCATAAGTTGGCCTGGTCCAGTTTTTTAATTATCTCCATTTTTTGTTGAGAATAATTCAAAAACTATACAAAGGATTCCCTTGAAACTGAAAGTATAGTTTTGAATTGAATTCTGCCTCCACCTGGTCACAATTCTTTTTAATCCGACTTTGTTTTATTTTTCCCATAACCAACTTACAACTTCCTTTATACTATCCAGCACTGAAAGAAAGTCCAGCATGCCTTGACAGTAATCCTGGTGGTGATGACATGGATGAGGATGGTGTCCAGACTTCTACTCCAGAACTAGCAGCTGGTAAGTCATGTGTGATTTTGGCTTTTCAGTGGTCACTTATAATGAGGTGCTACATAGGGAGTGTGTTGAAATGTAAATTAGAGGTACTACATTTTAGGTAAGTTTAAGTACCTGATGAAAGATAATGTTTGATTGAAACAATCCTGGGTTATTCTCTCTTCAGATGATTTTAATGTAACTTCTAGTTATATTTTCAGATACTTGATATTTTTATAATGTTTTCACTTTAATATAAGGCCTGTTTGTTGGCAACTCTAGGAGAAGAGCAAAGACCAAGAATCATAATTTGGCCTGGTCCAGTTTTTTAATTATCTCCTTTTTTTTTGTTGAGAATAATTCAAAAACTATACAAAGGATTCCCTTGAAACTGAAAGTATAGTTTTGCATTGAATTCTGCCTCCACCTGGTCACAATTCTTTTTAATCCGACTTTGTTTTATTTTTCCCATAACCAACTTACAACTTCCTTTATACTATCCAGCACTGAAAGAAAGTCCAGCATGCCTTGACAGTGATCCTGGTGGTGATGGCATGGATGAGGATGTTGTCCAGACTTCTACTCCAGAACTAGCAGCTGGTAAGTCATGTGTGATTTTGGCTTTTCAGGGGTCACTTATAATGAGGTGCTACATAGGGAGTGTGTTGAAATGTAAATTAGAGGTGCTACATTTTAGGTCAGTTTAAGTACCTGATGAAAGATAATGTTTGATTGAAACAATCCTGGGTTATTCTCTCTTCAGATGATTTTAATGTAACTTCTAGTTATATTTTAAGATACTTGATATTTTTATAATGTTTTCACTTTAATATATGGCCTGTTTGTTGGCGACTCTAGAATAGCAAAGACGAAGAACCATAACTTGGCCTGGTCCCGTTTTATATTTATCTCCCTTTTATTGTGGAGAATAATTCGAAAACTTCAAAGGATTGCCTTTCCTAGTATAGTTTTGAATTTAATTTAGCCTCCACCCGGTCCCAATTCTTAATAATCTGTCTTTGTTTTAATTTTCCCATAACCAACTTAAACTTCCATTATTCTATCCAGCACTGAAAGAAAATCCAGCATGTCTTGACAGTAATCCTGGTGGTGATGACATGGATGAGGATGGTGTCCAGACTTCTACTCCTGATATAGAAGCTGGTAAGTCATGTTTGATTTTGGCTTTTCAGGGGTCACTTGTTGTAATGAGATGCTACATGTTTATATTTGCTACATATTTATATTTGCATATACTATGTTTTCACTTTAATACATGGCCAGTTTGTTGGCGACTCTAGGAGAAGAGCGTAGTACATCTTTAAATGTGCTACATAAAGAGTTTGAAATTTGTGTATGTATTTGTGCTAAGTTATTTACAATGTGTGTTTATAGATGTATGTTTTAGCCATGAGACAAGTTGTAAAAGTGTTTTTCCTAAAAGAAATTTGCTTTGTTTATTTTTAAAGATCATACATATATAATAATCAGAGTTTAGAGCCTGATATAAAGAGAGGGATTATATTTTTTGTTGGCCCTCTGCAGTTCAGTGTGTCTGTCAAAAAACTTGAACCTTTGCTTTTTCCCCCGAGTTTTTAATTTCACAAATTCAAGTATGTCATTGAGAGCTACCCTAAATGTTTTGTGGTCACTAGGTTGAAGGTCAAGATCATTTTTATCTAATTTCTATATGTGCATGTTAATTTTCATTTTTCTGTGGGGGTGTTAAGAGAAAGTATCAAACCATGCCTGCAACATTTTCAATTTTGCCATTTTGGGGTTCGATTTTTTCTATTTTCAATTGATTGATACTTAAAGTGTGTAGAAAACAAATCAATATTAATAAATTGCAGCCCTCAAGAGGTATTATTCATTGATAGAGTCAAAATATTGTGGCACAAAGTCAGCCGTTATTGTTTTTGGTAAGAAAGCTGCATACGAACACACATTGTTGACCAATCCAGAATTGACATTAGAAGATTTTGTGGCAGAAGACTTCGGATGGCAAGTCGACACTGGTAACCTTACTTTTTTACAGTTAGCAAAAATACAAACTTTATCTTCCTAATGTTTAAAAAGATATAAATGTAGTTGGTTCCATGTTAAGTGAATCACCCCAAGAGGGTTCATCTCAGAATCTAAATGATTCAGTAATATTAAAAGGCACCACAAAGTCATATTTAAAAGGGTCATATCAGTGATTTTTACAGCCAATTTAGGGTCGAAATTCCCCACCTGAAAAAGTATATGTGTTTCCCCAATTTTCGAACCAATATTCCCTCGAAAATGTGAGAAAAACAAGAGCTGTCCCTCACAAGTGACGAATGCCCCCGAAAGAGGTGCCTCACAGTCTGTGTCCTCTCCATGTGCTCAATAAATGTGCTATGTAATTTTAAAATCCTTCCATGCATGACAGAGTAATCATGCATACAGTATTCCATTACTTTAAACACTAAGTGTGACCTTGACCTTTGAGGTAGGGACTTGGGTCTTGCACGCGACACATCCGCTTGATGTGCTAGGCATTTGTGCCAAGTTATTTTAAAATCCTTCAAAGCATAATAAAGTTATAGTCTGGACACAAATGTATGCATATATACAGGATTCCATTACCTATAAACTCTAAGTGTGACCTTGACCTTTGTGGTAGGGATGTGGGTCTTGCACGCGACACGTCGTCTTGATGTGCTAGACATTTGTGCCATACTATTTTAAAATCCTTCAAGGCATGACAAAGTTACAGTCCGGACATGAATGTGTGCATATATGCATATATAGAGGAATCCATTACCTTCAAACTCTAAGTGTGACCTTGACCTTTGAGCTAGGGACCTGGGTCTTGCACGCGACACGTCGTCTTGATGTGCTAGACATTTGTGCCAAGTTATTTTAAAATCCTTCAATGCATGACAAAGTTACAGTCCGGACACGAATGTGTGCATATATGCATATATAGAGGAATCCATTACCTTCAAACTCTAAGTATGACCTTGACCTTTGTGGTAGGGATGTGGGTCTTGCATGCGACACGTCGTCTTGATGTGCTAGACATTTGTGCCAAGTTATTTTAAAATCCTTCAATGCATGACAAAGTTACAGTCCGGACACGAATGTGTGCATATATAGAGGATTCCATAACCTTCATACTCCAAGTGTGACCTTCACCTTTGAGGTAGGGATGTGGGTCTTGCACGCGACACGTCGTCTTGATGTGCTAGACATGTGTGCCAAGTTATTATACCCCCAAAACGAAGTTTAGGGGGGTATATAGGAGTCACCCGGTGGTTGGTCGGTCTCGGCGGTCGTGGTCCCGCGGTCGGTCGGTCTGTTGCATTTTCCTTGTCCGGAGCATAACTTGAAAACTACTAGTTGGAATTCAATATTACTTCATACAATGGTCAAACACATTGAGAGGAAGTGCAGTGCACAAGAACCATAACTCCATCTTGACTAATTACAGAGTTATTGCCCTTTGTTACTTTTCCTTGTCCGGAGCATAACTTAAAAACTACTGGTTGGAATTCAATACAACCTCATACAATGGTCAAGCGCATTCAGAGGAAGTGCAGTGCACAAGAACCATAACTCCATCTTGACTTATTACAGAGTTATTGCCCTTTGTTACTTTTCCTTGTCCGGAGCATAACTTGAAAAGTACTAGTTGGAATTCAATACAATTTCATACAATGATCAAGCACAATCAGAGGAAGTGCAGTATACAAGAACCATAACTCTATCTTGAGTATTTACTGAGTTATTGCCCTTTGTTACTTTTCCTTGTCCAGAGCATAACTTGAAAACTACTAGTTAGAATTTAATACAATTTCATACAATGATCAAGCACAACCAGAGAAAGTGCAGTGCACAAGAACCATGACTCTATCTTGACTCATTACAGAGTTATTGCCCTTTGTTACTTTTCCTTGTCCAGAGCATAACTCGTAAACTACTGGTTGGAATTCAATACAACTTCATACAATGGTCAAACACAATGAGAGGAAGTGCAGTGCACAAGAACCATAACTCCATCTTGACTAATTACAGAGTTATTGCCCTTTGTTCCTTTTCCGGAGCATTATTCGAAAACTACTGGTTGGAATTCAATACAACTTCATGCAATGGTCAAGCACAATGAGAGGAAGTGCAGTGCAAAAGAACAGTAACTCTATCTTTACTCATTACAGAGTTATTGCCCTTTGTTACTTTTCCTTGTCCAGTGCATAATTCGTAAACTACTAGTTGGAATTCAATACAACTTCATACAATGGTCAAGCACAATGAGAGGAAGTGCAGTGCACAAGAACCATAACTCCATCTTGACTAATTACAGAGTTATTGCCCTTTGTTCCTTTTCCTTGTCCGGAGCATTATTCGAAAACTACTGGTTGGAATTCAATACAACTTCATACAATAGTCAAGCACAATGAGAGGAAGTGCAGTGCAAAAGAACAGTAACTCTTTCTTTACTCATTACAGAGTTATTGCCCTTTGTTACTTTTACTTGTCCGGAGCATAATTCGATAACTACTAGTTGGAATTTAATACGACTTGATACAATGGTCAAGTACATTGAGAGAAAGTGCAGTGTACAAGAACCATGACTTTATCTTGAAAAATTACAGAGTTATTGCCAAGAACAATATCTCTCTTTAGTTTGTTTGCAAGGTATTCTGTTACTACAAACTTCCTCAGTTTATAAAGCAGTCTTTTGGGGGTATTAATCACATTTAGTGATAGCTCTAGTTTTAAAATCCTTCAATGCATGACAAAGTTACAGTCCGGACACGAATTTGTAAGTGGGGACGCACGGACGGACGGTCAGACGGACGGACGGACGGACGGACAGACGGTCAGACGGACAGACGGTGCGATTTTAATAAAACCACCACCAAATACATAAACATGGTCTTTGACTGATACATAGCTTAAGAGAACAGTACAGGATATATGCAGAGTTTTTTGGTTTGAATTATTTTGATATTAAATAAATTGCTTAAGATTGTTTCAAACTACATATACTACATATGATTTTGGCTTTTCCCAAAATTACAAGTGACCACTTTTTCCCCACCTGATGGGGCCTGCCATCTATACCAAAAGTGTGGGGGAAAAACACTGCATATAATTGATTAAATACGGCCCTCATGGAATGATGATTGACATTAAGACAAATATATACTTTTGTCTTGTCACACAGTGGAACCCATGAATGATATAGAATCCATCATGAACAAGGATGATGAGGAATGTCAAAGACAAAGTCTCTCAGGTATACTTTTTATTATCTTATCTTTAATTTTTACCCAATAGTTCTGATCCTTTTAAGCTCAACCTTGAGGAAAGTTAGAGCTATTGTCATCACCTGGTCCTCTGTGTTGGCTGTGTTAATCCCCTTTCCGCAAAGGAGGAGAATTTAGGAATAGCCTCTGTCCGTCCATAACACTTTCTTGTCCGCTCCATAACTTTTAAACCGCAGAAAATGTTTTGAAATAACTTGACACAAGTGATCACCATTATGAGACCAGGCACAGATCCCAATAATTGGGTTGCTACCCCAAGGTCAAGGTCACACTTTAGGTCAAGTGTTAAAAAGTCTCTCCATAACATTTAAATTGCTGCAATGTTTTTCAAATAACTTGGCAGAAATGATCAAAATTATGACATCATGTGCAGAGCCCAATAATCAAGTCACTACCCTCAAGGTCAAGGTCACACTTAAAGGTCCAATGTTATAACATCTATTTGTCATGTCTGCTCTTTAACTTAAACATTTCAAAGGTTTTGAAATTACTTGGCACAAATATAGGGATCACTTCTCGTTCGTTTGTTCGTCCATCACAAAAATAAATTTGTCCAGATTACTCCTTAAAAATTGCAGGTGCAATTTCATTCAAACTCCAAGAGTTATGGCTCTTGGAAAAAAGCATTTTTTCATGTTTTCAAGTTAATCATTTTTGTGTCATCTCTACCTATAACATTGCCTGTGCATTTATCCTTATTATGTACATGTTAAGCTCTCAATAACCCACCTGGTAAATATATAATTATGTACAACAATTTTTAGGTACTAACTCACCAGTTCCAGTCCAGTGCAATAGTGTCACTTCGAGTTTACCTGAAGATACAAATAAACCCAAAGGTGAGGTATATTATATATATTATTAGTTATACAGATTTTTGACAGGTATATTGTGGCTTATAGCCCGACTGTGAGTTATTAAAAGTAGGGTAGAAGCGGAGGGTTATATCAATCATCAGGCTATATGTCCACTTAACCCTTTCAAGAATCTGTATAGCAAATTTTAAATACTAATTTTAAATTTTTTTGAGTATTTATCACTTAAAACTTTAAGGTAAAAGATTTTCTGTCATGTGACACCAATTTTCAACTTGGATGTTGCATTCATTGTATATAGAGTAAAAACTCACTTAAACGGACTAGGTCAGGACTGGACAAAATTTCCAGTTTAGCGAGGATACGGTTTACTGGGGATTTTTGTTCTAGTAGTATTAACTAACTAAAATTCTTTATATTTATTTTGCAGTATTATCAATGTATTTATAGCTTTTGAAGTACATTCAATTTTTGGTTGTTGATGGTTATTAATATCACAATCTCAGGAGTTATGGTTAGCTATGTACTTAAGTGTTATATACGTGTTTGACATGACATAATTTGCTAATTATAATAATTAGTAAATATTTTGCTGTTTGAATTTCAAGTTTTAAAAGCATCATTAGTTATACTTGCAGCTAGGACGTCACACTATTTTTCAGAAATAGTATACATTTTTCAAACATGAATGAAAACCCCACATCAGGATCCATAATTAAACTCAAAACTATCTAGCATCATTTTATGGGATGCCTAGCTGAATAGTACTGGTAATATATCAAAAGATTAAAATTTTGCATTTGATAATATATATAATGGCACCCCATTATTTTTAAAGATCCGCCTGTTTTGCAAAGTAAGGAGGAAAATCTGCCCCTTTTTTTAAATTTTTAGAATGAATATCACTGTACTTGGGAAAGATAATAAATAACTTGCTACAACTGAATTAAACTGCTGCCACAAGAAAAAACTTTTGATGCCTCCGAAGGGCAGCATTTAGTAATAGCAGTCTGTAATCTTGTCCCCGCTTCATCTCCAAAATCACTGGTGGAAATTGATCAGTACCATCCCTAGTTGTGCATATCACCGGCACGTTCCGCTAAGCTGCACAAAATGCCTGCCAGAGCTATAAATAGAAAAATCTTTACGCGCTTCATCTCCAAAACCGCTGGGGGGGATTTCAGTGAAACTTCACAGGAGTGATCGGTATATCCCTAGTTGTGCATATCTCTGGCAGGTTCTGCTCTGCTGCACAAAATGACCGCCAGAGCTATAAATAGAAAAATCTTGTCCGCGCTTCATCTCTAAAATCGCTGGGGGATTTCCGTGAAACTTCACAGAATGGATCAGTGCCATCCCTAGTTGTGCATATTGCCGGCATGTTCTGCTCCGCAGCACAAAATGGCTGCCAGAGCTATAAATAGGAAAATCTTGTCCAGCTTTCACAGGTCAAACTGCTGGTGGGATTTCAATGAAGCTTCACTGAAGTGATCAGTACCATCCCTTGTGCATATCACTGGCAAGTTCCGCTTCGCTGCACAAAAGGGCCGCCAGAGCTATAAATAGAAAAAAATTGCTGGCTTTCACATGTTAAACTGCTGGTCGGATTTCAATGAAACTTCACAGAAGTGATCAGTTCCATCACTAGTTGTGCATATCGCCGATACATTCCATTCTGCTGCACAAATGGCGGAGCTTTCAATAGTAACGTCTTGTTTAAGTAAAATTTGCTTAGACTATTTCTCCTACACTTCTAATGGAATAAATGAAATTTTAGGAATGATATTATCAAAGGTGGTCAGGCATATATTACAGGTATTTTGGCATATTTAGCAGATTTTATGTCAAAGCTTCATTTCGGGGGCATAAGTCACTTTTCAGTGACAGCTCTTGTTTTATCTAATCATTCTACCATTGATGGCCATAGAGGAGTAAACAGGTCATTTAAAGTCTGTTTTAGTATAAGCCTTTCTGAACATTTATTATTAAACCGTTTCATATTAAGTGTTTTGTTGATGTTTTTTCCTATAGTGTCAGTTGAGAAAAGAAGTTCCAATTTGGCAAAGGGAGAAAGAGACTGGAAAAGAAAACACACATGCTTTATTTGCCAAGCCAGAGTATGTGACATCCCGCGACATGTTTCCACAAAACATAAAGACAATGATCTTGTTAAACAAGCAGTCGCCAAGCCAAAAGGTTCAAGGGAAAGAAGAACATTATGGAGGATAATATCAAACAAAGGAGCTTTTGCAAACAACCAGAAATCAAAAGCCATTGGTGGGGAATTTCAAGTTTCAAGACGAACCACTGAGAGCAGAAAACCTGAAGAATATAAAGCATGTGTCCATTGCTATGGATTTTTTCTGAAGAAAGAGTTGTGGAGACATTCAAGAAATTGTAGTGCCTCTATGTTTGGGAGTAAAGTAAACTAGAGCTATCACTAAATGTGATTAATACCCCCAAAAGGATTGCTTTATAAACTGAAGAAGTTCGTAGTAACATAATACCTTGCAAACAAACTAAAAAGAGATATTGTTCTTAGCAGTTCCTCTCATTGTGCTTGACCATTGTATGAAGTTGTATTGAATTCCAACTTGTAGTTTTCGAAAAATGCTCAAGACAGGGAAAAGTAACAAAGGGCAATAACCCTGTAATTAGTCAAGATAGAGTTATGGTTCCTGTGCACTGCACTTCCTCTCACTGTGCTTGACCATTGTATGAAGTTGTATTGAATTCCAACCAGAAGTTTTCAAGTTATGCTGCGGACAAGGAAAAGTAACAAAGGGTAATAACTCTGTAATGAGTCAAGATGGAGTTATGGTTCCTGTGCACTGCACTTCCTCTAAATGTACTTGACCATTGTATGAGGTTGTACTGAATTCCAACTAGTAGTTTTCAAGTTATGCTCCGGACAAGGAAAAGTAACAAAGGGCAATAACTCAGTAAATACTTAAGATAGAGTTATAGTTCTTGTACACTGCACTTCCTCTGAGTGTGCTTGATCATTGTATGAAGTTGTATTGAATTCCAACTAGTAGTTTTCAAGTTATGCTCCGGACAAGGAAAAGGAACAAAGGGCAATAACTCTGTAATTAGTCAAGATGGAGTTATAGTTCTTGTGCACTGCACTTCCTCTCAATGTGCTTGACCATTGTATGAAGTTGTATTGAATTCCTACCAATAGTTTTCAAGTTATGCTCCGGACAAGGAAAAGTAACAAAGGGCAATAACTCTGTAATTAGTGAAGATGGAGTTATAGTTCTTGTGCACTGCACTTCCTCTCAATGTGCTTGACCATTGTATGAAGTTGTATTGAATTCCAACTAGTAGTTTTCAAGTTATGCTCCGGACAAGGAAAAGTAACAAAGGGCAATAACTCTGTAATTAGTGAAGATGGAGTTATAGTTCTTGTGCACTGCACTTCCTCTCAATGTGCTTGACCATTGTATGAAGTTGTATTGAATTCCAACTAGTAGTTTTCAAGTTATGCTCCGGACAAGGAAAAGTAACAAAGGGCAATAACTCTGTAATTAGTGAAGATGGAGTTATAGTTCTTGTGCACTGCACTTCTTCTCAATGTGCTTGACCATTGTATGAAGTTGTATTGAATTCCAACTAGTAGTTTTCAAGTTATGCTCCGGACAAGGAAAATGCAACAGACCGCCCGACCGACCAACCACCGGGTGACTCCTATATACCCCCCTAAACTTCGTTTTGGGGGTATAAAAACTGTTTACAGTCTAACATAACCACTTTGAGTTCAATCTTAGAATCAGCATCATCACCTTCTAGTTCACAGGTGATTCTGGCAAAATTTTATGAGGCAATGAGGCTAAAAGATGAAGTATATATTGTAGTCAAAAATGATAAACTTTTACAGTTGTATACAACAGCTCTTTTGGAAGAAGGAAAATCAAACACAGATGTGTCAGGGCAGTAAGAGGATGATGCCTGTCATTTTATTTTTGAGCCTTGCTGTGAGAAAACCTGGACACGGATACACATTTTTAAAAGATCACCCTTTAAAAGATGGTCCTTTCTCAAGTTTGTTCAAATAAATTTGCTCGTCATCTAGGGGCTGCCAGGGCTAAAAATAGAAAAAAAAACCTCTTAAACATCTCGTGGACCACTGGATGGATTGTCACCACACCTGGTCTATAGTAAATGGATGGCCCTTTTTCAAGTTTCTTCAAGAAAACTCACTTCTGTAGCATCCTAAGACAATCCTCTTTCATATTTGTTTAAATAGATTTAGTCGGCCCCTATAAGGGGCCACTAGGACTAAAAATAGAGAAACTTTTAAATATCTTCTTATAAAGCAATGGATGGATTGTCCTGAAACTTGGCCTGTAGCAACTTTGTCTGGTCCTTTCCCTATTTTGTTCAAACAAATTTGTTCGGCCCCTATTTGGGGCTGCCAGCGCTAAAAATAGAAAAAAAACCTTTAAGCATCTTCCTCTGAACCAATGGATGGATTGTCAACAAACTTGGTCTATAGTAACTTTGGATGGCCTTTTCAATTTTGTTCAAGAACACTCACTTGGCCCCTATTAGGGGCCACCAGAGCTGAAAATAGAAAAAACTTTAAATGGCTTTTCATAAACTAATCAATGTTCATTAAACATGGTCTGTATCGTATTAAGATGCATGTAGTTCCTTTCATATTTGTTAAAATAAATGTAGTCGGCCCATAATAGGGGCCACTAGGGCTAAAAATAGAGAAACCTTTAAACATCTCATAAAGCAATGGGTGGATTGTTACGAAATTTGATCTGTATCAACTTTGTCTGGTCCTTTCTCAATTGTGTTCAAATAATTTTGCTCTGCCCCTATTAAGGACAACCAGGGCTAAAAATAGAAAAAAAACTTTAAAAATCTCATGAACCAATGGATGGATTGTCACCAAACTTGGTCAATAGTTACCTTGGATGGCCCTTTCTAAGTTTATTCAAGAAAACTCACTTGGCTCCTATAATTCCATTTCAGATGTGGTTTAGTCCCTTAAGTTCAGTGATACTCGGGTGAGCGATCCAGGGCCATCATGGCCCTCTTGTTCCAAGTTGGAACCTACCTGGTCACCTTCTGTGGCATGCTGTGACCCCTAGGGCTACCTCAGTGTCTCTTATCTTGGCCTCAAATTGTAGGCAAATGTGCTTCAAAGTGCAGCAGATAAGATGAGTGTTATTACTTAATGTCATTACTTTTGTAGCACGAATGTAAATGTGCTTCAAAGTGCTGCAGGTATCGGGGAATGTGTATCAGAAGATAGTATGAAGAAATGAAATTATCACAACACTGTAATTCGTAGGACAGACATAATACTCCCTTTTCAACTTTTATTGCGAAATAAGCATCGTTTTAACAGTTAGCTACATACTCGGTGTAAATCTACTAATTACGTTTATGATCGTATGATATGCCACATAGTCTTTGACTGAATTTCCATTTGTAGTGTTCAGTAATTTGTCTTCCCAGAACAGCTTGGTCTCCTTTGCTCAGATGCCATGTCATTAACAATATTTCGCAGGTATCATCTACATGCATAACAGTGAGCTGAATAAATTACTGCATTAATTCAACGGGAGTGAGCTTACACACAACTAACATCAACACTTAAGTAGAACATGCACCTGCTACATGCATACGTGTGCATGGAAAAACATCCTTAGTAAATCTAAGACAGGAGAAGTATGAAAAGCAATCAATAGTTTATGTATTTAAAAAGTGCATTCAAAAAATTCTTTTAATATCCTGATTTTATTTTGACTTAACAAATCACTTGTCTCTTATCGAAGTTGGTTCGAAACCTTACTTTGGGTGTACATGTTTCATGAGAGGAAGATATCCAGAATTCCGTTCTCATTTTTGAGGTAAGTTGTGCGCATTCAACAGGAAAAAACACTGCACTATAGGCAGTAAGAAAACAATTTGTGTGTGTACGTTTTTGTAGGACAAGAATAATGTGCTACAATGTTCTATCATAAGAGACTTAAGAGACTCGTGTGTGTACGTTTTTGTAGCACAAAAATAATGTGCTACAATATTCAATCATAAGAGACTAGTGTGTTTCTACGTAATTACTAACAAAACCATGCTTTTAACATCAAATGACATGGTAATGGAATATATTGACTACATTCGTTGATATTTCAAATTAGTTCAAACCTTTTTTAAAATGTCCTACAAAAGTAATACAGAAACAATATGCTACAAATTACGGTTACAAATTACGGTTATGATCGTGTGTGTGTGTCTGTGTGTGTGTCTGTGTGTGTGTCTGTGTCTGTGTGTCTGTCTGTGTGTCTGTGTGTGTGTCTGTGTGTGTGTCTGTGTCTGTGTGTGTGTCTGTGTGTGTGTGTCTGTGTGTGTGTGTGTGTGTGTGTGTGTACTTCTGGGTGCTATGGGGCTCGTTTTGGGGAGGCTGCGTTTTTGGTATGTGGCATTCCCTGTTTGATATTTTTTTTTTTTTCCTATATACGCCTTTGTAAAACAAATGATCCCCTCCCAGGGCACGGTCAATTTAGATCCAAGGGGCATAATTTGAAGAAACTTTGAAGAGGTCTACTAGGCAATGCTACATGCTAAATATCTAAGCTCTAGGCCTTGTGGTTTCAGAGAAAAAGATTTTTAAAGTTTTCCCTATGTAAGTCTATGTAAAACTAAGTGACCCCCAGTGCGGGGTCAATTTTGACCCGGGGGTCACAATTTGAACAATCTTGGTAGAGGTCCACTAGCCAATGCTACATGCCAAATATCTAAGCTCTAAGCCTTGTGGTTTCAAAGAAGAAGATTTTTAAAGTTTTTACTATATAAGCCTATGTAAAACTAAGTGACCCCCTGTGCGGGGTCAATTTTGACCCGAGGGTCATAATATGAACAATCTTGGTAGAGGTCTACTAGCCAATGCTACATGCCAAATATCTTAGCTCTAGGCCTTGTGGTTTCAGAGAAGAAGATTTTTAAAGTTTTTCCTATATATTCCTATGCAAAACTAAGTGACCACCCCTGTGGGGTCAATTTTGACCGGGGGGGTTATAATTTGAACAATCTTGGTAGAGGTCCACTAGACAATGCTACATGCCAAATATCTAAGCTCTAGGCCTTGTGGTTGCAGAGAAGAAGATTTTTAAAGTTTTTCCTATTTGTTGCCATAGCAACCAGAGTTCTGCATGGAATGGAATTCTTTGAACAACTTTGATAGAGCTTCATGCAAGGAACATCCCTGCAAAGTCTCATCAACATTGGCCCAGTGGTTTCAGAGGAGATGTCGTTTGAAGGAAATGGTGGACGGACGTACGACGGACGGAATGCGATCCTAATAGCTCACTCTGGCACTTTGTGCCAGGTGAGCTAAAAATGGGCTACTGACATTTATTGTTGTAAATGTTACGATATTATATGAAGTGAATGTTACAATATTATATGAAGTGTATAAATTAGTCATAATAGTGTAATGAATGTTAAAACATTCTGGTATGTGTTGTTACTAGTTTTTGGGGATGTTGAGTATTTAACTTTACATTGTTAATGTGTTTTATGCTCCCACCATTTGTTGGGTGAGAATATAAATTTGCTATTGCCTGGCTGCATGTCTGTAAGGAAAATACATATTTGGGTTTCGTGTAACCTTATTAACAGCACAGTAAAGAACATACTTAATTTTATAATAAATATGTCAAGACACAAAGTATTTAACACCATATTTATATCAAATAGTCAGTACATACAGTAGCATTGTTGCGTGCATAGTGGGTGTAATTCAGGTTAATTTTTTCGTTTTCAGCATGTTAAAAGTTAAGTAAAATAAAATGTATATAAGAAGTTAAGTACAGAGGAACAGATTTCGTTACTTTAGTTTCATACTGCTTACAGCCATAGTAATGCTATAATGTGCATTTTGCCAAGATGGCCCTATATCGCTCACCTTGCTACAAGTCCACTTGCCTAGTGGAAGATCACTAGACAATGTTATATACCAAATAGGTTTTCCTATATAAGCCTTTGTAAAACTAAGTGACCCCCACGGGAACGGTCAATTTTGACCCCAGGGGCATAATTGGAACAAACTTTGAAGAGGTCTACTAGGCAATGCTACATGCCACATATCTAAACTCTAGGCCTTGTGGTTTCAGAGAAGTAGATTTTTAAAGTTTTTCCTATATAAGCCTATGTAAAACTAAGTGACCCCCCTGGGCAAGGTCAATTTTGATCCCAGGGGCATAATTTGAACAATCTTGGTAGTAGTCCACTAGACAATGTTACATGCCAAATATTTAAGCTCTAGGCCTTGTGATTTAAGTGAGGAAGATTTTCAAAGTTTTTCCTATATTAGCCTATGCAAAACTAAGTGACCCCCCCACCTCCGGGCGAGGTCAATTTTGATCCCAGGGACTTAATTTGAACAATCTTAGTAGAGGTCCATTAGCCAATGCTATATGCCAAATATAAGATTTTAAAAGTTTTTCCTATTTGTTGCCATAGCAACCAGAGTTCTGCATGGAATGGAATTCTTTGAACAATTTTGGTAGAGCTTCATGCAAGGAACATTCCTGCATAGTTTTATCAACATTGGCCACGTGGTTTCAGAGGAGATGTCATTTTAATAAAAATGTTGACGGACGACGGACAATCATCAATTAGAAAGAGAGCTAAAAAGGTTGTTTGAAAATGTTAAATAAATACTGTTCAAATTTCAAATATAATTTTGATTGGTCTTCCGAGAGCTTTTGTAGCTCTGACACCTGAGCATGAAATGCTCATGTGGAGCTTTTAGGATTGTTGGATGTCTGTGAGGTTTCCTTTGTTCACAACTGCCTTGGTAACTGTTTAAAATCAACTATTTCGAAACAATCTTCATCAAACTTTGACACAATGAGTATGTCCAAAAGATCCCTGATGATGACTTTTCTAAGGTAGATGGGACAAGTATGTTTCCCTGAAGTGACTCAAGAATCACTGTCTGTAAATTCATCAACAGGAAAATTGTATGCGACTTACTAGAAGTGATTAACTACTATTTAGCTTGGCCTGTTCAGGGTCTACAATGGCACTTGGAATAGTTTATGTATAAAGTGTGTTAATTTATGTGTGGGGAGGTACATTAATTAACCAGCTCGGAACAGTTTTAGTTTCTTATCCCCTGTCCTTATTTGTAGCAGACTTCTGGCCATGTTATAAAGGCAATTTTACCATCCAGATGCATATCTTGGTACTGGATGGTAAGAAGTCTTTGAAACTTGTTGTTTATATAAACATGGTAAGGCAAACTTGTATGTTAACTGCCATTGCGGACTGTCTCATAGTCTTAGTTGTGCACCTGTCATTATTTTGCCCGCCCGGGGGGGCGGCGGGCATACACGGGGCTTTAGACAGAACACCATTCCTGACAGGCGGGAATTTGACAAACTTATTGAATCCGGGTCCCGGGAAATAGACTTTGGCCGGTTTTTACATCCCGGGAATCGGGAATTTCGACGCCACAAAATAAAAAAGGGGAGTAACCGCGAAAAGTCGAAAGACGACGGCGATATTTTTATACGTGTTTTTCTAGTAGCAGACAGCGCATGCAGCATGATGGATGACCTATTGAATTTTTCTGTCGAGAAAATTGTGGGATGGGGCGAGAAGATTGCCCCAGAAATAGGAACAATATTCAAAGGTATACAGGGATTGTATTCTCCATTTATTTTCACCTATACCCAGACATAGTATGCATGGGGCCGAGCGGTTTTCATGTTTGTCATCTGTTTTCGCGAATTAGACCCATTTATTTTGCGAGTCTGAGAGGCGTCACATGAAACTCACGATATGTCGTATTAATAATACTAAATCCACAAAAGAACGTTCACTATACCTGTAGAATATAAACGATTACAGCAGAAAACTTCTAAAAATAAGCATTCAGCAAAAAATGAAAGTAGAATTGGTAATCCTATTTCATTGATTCCCGCTTTGTTAAACGTAAATCAAATATTTCGCAAACACATAGGAGAACCAATCCAACATGTATGATATATTCTTAGCGACATGGTTTACTGACATTGTCAGAATGACCTCAATATTAAAGGTACTGTCTCACCTAATTTAAATTTTAAACGCGTACATTCATAGATTTCTGACACTGTCAAAACAGGTAGATTTCACTCTTATCTTTAAGATCAATCTTAGATGTTTATTGAATATGGCCCCAGAAACTTAAAACTAATCAGGTGTATCTTTTTTCCAGAACATATTTTAGCAATGACAAGATATTATACCTAGGTTTCTTTGAGGCCTGCTGCTCTTTTGTGAGCCTGACTGTGAGGGTTCTAATTTGGCAAAATCTTTCACTGTCAAAATTGTGCTAGTTAAAATCGTTTCAACTAGCAAAATGTCAGACAAATTGACTAGCAAAATGTGGTAAAAATCGGCCGTCTTACTATTTACCATCTAATTGCAGTCTTTTTTCTTTTCTCAATTAGAGTTCAAATCCGTGAGCAAAATTCAGCTATGAGGCAGAATTTTAACTAAGATTTTAAAAACGTTACGGGCATTTTCGCTAGTATGCTAGCCCAATTCAATCCCAGGATGTTGCATGATAAATCAGCTTTATTCTTGAATCACGCTTAACTACATATATACTGTATATTTCTTAATAAACACCCCTCCCGTAATAAATGCCCCTTCCCCATTTTTAGAGCAAAGGCTTTAGGAAATTTCTAAAAGTGCTTTCGATATTCATGTTGTTTCTTTGCACATTTCCATAAAATAGCTGTTTATCCATGCATTTCATTAAGTGACAAAGACTTAATTTTTACCTCAATTATATCCCTTTAGATGATGAATTTGAAATCTAGATCATGTTCGAAATTGGGTCATGAGGGGTCAAAAATTAAGTCTCTAGGTCAAATCTTAGAACATTTTTGGTCCAATTTAAATGAAACTTAATTAAGTTTGAAACCTTAAAGATTATAAAATTCCCTCTATTTCAGGTATAAATGTGGAAGTGTCATGGAAGTGTCCAGGTTTGGCCGCAGGAGGAGGAAGAATGTCCTTTTTAGTGACTTTTTGTGTTAAATTTATTGTTAAAATAAAATAAGAAGTTTAAGTGTTGTAACTTTTTAGCTCACCTGAGCACGAAGCTATTGTGATCGGTCAATGTCTGTCTTCGCAAGTCTGGTGTCCTCAACTTTTAGTGTTAGCACTCTAAGAGGCCACAGATATGGTTCAATCGTAATTAAACTTGGTCAGCATGCTTACCATCCCTATAGAAACTGGGTCATGTGGAGTCAGAAACTAAAGAACTGGGTTTATTTTGTAGCTAAACTATTCTAGGAAAATAAGAGCTTATACGATCAATTGTGCGTCCGTGTCCACATTGGTTAAAGTTTTTAAAAGTCTTATACATTCTATACTATCAAAGATATTCAACTGAAACTAGGTACGGGTATTTAGTGGGACTACCACTACCATACTAAGAAGGCCCATAACCCTGGATGCATTTTTTCAGAATTATGCCCCTTATTTACTTGAAAATACCCATTTTATAAGTTTCTTCCAAGTCTAACCATTTGAATACTATCAAAGTTATTAAACTGAAATTGATACATATATATATTCATTGGGACTATACCTACCTTACTTCAAAGGCCCATTACTCTGGATTCATTATTTTCCTAATGATGTGCCTTTGTACTTATATTTGTTTCATTGTTTTTCTGATAGCAGCTTTATTTATTGATTGATCTTTTAGATATTTACCCTCTCCCCTACCCCCGGGGCATTTGATGCACCAAGCAGGCTCAAGGGTGGGGATTTAGACAAAAATGGTTGTCTCTAGGGTGGGGATTTAGACTTCAAACTTTTCAAGATGTCAAATTCCACTGGGTCAGCCCGCCGCCCCCCCGGGCGGGCAAAATAATGACAGGTGCATTGTACAAGAACACATTTCTGAGACATATACCAGGATTCAAACCTGTATGGCATTATCAACTAATGATGTGACTTATCACAGTCTGATAATTTTTTTTATTTCCTTCAGGCAGTGAGACTTTACATTTAAGATGGTTTGACTAACATGGAAATGATAAAGGAGATATAGATTTGACAGAAATGGAATTCAGTATTTAGAAACTCTGATGACAGGTATACAGCCTTATACAGGCAGACTGTTAGAGAGAAATTACTAACTTCGAGATTTCTGGCAACTGGAGAGGTTCAGTTAAATGTTGGTGACATACATCATGTTGGCCAGTCAACAGTGTCTAAAGTCATATCACAGGTAATTATGGAACTCAGTTCCCAGCTATCATTCAAAGGTTAATAGACTTTCCAATAAATGCAGTTGACCCGGACAAACAAGTTCAGCAGTTTCATGGGATAGCAGGTTTCCCAAAGGTTGTAGGGGTGATTGACGGCTCATGTCCGGATACAGGCTCCATCAGAGGAGGAAGAGGCCTTCTTTGTCAATAGGAAAGGATTTCACAGCATCAATGCACAGCTTGTATTTAATGCATTTGATGAAATTGTAGATGTTGTTGCCCAATGACCTGGATCAAGTCATGATAGCCTTATACTTAACAACAGTGGATTGAAGTACATGTTAGAAACGGGTATGATACCAGCCAGCTATCATATGCTTGGAGATAGTGGCTATGCTTGTAAGCGCTGGCTTTTAATTCTTACTTAAACCCACAACCAGGAGCACAGACTTCATACAACAGGTATACATGTATACATCAATTTACAAGTACTAAGGTACAATTTAGTCAGGAGTAGCTTAGTCAATATGCTAGTGCATTGCCAATATGGAAGTATGCTATGTATTACTTTCAAAGTACCTAGGCTGTATCAAAATACAATGTTGCTTTAATCCATACCTCAGTAATTATGTGTATGGAAAAATGCATTGAATATAACAATATAATCGTAAAAATAACAATAAACAGGACAAACATCAATAACATCTGAAAATCTAGAGTGTATAGATATACACATTTAAAAACATTAGCATTCAATTAGAAGCTAAAGAGAATGCCTCATATGCAATATATGGAAGGGCATTTAAGTAAATATTCTGTTCATGTAACTGACAACTGTATTCGTCTGAATGGCAAGGGCATTTTGAAATTAAATATTCTGTCCATGTAACTGACAACTGCTCTCGTCTAAATGACAAGTGCCTATGTGCAATTCATTTCTGCCTACTTATAAATGACTACTGCATCCTGTATGCGTACAACTCTTATTTACCTTCCATTTTAGTTGCCTTCCGTTCATTGCGTAATGATAATTCTGTTCATATTACTGACAACTGACAAGTACCTATGTGCAACTGGTGTGTGCCTACTTGTAAATGACTACTACATCGTGCATGCGTACAACTTTTAGTTGCCTTCCAATCAGTGCTTAATGATAATTATGTTCATGTAACTGACAACTGTACTCGTCTAAATGACCTATGTGCAACTGGTTTGTGCCTACTTATAATTGACTACTGCAATTGATTTATGCCTTCTTATCATTAACTACTGCACCATGTATGCGTACAACTTTTAGTTGCGTAATGATAATTATGTTCATGAACCTGACAACTGTATGCGTGTAAATGACAAATGCCCATGTGCAATGAGATATTGACAAGTGCATCGAGTGTGCGTACAACTTTAAGTTGCCTGCCATTCATTTCTTTGAATGATAGAATCTAATAACTGACAACTGTATCCGTGTAAATGATTTGTCCCTTCTTATAATTGACAACAGTAACTGAGCTTACAAGTCTATATGTATACATCTCTATAAGCGAACAAAATAGAAAGATTGTTCTTAAAATAGAACCCGAGGATTAGCATTTAGACGAACGCAATTGAACAAATGAAATTAAAAGGGAACCAGTAATTATTGGTGTCCTGCGACTGGAATAATTAATGGAAACAGACACCAAATTTTTGTACCCTTCTAATCCATGGGAGAGCACTCTTGCGACATTTGTAAAGGAGGGGGAAAATATTACAGGTAGGTTATTTTGATTTAGCTATACTGCAAATGATTGTTTTAAATTTCCCGAGATATCCAGTTACTGAAAAAGTAACAGTTGAATGGGGAATTCAGAGGGTGCAGGTTTCGTCTAAATACCAGTTCGTCTAATCTATAGAAAGTCTGACTAACCTATTTTTCCAATACTGTAGAGCGTATAATGCAAACGTCAAAACGTCACTGTTTCAATATACTATGACGGTGTTATCCTCAGGGACTTAATCAAAATTAACGATACACTAATTACACAAGCTGACATAGTGCTCTGACAACACGACAAATAACGGTATGAAAATAACAGAGACCAGGGTTAAATGAGCAATTTTTAGATCGGCTTTTTTTGTTTAAATTAACGTGTTAGACTGGAAATAGATTTTACTTTTGAGTGATATACCGGTAAGTATATCAGTGTGTGTCATTTGTTCTTTGGCCTTCGTGATTAGATTACTACGCATCTACAATCCACACAGTGATATACTAACCGGTATATCACTCAAATGTGAAATCTATCTCCTAAATAAAAAATCATCAAAGTTTTCTTACATGGAAGAAAACTGTTAAACATGGCGAGCTTTGCAAACAGACATGTGTCGATTTCCAACGTGCAAAAAACGCGTTTACTGTAACTCTAATATGGCGGTTCATTTGCATAATTTATTCATAAACGCCGAGGCATAGAACTTTGTTAGCAGGGGTGGAAATATGTGTATATAGTGAAAACTTAAAAAAAATCCTCTTGAACAAAATCACTGGTCAGATTGGAAAGTAATTTCGTACAAAATTTCCATTGGCGACCATCTACCAAGGCTGTTCAAATTATTCTGATTTGTTAAAAACCTGGCCATTGCTTGTTTTCCTTGTATTAATAGCGCTAACACTTTTAAAACTATTGATGTTGTATTAAATCAGGTCAGCGATATAGGGCCATCATGGTCGTCTTGTTTTTTTTAAATAACCATTTTTTATGCAGGCAATTTTTGGTCCGGATCCTTATCAGTTCACAACGAGTTGATTGGAGCAGTATCTCTGAAAGCAATTGAGGGATTTCAATAATAGTGATAGTAATAAAATTAATGCTTTATTTTCTGAAGGTGACAGATTAAAACAATGTCTAATTCAAAATATGGATTTCAAAAATTTCAAACATGAAACATATTAAAAAACAAAATTCACAAAGTTGTGATCAATTTCAATTAAAAAAAAAACATTGCATATATGGTGACTATACCAAGTGACTTTTTGGAAAGGTACACATGAAGAAAACAGTTGATTCAGGGTAAAGATTTTAACACATCTCAGCTTTTACATGACGGATTTGTTGAAACAAAGTGCAAAGTACCCATCGATGTGAGTTCTTTCGACGGTATCATCTGACCTTCGCAAAACCTTCTAGTTTTAACAAACATTCGAAAAATCTGGCCTTCTGTTTCTATTTTGGTAAACACATCTGCTATCATTCAAACTCGCTATACATGTGGACCTTCCCCTCTCCGAAAAGACATGCCTTAAAAATGACGGATAATGCCGGGGAAAGAACTCGTATCGACTGGTACTTTCCATTTTGTTTCAACAAAATCCGTCATGTAAGAGCTGAGATATGTTAAAATCATTCCCTTGAACGGACCGTTTTCTTCGTGTACCTTTGCAAGTCACATGGTATAGCCACTGTGATATAGCCTATCTTGGGTCGTACTTCATTTGCCACTCTGTTTCTCCGGAAGAGCAATTTATAAATCAAGTGGCGTAGAACAGCTGTTCTGGGGCTCACCGGTTCACCCCTTCCGGAAAGGTTCTGTGATTGGAATTTGTCACGTGACAATCAGAAATCTGGCACACTTGATTTAAAACTACTGTTCGGAGTAATCGGAGATCTCTGAAGACTGTAAATCAAGTATGAGCCAGAAGTGCAATGGAATGCCAGTTGGGACATGCCAATTGCTATTTGCTATTACTTATTAACATTTGCTAATTGCTATTTGCCTAGTGCTTTTTGCTATTTGCCAATTGCTATTTGCCAACTGCCAAATGCTAATTGCTTATATGCTTTTTCATAGACCATTATTTATGGCCCTTTGCAACCCTATCTACAGCCCTCTGTGCGGCCCTATACGGTGCTTGTTTACTGTGTGAAGGTTTTGATTGCTGCCCTATGTCCCAACCGGCATACCATAATATGAGTGTTACTTGAATTGTAGTTTTCACAAATAATCATTTAAATTTCTTTTTTGGGATGCTTCAACTTACTTTTGCAGAGGGACGAATGCACATGCACAGATTAGTAACTAAAACATGAAATACCTGTGCGTGTGCATCCATTGAAATGAAGGTGTTTCAATCTGGTTATTGTCATGGGCTAAATAAAAGAGGAGTTGTGTAAATTACAAGGTAAAATGGTGTTGACTAAAGTTATACTATCAGAAACACTTTACAATTATGAACTTTTGCAATTGGATTTGATATTTACATTGCTGAAGTATCTGGCTAGTTATTGTCATTGCAAAAAGTGAGGATATGTATTTATTGTTATTTAGATGGTTCATAAAGTCTAGTACATCTGTGATTTTGATTTGTAATTTTCAGGCGAGGAAAGAACTGGTTATCCATATTGGTGTTAAAACATATGACTGCAAGGGGTTGTTAAAACAACAGAGAAAATATGGTGGTGGGATGAAAAAATGCATTTGGATAGAAATTCATGCTACGAAACATGCATTGAAGCTGCATGCAACAGCTTCAAGATTGAAAGAAATGATAACATCTTTCTGGTGGACAGTTCAAACAACCCAATATCCAAAGAAGATTTCACTCTTGGTGGTTACGTTAAGAACTACCCGTATGTTGGAGCTACTAGACTGTACCTTGTGGCGGATAAGCTAGACATATATAGGTAAGCATGTAAGCCGTTGTCTGTCAACTCAATTGCATATGTGTCCAGGAAAATGTCCCCTCATCCAAGCTTTAGTGATGGATGAGGGTCATTATTGTAGTAAGGCCGGAGGCCTAAGCATGTATACAAATAGCATGTCTATCGAGGTACACGAGATAGGGACTGCATTTTAAAGTAAAAACAAACGCGGAATAAACCCATAGTATTACGTCATCCATATCATAATCACTCGGGCGTTTTAACATCATAATTTAAAGCAGTTTTGTTTCCACAAAAAGAACTCTAGTCAAAAGGGGTGGGAAACATAGTGAAAAAGAGGTGGGAAATGCAGACATGCTTAGGTCTCCGGCCTTACTACAGGGGGGAAACTAGCCCCACATTATCTGTAATAAAATTTATATAAATTCTTATCAGTATTCCACTGTGCAGTCTTCAAAATATTACTGACTGAACACCCCCGTGTGAAGGCTGTTGAAACTGAGGCAGATAGATATAAGAATGAGCCTTGAAAACATCAGTGTCAATTTCAGACAAAACTAAAACCTCTATTAGCCATCTAGCAACTGTGCTAGTAGTAACACTTTTGTAAGTCACAAAAGAAATTAATAACTGTTTACTTTCCCGTAGAGCTTTTGTCCTTTTCAAATAATGCAACAAAGTACTTACAACACAAAGTTTCACATCTTCATATTTCTCTAAAATTAAAGAATACGCACTATGTCCCACCTTGCTAGTCTTCAGCAAAGATGGAATATAAAAAACCTTGTTGTAATTAGATACCATATGGTCTATATGTAAAGCAACTAAAGTCTGTGCTCTTGGAGCAGAACAAAGAGAAATCAAAGCTGTGAGCTTTAAAGTTAATAACTTTAAACTCAAACCTGCCAAAGGATACAAAGTCTTTAGAAATTTTAACACCACAGACACATCCCACGTAAAACAATATCTAGTTAAGAACAGTAGTATATGGGGTTTGTGTGTCTGTATGTGTTGTGGGGTAGCAAGGAAAATTTTGGAAATATAAAAATGTAGTCTATTGTAGTGTTGTGTATACTTCTGGGGTTATTTTGTCTGAAGCATTGTGAGGTTAAGTGTCCATAGTGTATGGGGTTTGTGTGTCCGTATATGTTGTGGGGTAGCAAGGAAAACTTTGGAAATGTAAAAATGTAGTCTATTGTAGCGTTGTGTATTCTTCTGGGGTTATTTTGTCTGAAGCATTGTGAGGTTAAGTGTCCATAGTATATGGTTTTATACTTCTGGGGTTATTTTGTCTGAAGCATTGTGAGGTTAAGTGTTGATAGTGTATGGGGTTTGTGTGTCCATATGAATTGAGGGGTAGCAAGGAAAACTTTTGAAGTATACAATCTAGCATGTTGTGTAGCATTTCATATACTTTTAGGGTTATTTGTCTGAAGCACTGTTAGGTTAAGAGTCTATCTATAGTGTATGGGGTTTATATGTTCATATATATTGTGAGGTAGCAAGAAAAACTGATCCTTATCAATATCTTATTGGAACTTCAATCTTTCATTATTGAACTTCCTACTTGGAGGGTATTGTGGTTGAACTCGAACCAACATCTCTCCATCAGTTGGAGGATAAATGACCTATTTTCTTAGCGTCTTGCAATATCACTCTGCTCCAGAATGCATGTATATGTTTCCTTACAACATCGATAACCTATTAATGCTATATTTTCAGAGTCACTGAAAAAGAAACCTGAGGCGCGTTCAATAGTATGAGCGCTTGACGTGACAGCAAGAATTTAGTGCTCTCGTTCTGAACGCAGGTGCCCGCGCGAGAGCTAGCCAGCGCGGGCGATTCGGTTTGAAAGGTGTTTCACTCGTACTTTCAAGATGGCGTCCGATGGAAACGATTTGATGAAAATGACCGAGTTAACTTTGAAAAACGAAGAGACCAAGCAACATTATACAATGTTCGTTAAGGAAAAGATTTACAAGCAATGTTTTGATGGTAAGAAAATATATTTGAGGACCAAATGCATATAATTGCAGTAAAAAGTTAAATAAATGAGAGATTTGGCGGGTGGGGTGATCAACTTTTTCCTCTCTATTTTTTGTTTATTAAACTGAACGTTTTAAAATCATTAACCCTACATCATATGTGTAAACATAATTGTAAGTGCTGTAAATAGTCCGATTCAGATGCTGTACATCTGATGGGTAATTGAAGAGAATCGCATTTTCCAACTACCGTATTTTCCCGTGTATAATACGCACTTTTAATTCAGATTTTAGGGCTTCAAGGAAGGGGTGCGTATTATACACCGATGTAGGATCTCGGACAATTTTTTCCAGCATTGAAAATGTTGAAATCGTATAAATTAGACGTAGTATTGGGATTTTCACTGAAAGCGGATGTTTACCCGTTTTTTTACTACCGGTAACTTCATTATGAAGAGCACGGAGGTTTCCTAAAAGCCGATACCCGGTACGGCAGTATCGATAAAACATTGCCGGTAAATTTGATAGTTTCCTTTCAAGTTTCAATAAAAATTTAACTTTGTTAGAACAAAGTTTGTTGTCTCTTTAATTATCAAACAATTATTGCTGATCAATACAATATTCCGTTTATTGGTAAACAAACACGCTTATATGATATAATTGCATTGATTTTCACATGTCTCTCTTTGATGGCGCCGTAATTACCGATATGAGAAGTTTGTTGAGAAGGTGTTGACATCTTGAGAAAATAATTATGTTCTCAAAGTACCCTTGAATAAGCATGACATTTTTGAGTTTTTCATATCTATGCTTATCAAATTTTCATAATATAGTCGATAACTGCCGTATTGTCCTTTTTACGTGTATAAATCGTTACGGTGCTCCGATTACCATGATTACTGAAAATGGCATAATTTTCGGATATTTAAGGTGCGTATTATACACTGATGTAGGCATTTTTCCCCATTTTTAAAGCCCAGATCGAGGGTGCGTATTATACACGGGTGCGTATTATACACGGGTAAATACGGTAAAATGCACTGATGAATGTTATTTACATAACGTATACAGAGGTAACACAAGCAGACAATTATTTTGTTTCAGTGGTATCAAGGACATAAACACATGGGATGTCTTGGAAAGTAATTGTTTTTATATCAGCCATTTCCTGGTTTTGATGTTTATAATCTGCTACAACATACCAGGGAATATTCCTACTCTGAGGCAATTTTGTGTCTCCTACTTGATTAATGCACCTATTCCAGGGAAAAAAACTTGTCCGTGTTGGTGCAAGGAAGCATATACCATTTCAATTTGATGTTAAATATAAAAGAAAATAAAGACCACTAATTAAAAGCTGTATGATTAAAAAAAAAAACTTTTATTACAGATTATACTGGAATGTTTGCCACCCTTCTGTTTGACACAGTGGAGAAGAGTCATACTAGTAATAGCATTCCAAAGGAGAAGAATCTTGGTAAGTTAACAGTCAATGTCTCATTTAATTTGTCAAAACATATTTATGCCATGTACCAACTGGCATGGTATGTCTGCTACATAATTACAATGGTTAGGTGAACTGTCTGTCTGTGGAAATGGGCAGTAAAATTAACAAATTTTGTAGCTAGTCAAATACCAGTCTGTGAAACACGATAAAAAATGTGGCCGCTACAGTGGTGTCCAAATAAAACAATTATAACTAGAGCTATCACTAAATGTGATTAATACCCCCAAAAGACTGCTTTATAAACTGAAGAAGTTCGTAGTAACATAATACCTTGCAAACAAACTAAAAAGAGATATTGTTCTTGGCAATAACTCTGTAATTTGTCAAGATAGAGTTATGGTTCTTGTACACTGCACTTCCTCTCAATGTGCTTGACCATTGTATTAAGACGTATTGAATTCCAACTTGTAGTTTTCAAGTTATGCTTCAGACAAGGAAAACTAACAAAGGGCAATAACTCAGTAAATACTCAAAAAGAGTTATAGTTCTTATACACTGCACTTCCTCTGAGTTTGCTTGATCATTGTATGAAATTGTATTGAATTCCAACTATTAGTTTTCAAGTTATGCTCCGGACAAGGAAAAGTAACAAAGGGCAATAACTCTGTAATTAGTCAAGATAGAGTTATGGTTCTTGTGCACTGCACTTCCTCTAAATGTGCTTGACCATTGTATGAGGTTGTATTGAATTCCAACCAGTAGTTTTCAAGTAATGCTTCGGACAAGGAAAACTTATAAAGGGCAATAACTCTGTAAATACTCAAAATAGAGTTATAGCTCTTGTACACTGCACTTTCTCTGAGTTTGCTTGATCATTGTATGAAATTGTATTGAATTCCAACTAGCAGTTTTCAAGTTATGCTCCGGACAAGGAAAAGTAACAAAGGGCAATAACTCTGTAATTAGTCAAGATGGAGTTATGGTTCTTGTGCACTGCACTTCCTCTCAATGTGCTTGACCATTGTATGAAGTTGTATTGAATTCCAACCAGTAGTTTTCAAGTTATGCTTTGGACAAGGAAAAGTAACAAAGGGCAATAACTCAGTAAATACTCAAGATAGAGTTATAGTTCTTGTACACTGCACTTCCTCTGAGTTTGCTTGATCATTGTATGAAATTGTATTGAATTCCAACCTTTAGTTTTCAAGTTATGCTCCGGACAAGGAAAACTAACAAAGGGAAATAACTCTGAAATTAGTCAAGATGGAGTTATGGTTCTTGTGCACTGCACTTCCTCTCAATGTGCTTGACCATTGTATGAAGTTGTATTGAATTCCAACCAGTAGTTTTCAAGTTATGCTCCGGACAAGGAAAAGTAACAAAGGGCAATAACTCTGTAATAAGTCAAGATGGAGTTATAGTTCTTGTGCACTGCACTTCCTTTCAATGTGCTTGAGCATTGTATGAAGTTGTATTGAATTCCAACTAGTAGTTTTCAAGTTATGCTCCGGACAAGGAAAATGCAACCGACCGACCAACCACCGGGTGACTCCTATATACCCCCCTAAACTTCGTTTTGGGGGTATAACAAGAGCTGTCACATGACAGCACGCTCGACTATTCGAAAGGTTGTTGGTAAAATGGGTTTTTTGTCAAAGAACAGGAGTATTGTGTAATTGTCTGTAAGAATTAAGGTCAAAGATATGAAACTTGTTCAAAGACCTTTGTAAATGTACATTACATTCAAAGCCTTACTCTGGATTCTGTAAGCCAAGAGGGGGGAGGAGGGGATAATTTCAAAGAAATACATAACCATAACCTTGTAAATTTGATCATGAATAACTTTGTAACTTTTCAAAATTGAAATGTATAGAATTAAAAAAGCATGACCGCTGCATGCTGCATAATTATTCTATGATATTTCAAAAGAAAGCCATTTCGAGTATTTCCATGTTAGTCTGGTAAAAACTGTGACAAAATTCTAAGTTAAAAGGAGCATAAATGTCAAAAATCAAAAACATTGGTGAAGATGTTGACAGTAAACATACATTTTAAGTCCAAAAAAAATCAAAGTTAAAAAGGGGCATAAATCTGTCAAAAATCAAAACAGAGTTATGGGGATTGTTTCCTCAGATGTAGATGTTGATGGTAGACACATACTTTGAGTTCCAAGTCAATACCTTTGATAGTATTCAAAACATTTGACTTTATAAAATCTTTTACCAAATATTCTAAGTTAAAAAGGGGCATAAATCTGTCAAAAATCAAAACAGAGTTATGGGGATTGTTTCCTCAGGTGTAGATGTTGATTGTAGACACATACTTTGAGTTTCAAGTCAATACCTTTGATAGTATTCAAGATATTTGAATTTATAAAAATCTTTAACAAAAAAATCTAAGTTAAAAAGGGGCATAAATCTGTCAAAAATCAAAACGGAGTTATGAGGATTGTTTCCTCAGGTGTAAATGCTGATGGTAAAGATATATTTTGAGTTTCAAGTTAATACCTTTGATAGTTTGCAAGATATTTGAATTTATAAAAAACTTTAACCAAAAATTCTAAGTTAAAAAGGGGCATAAATCTGTCAAAAATCAAAACAGAGTTATGGGGATTGTTTCCTCAGGTGTAGATGTTGATGGTAAACATACAGTTTGAGTTTCAAGTCAATACCTTTGATAGTATTCAGGATATTTGACTTTATTAAAAACTTTAACAAAAAATTATAAGTTAAAAAGGGGCATAAATCTGTCAAAAATCAAAACGGAGTTATGAGGATTGTTTCCTCAGGTGTAGATGTTGATGGTAAAGATATGTTTTGAGTTTCAAGCCAATACCTTTGATAATATGCAAGATATTTGAATTTATAAAAAACTTTAACCAAAAATTCTAAGTTAAAAAGGGGCATAAATCTGTCAAAAATCAAAACAGAGTTATGGGGATTGTTTCCTCAGGTGTAGATGTTGATGGTTAAGATATATTTTGAGTTTCAAGTCAATACCTTTGATAGTATTCAAGATATTTGACTTTATTAAAAACTTTAACCAACGCAGACGCCGCCGCCGGGGCGAGTGCAATAGTCTCCTTATTCTTCGAATAGTCGAGCTAAAAAATCAGTGGAAAGAAATGTTGCATTCTTCCTACACATCAAGGGTTATGTTAAATAACTGACATACATTCATATCATTAAATTTTTACACTTCTTCATTAAGTGTATTTCTTTTGAAATTTGTTACTATGTACCACATACTTGATGAACTCTAGCTATTCCGTATATTAATTTGAATAGAGATGTTTTGAAATAATTTTCCAAAATAATTTTTTGAACAGGAAAGAAGGGTAAGCCTGCAGTACTACTAGTCTAGCGACTCTAGTCTATAAAAATGTTTGATTATCTCCCATACTCTCTTGCTTTATTTTCCATCATTTACATACTATTTTCCTGCACCATACCCAATTATCAGTTTTAATCATCAGTAAAGTAATTAGCTTTTCAATTTGCAACTTTAGAATGTATTTGGATTCTAAATTTCAAATAATATTTTGAAAAGTGTTTGATTTTGATAAATGAGTACTATTGTTTGCAGTGTAAATAAAAGTAAGAGCAGAGAGATTGGTAATCTTGCATTTATTTTTTATGGCTGTATATAGCGTGTGTTTTCACTTTTGGTTGTATGATATTAGTAGTTAGTGCTTGGTGAAAGTTCGGTCTTGGGTACTGTCTATATTTCTTGAGAAAAAAAGGCAGCCACACAATCATATTTCATTTCACTGAATCATACTTAAAGGTTTCAGATCGTTATAGCGATTTCAAGTTATTTTAATAGATCAATTCTTTAAATGTATGGCTTTTATGTTGCTTAGCGATAAACAGTATATATTGTATAAATGACTGTGCCCTGCATTGTTTTTTCTTATCTCTTTATTGTTTTAATTAGATAGAGGATATAAGAAATTTACAGATGTATTGGTAAGGGAAAAATTGAAGGGTTAAAAACACCAAACAGCTGATTTGAATTATTTTGTGTGGTTGCCTTTGTTCTTGTGATGTCTGCCAACTAGTCTACATATATGATATTTGTTGTAACTGTAAACTATAAACACTATATATAATCATGTGACTAAAACAATATTGATAAAGTTCATGAATTAATTTTCATTAACTAACAGATGTTCTTTAAAATATAAGAGAGATAAATCACAACCTTGTCCATAAATTTTGTGTAAAAGTTAACAACTTAAATCTGTGCAAGAACTGTTTTTAATATCATTTTCACTGATAACTCCCTCCAATTGTCAACTCTTTTTCATGTTCTTGCAGATTACGCAGAGTCCCTGAAGATTCTTTTTGAATTGAAGTTGCTGCCAGGCCCTGTCAACACTGCAAAAGAGGCCAAGAACATGACGTGCAATGTGAGGACCAAGTTTGATAGCATTTCCACAGCTGCCTACTCGAAGAATATCGCGGACAAAACTCTGGTGTCACTGTCTGAAATGGCTCCGGCAGAGCTTAATCCGCAACAGAAAGTGAGATTTCTGGAGGTGCTGGCAGCATCTGCACCAGAGGTTCAAAGAGAAGGTATGATTTTGCTGTTATTTACCATTTATAAACTAAAATCTATTGGTAACATAAAATTGCAACTGACCGGGTACTGTTGAATTATGTGTTTAATTAATTAAAACTTTATTACAATACCAAGTCTTCTTTATTTAATGTATGTACTACTAACAGTCAGCGGGTAAAAAAAATTATATGCTTCAGACATGTTGGTAGATATTTTATGCATCTTTAAGTTTGTTCTAGTTTATTGAATCTGAAACTTTAACATTATAATTGCAGGAAAAGAGACACCACCTACCAGCCAGTCAAGTGAAGCACAACCAGCTTGCGGGTCTCAAGATGCACAAGGACAAGGTATGAAACAACATTGTAAAATGTCTGATCAGTTCAATTGAATCTGGTTATTTAATATTTATTGGGTCAATAATCGGATCACTTGGTGCTTATTTTCTCCAAAAAGTTAATATAATGGCTAGTCAATATGAGCATGTGGTATTTGCATGAAAAGCTGCATTCATTAGGATCAGTTGATTTCAGCTATACCTTATGCGCTTAAATTGTAATGAAACTTATCACTTGATACTAAAATATAATCTAGGTAACATATATCACAGAGATTCTTGTTTGTTGCTGCCACAAAATAATGAATTTATACTTTTTTGTAGAAGGCTATGTAGTATGGACACATGAAGCAGTTCTGCTGCTAATAGAAAGGCAAAGGGCACTTGGGCATCTCTTTGAGAGCAACACAACAACACAGAGGCAAGCATGGCGCAAGGTGGTTGAAGAATTGCAGGCGAGGGGCTACAAATACAGTGAAGATGATTGCAGCAAGAAGTTCCGTAGTTTAAGAGCAAGGTATTCAATATGCTTCCTTTAAGGCCTAAAATAGTCTGTTTCCTGTAACCCTACTGACCCTCTTTTTCATTTTAAGGTGTTAAGTGTGAGTTTCAATATTAATTTCGTCATTTAAGTAATAGAAGTACAAGTCTTTGTTTTCCATCTTATTAGCTTGATGAATGAAGCTGTAAATAGATTGTCTTCTGAATCGCATAATATTGTACAAATGGCCAAAAGCCCCATACAGGCAATTATGAATTCAGTAGTTGTAATTTTTATCTCTACATGTGTTGCAGGAATGGTTTTTTTTGTATTTCAGGCATAAGACAATTAAAGAGAAAAAAAGGCAGACAGGAAACAGCCGTCAATCATGGAGGTATTTTGACGTGATGGAGGACATGTTTGCTGGTGATCCAGCCGTTTTGCCAGCAACCATTGTCTCATCAATGCGATCTGAACAGGTACCCTCTCCGGTAAATGATTCTCACGTTAATGATGAAGACCTAATAGATGAGCTGCCATTAACCTCTACACCACGCGTACAACGCAAACGTCGCCGCTCCAGTGCCGATGAAGAACCTCCCCAGTGGTTTGAGAGGTATCAACAAAGCCAGAAAGATATGCACGAAGAGAGAATGGCTTTAGAAAAGAGAAGAGTTGGTGCACTGGAAGCTCTGGTGAAGCTGATGCAAGAGAAGAATTAAGTTATACATATCTACAACAGTGCTTACATAAAAATGCATTTTATTGTGTTCATTGTACATGAATATAGCTATTTATAAATCAGTGCTTATGTCAATGTAATGTGCTTTGCATCAGTGTTAGATTCCTGATAGATCATTTCAATAGTGCCATTGTCAGCAAAGTGTGCTGTACAATTTATTTATACTAATGTATTTGCAATTATTTGATATTAAAATTTGTTTGACATTTTTTTTTTTTTTTACATGAATGAAAGTTTCATTTAACCTTTGTCTAATAGTGCACATTGCAGCACAATGTGCTGAACACATATATACAAATTCATTTCATTTATGCTCTAAGTCTATTAGAAATATTTAATGATGTTCATTTTTGTATTGCCATTTTTTAACAAGAGCCTTGTTGTCAAGTGATAGATGCAAGTAAAATTAGATTACAAAATCTTAAGCAAAACTTTTTTTTTCATTTAATTACTTGCTATAAAACCACATTATATTACCCTACAAAATGGTCACATTGTTTACAGTTAAAGCTATAATGCTGCTCAAAATGACCAGAAAAAGTACGGTCAACAAAAGTTCTTAAAACTTGAAAAATGTTAAGAAAATTAAAAGAAAATAAGTTCTTTCATTAGTACATGCAAACACGAATTTTTCATAACAAATTCATGGAAAATCATTTCATGACCCGGCGGGTCAAAAAAGATTTTGCCATTCAACTATGTTCAATATGAATAAAACTGTTGTAAAGTAGAATTCTGCATTACGACCACGCCAAAAATGCGACCACACCGCTATTACGACCATTATGTTAAAGAACCAACTGTTTTTATTATATATTCTATTGGTCGTTTGTACCAGTAAAGCGACCACCCCGCTATTCCACTAAAGCGACCATTGTATCCTGTCACTAATAAGCGATTTACACTGTTTTATTATCCGCTAAACAGACCACAGCATTTATCCCAGTCTAGCGCCTCCGGACATTACCACTGTATTTTATCCCGCCGCGCACCTACAGAAGTTATCTACACACGTGTGTCCCTTTGTTGATTATGTCAATTACAAGACGTAGGGTGTGAAATATTTTTGATCTATCGTATGAAACCTTAATTGGATAACAAAAGGATGTAAATGACAGTTAAGGATTAATTAATTGAGATAGCAATCCCGATTGTTAACTTGAGAAATTACGGACCAAACTGCAGAATAATTTGCACGACATGTACATTATGTTTGTACACATTTGAGTCAGTTATTATGATGATCTGCAATCGGGCAATAACTTCGCAAGTAAATCAATATATCTTCTGCTGCACAAGAATGAAAAATCAATTTACGTGCATGTGCAAATCTTTTTTATTTATTTTCTCTCATTTTGTTTATCGATAATCGTACATATTTACTGTGCAGAAAGCAAAAGAAAAGTATGATTAGGCTGACTAGTTACTAGAGTATTGTCATTCATGACAGATGGGTCTTATTAAGTCAACTCGCTATTGAGACCATTCCGCTATTAAGACCATTTATCAAAAGTACGGAAGGTGGTCGTAATAGCGGAATTCTACTGTATATGTTTATGTTATTTAGCTATAACTTTCAACACTTGTTTTTCAATGATACTGAACCATTTAATAGTGAATGTATAACGTTAAATTGCGATTATCACATTGAAGGGTATTATCACTTTAATAATGATGCTCAAAGCACAGTGGATGCTTAAAAACATTTAAGAAATAAATTTTGCCATGGTATGTCTGTTATTGACAACTACAAATAAGATATACATGACAGAAAAGATGGACTTTTAATTTTTTTACTAGGATAGTCAAAACATATTTCCTCTATATTCAATGTGAATGAAACTGTTATACAGATTGTTATTTTTGGGTTATCACTATGTCAATATTTATTATTCTAGGAGTATAAATCACTGAATAATGTTTTATTCAAGATTTTGATGGTCACATTAAATGGTAATATCACTTTAAAGCACAGATGAGTGTGTGTATGTATATGTATATATTTTGTAATAAAGGTACTTGTTCATTTTGAATCAACTTTGATTCTTTTAATACAAAAAAATGGAAATAGTAGATTTAGTCATCTTATCTAGTCCTTTGTATTTCCATTTTTCACAAAAAGGGTGCTTAATTTTTATTATTTATTTTTTGGTACTGAAGGGAACTTTGTTTGGTCCTTTGACATTCTCACATGTTAAGTGTACATAGAGATTTTAATAGGTCTTTGTCTGCTTTTTATGTTATATAGTTAAAATGTGTTAAAATTGAAATGTTCAATAAAAATCAATTGAACACTGCCTGTTTTACTTTACCTTCTTCCACATATAATCAGTAATATAAATTAATTTGTTATTTATATCTGCCTCTCTGTCTGGGATTCATACTAAATTAATTTAACCAAAGCAACAAAAACAATGTTTCAAGCAAAGTAGCATTGTATGGATAGCCAGCATATATATTGCCTGTGGGTGTAAGTTGACTTTGATAAATGGCTATAAAGGACCAGCAGGTCTAGAGTTACATATCCATATGTAACAACAATGTCGTACTGGCCTCCTTTTAGTCCTTTGAAATCTAATATAGGTCTTGCATTATTAGGTCTGTCCATCAATCCTCAATTACATTACCTGTGAACAACTTTGCCTATTCAATCTTTATCCCAAGATTGTCAATTTTGTGACTCACATGAGACTAAATGCTTGCATATGTGTTTGTGCGTCAGCTGGAAATGTGACCTTAAACTTAAATTTATACTAGTTTGTTAAGCTTGATTGTGAAGATAGCTTGTAAAGTCGTTCTATAGTACGCTTGCTGAATAGATCGGAACTGCTGGTGTGGTATGAGGAGGCTTTGTCAAAACCAATGTTGGGCTCAACCCCAAGGTACGGGATGAGCAACATTAAATCAAAACCACTGCTCCCCTTGACCTTCGGAGGTGGTCAAACATTATTCATTTTCATAAAAGTCTGATAATGACCAAGGTGGAAAAACTGCAGATAATTACTACAGAAGACAAAATATAGATCATTACTAGACTTTATAAAATACAAAGAGTAGACCCTTCTTCGTTGTATATATATTCACCTGAAATGATGTTCTCGTTATCCTGAAATGTGCCCTGAACAAAGGATCGTTGTATGTTGGTACAGTTTCCTCAACATAATTCTCTATCCTGGCCGTCCCTAACAATACGGCTGGTCGTTTTCTTCTATGAACGAAAAGCTCTACTACTGGGTCAGACTCATTAAACTCTATGGTCTCTGATAACTCGTCAAAAGCTATTTGTAAAATTAAATTGTTCAAATCCGAAGTGTTGGATGCCATCTTGGATATGCAACGAGCGTGCCCTATATGAACTTACACAAACAGAGGCTGCAACCAATGGAGCATCAATGGAAGAAACAAGTGCAACAAGCTCACCAGTGGAGGCTACAACCAATACAACTGGCACACCCACAGAGGTTACAACCAAAACAACTGGCACGCCGACAGAGGTTACAACCAACACAAATGGCACGCCAACAGAGCCTACAACCAAAACAACTGGCATGTTGACAGAGGTAACAACCAACACAAATGGCACGCCAACAGAGCCTACAACCAAAACAACTGGCATGCCAACAGAGGTTACAACCAACACAAATGGCACACCAACAGAGCCTACAGCCAAAACAACTCGCACGCTGACAGAGGTTACAACCAACACAAATGGCACGCCAACAGAGCCTACAACCAAAACAACTGGCATGCCAACAGAGGTTACAACCAAAACAAATGGCATGCCAACAGAGGTTACAACCAACACAAATGGCACGCCAACAGAGCCTACAACCAAAACAACTGGCATGTTGACAGAGGTAACAACCAACACAAATGGCACGCCAACAGAGCCTACAACCAAAACAACTGGCATGCCAACAGAGGTTACAACCAACACAAATGGCACACCAACAGAGCCTACAGCCAAAACAACTCGCACGCTGACAGAGGTTACAACCAATACAAATGGCACGCCAGCAGAGGCTACAACCAATACAACTGGGATGCGAACAGAGGCTACAACCAATACAACTGGCACGCCGACTGAGGTTAAAACCAATACAAATGGCACGCCAGCAGAGCCTACAACCAGTACAACTGGCATGTTGAAAGAGGTTAAGAGGTTACAAGCAATTCAACTGGCACACTGACAAAGGTTACAACTGGCACGCCGACTGAGGTTACAACCAATACAACTGGCACGCCGACAGAGGTAACAATTAACCAATACAAATGGCACGCCAACAGAGCCTACAGCCAATACAAATGGCATGTTGAAAGAGGTTAAGAGGTTACAAGCAATACAAATGGCACAACGACAAAGGTTACAACTGGCACGCCGACTGAGGTTACAACCAATACAACTGGCAAGCCGACAGAGGTAACAATCAATACAAATGGCACGCCAACATAGCCTACAGCCAATACAACTCGCATGCCGACAGAGGTTACAACCAACACAAATGGCACACCAACAGAGCCTACAACCAATACAACTAGCACGCCGACAGAGGTAATTATGTCAAGGATTTTATTTGAGTTATGGCCCTTTTTGACTTAGAAACTCAGTATCATTCTTGTCCACTTGTTGACTTAACCATTTGAGATATTACTTTGAAAGTTGGAGTACTTATGTACCATCATGAGATCTATCTGTAGGCAAGAGAAAATAACTCTGTGAAAATGTTTCTTGATTTGTACTTCCTAGTTAAAGTCGTGTGTGCCCTTAACTGTCAAAGTTTTGTTTCATTGGCAAGCACCAAAAAAGTTGAGCGCACTGTCCTACTGACAGCTTTTGTTTTGTAATACAGCTGTGACACACAAGTTCCCACCAGTCTGCTTCTTCTGCGGAGATTTGGATGTCATGGGTTATGAGGAGGAGCCCCTAGCCTCCTTGAAGTTGCAGTACAGTATTGTAAGGCCCATATGCCAAGCATGTGTGGAATAGGGGAAGACTCCTGCCACCAGAAACGCTTTAAAAGTGAAAACTCATCGTCATTAAGGCTTGTACTGAGTTAAATGCTCTGTATGTAATAGCAAATATAATTCAGACAATTTGTGAGCAATATTTCATCAATGACATGACTTGAAAATGCAATTATTGTCGGACTAAACTATCAAATCTAACCTAGCAAAGAAACAGACGTTCATATTGATAAAGAATTTTGTGGTTGAGAAATATCACTGTGTTCTTACATTTTACCAGTTAGTGTATTGTGACTCATTTTTAATATTAAAATAGTAATAAAATTTATCTAAACTGTTTGAATAGTTTTGTCTACTGTGTAGCTCAAATAGATTAAATCTATCTAGAGCTTTTGTTAATCTCTGAGGCTGGAAGATATTTGTGTTGAAGCTGATAGATAACTTTAACCCCCTCTGCAACTGAACAGAATTGAATGCCCATATTGTTGTGTGATAGACAGGCCTATGCATGTCTCGTACTTACCTGGAACCTGTACTGCCAAGGTCATACAAGACCTACGGCGCTTACCTGATACTTTTTTTTTTTTTTTTGACCACCCAGTGGACACTTCTTCAAAATTCTTGTAATCCAATAAATAATAAAAAAGGAGTGGCCAAAGCATTGATTATTTCCTAACTTTTTGTAGAAGAATTATTCAAACATCACTATTGAAAACTAATTTAAAAATGAAAGGTCACCAGCCTTTTTATTGTGCTTTTTGGGTGCTTTTAAAGGGAGGTAATAAACTTTCTTGATATACTGATTTTTTTGCTATAGCTGTATGTATTAAATATGTTATAGTGATATAATTGCTCAAAATGATCATTTTGTATGATTTTTTTATTAAAAAGTATTGTTAGTGACATTTAATTAAACAACATTAAAATATAAAAGTTAGGGATGGCAACGAATATCTGGATATCTGAATATTCGTTCAGCTTCCGAATATTCAGATACTGTATAGGTATCCGAGTATACGGTAAGTTTGCCCGAAAAATGAATTTCAACAAGAGGGCCAAGATGGCCCTATATCGCTCACCTTGGTACAAGTCCACTTGCCTGGTGGAAGATCACTAGATAATGTTATATACCAAATAAGTTTTCCTATATACGCCTTTGTTAAACAAATGATCCCCCCCCGGGCAAGATCAGTTTTGACCCCAGGGGCATAATTTGAACAAACTTTGAAGAGGTCTACTAGGCAATGCTACATGCCAAATATCTAAGCTCTAGGCCTTGTGGTTTCAGAGAAAAAGATTTTTAAAGTTTTCCCTATATAAGCCTATGTAAAACTAAGTGACCCCCGGTGCGGGGTCAATTTTGACCCGGGGGTCATAATTTGAACAATCTTGGTAGAGGTCCACTAGCCAATGCTACATGCCAAATATCTTAGCTCTAGGCCTTGTGGTTTCAGAAAAGAAGATTTTTAAAGTTTTTCCTATATATGCCTATGCAAAAACTAAGTGCCCACCCATGCGGGGTCAATTTTGACCCGGGGGTCATAATATGAACAATCTTGGTAGAGGTCCACTAGACAATGCTACATGCCAAATATCTAACTCTAGGCCTTGTGGTTTCAGAGAAGAAGATTTTTAAAGTTTTTCCTTTTTGTTGCCATAGCAACCATAGTTCTGCATGGAATGGAATTCTTTGAACAATTTTGGTAGAGCTTCATGCAAGGAACATTCCTGCATAGTTTTATCAACATTGGCCTAGAGGTTTCAGAGGAGATGCCATTTGAATCAAAATGTTGACGGACGACATAGGACGGACAATCATCAATCAGAAAAGCTCACCCTGGCGTATTTAAATATTTATGTGTTGTTTTCATGAAAATAATCAATTTTCAAAAACGGCCGATTAAGTGTTAGTCTACAATACCCGGTTGTCCTTGTGATGACACTTTTTATAGTCAATCTTTAGCGATAGACAAAAGAGATTATGCAAACAAAAGAGTTTCAATTTCTAAGTGTGAATTGTTGAACAAACATTTAGATTAAGGAAAATTATTATGCTAGTGTTTTAAAGCCTTGTTTTCGCCAATGCATATTGAGAGGCGCTTACTTTAGCCATTGCAATTACGAAGTATCTTTCTGTACAGCGCCCCGTTTTACAAACATTAAACAAGTTTATTAAATGATTTTACATTCTTTAAGTAAAATGAAAATCTTTTCAGGTTGTTTTTAATTGAAGCTTTTCTTTCTTGGTCCTATTAAGCCTCCTGCAGATCTATAAGGACTGAAGCAGCAGAAAAAGAAAATAAATGTCCGTGTAACGACTCTGTCATGGAGAAAACGAAACCGAAAGTACAACAGTCCTTACAGAGTTAGCTCCCGTAATAACGTATATGAAATTTATTTTATCCTAATTTTATGACACGAATGACTGAATCTTATAGCCATTAATTGTCCGACTTAAAAGATATAAAGGTAAGTTCTCGGGATAGAATATTTGCCTGGCTTGGGTAACTGTAAGCTATAAATTTTATAATCGCGAAAATATGTGACAAATTGATCAACAACGTATTAGATTTAGTACATAAAACGACCGAATATCCGGATATTAGTTCGGAAGGTTGACCGAATATCCGAATACCAATTTGGGTATTCGTTGACATCCCTAATAAAAGTATTTGTTATATAGCCTAGAATTAAACTGTAGTGATTGTCTTTGATATTAGTTATCATATATTCTATCTGTATACTGTATACCCTGTCCCTATACTAGAGATAACTGAGAAAATTAATACAAACTTCATTGAGTTGGGCTTGGGGAAAAGAAAATTACATTCATAAAATGAAATGATCCAGCAGAATTTAAAAGGACCCTTGAGGAGGCCTATCAAAAATTGGAAAATTGTGGAGGATTTGAGAACTGCTCCGAACACCTGCTGTTGGATGTAATAAAAATGCCTGCAAATGGATTAACATCTGCTTGCTTACCTAGCTAATGAGAGTAATGTGGGGCAAGCCCTTTGTTATATAAGGCGGATTCAGCATAATTTTGAGTTAGAGTCAGACTGTGTAAGTGAACATATTCTTTCTGTAAGCACTTCCTTACAAAGAAACATTTATCAAAATTATTTCAACAACATACAGTGCAAATGAGACCAGTTTGTTCACTTGGATGAACCGTATGTTTTTGTGCACGTTCTTCTTGAATTTGATGAACAATAAATATCAATGGTATTTTTCAACCCGTTCTATGGGATCTTCCACTGGTGGCATAGATGAAGATTATGAAATTCAATTTCTTATACATTTTGCTTTAAAACTACTCTTTCTTGATGGCTAGTCTATAAATATGCTTTACTCCATTGAGGTGACATGTGGTGAAAAACAAACAAGGGAAATAACCCGCTTGACCAAATTAATATGACAAAGCTGCATGCAAAGAACAACCTTGCCAAGTTTCATCAACCTAAGCCTTCCTGATCTTGAGAAGAAGATTGTTAAAGTTTTTCCTATTTGTTGCCATAGCAACCAGAGTTCTGCATGGAATAGAATAATTCAAAGAGTTTGGTAGAGCTTCATGCAAGGAACATCCCCACCAAGTTTAATCAACAATGACCCAGTGGTTTCAGAGGAGATGTTGTTTGAACAAAATGTTAACAGATGTACGACGGACAACAGACGCATCCTGATTCTAAGAACCGACGTGTTTGCGCTGAACAAATTTTTAACCAGAAAGGTATTTTTTGAGCCTTGGGAACAAAAAGAAGTCACATAGGGCAAGGTCAGGCAAATACGGAGGGTGAGGGAGCACAACAACCTTTTCCTGCTTCAGACAGTCTTATACAATAGATGGCTTGTGCGATGACGCATTGTCATTATAGCAATCTGACATTGATCAAACCAGTTGCAGGTCTTCCAATTTTTTAAATATTTCTTCAGTTTTCAAAGAACTTTAGTCTTGTAAAACTTTGCATTTACTGATTTGCCTTTAGGTACAGCAACCTGAATGGCTGGACCCTGATATGTGAAGAATATGGCATACATTACCTTCTTGACACTCATGGTCCGCTTTGCAATGCATGGTCTTCTGCATGACTTTGTTGCCAATATTTTGTTCTGAATCTTTAATTTTTGGCTCAAAAAAGTGAACCCATGTCCAGTCACCAGTGACGACATTTGTGAAAGACCGTGCATTGTAATTTGGTAACTGTTTAAGCAACATTTTCGCGCATTGCACACGAGCCTTTTCTGCTCATCACAGGTCAACTATGTCAAGAATACAATGATTCTCAATACAGGATTGTATTTCAATGGTGTACGCTGACCTTCTTCCAACTATTTTTGTATTAGTATACATGAGTAGGTAATGTTTAACGAGCGATAGACACAGCTACAGTGAACGGATTTTTATGGGTGTGTTATCAATGTAAAGCTAACATGTTTATCTACCCAATAATCCTGATTTCCTCCTGATTTTCGCATTATTGAGCGAGATAAAGTTCTAGATGCATTCATATTTGAACAATCCTCGTAATTATCATACAGTCGCAAACACCCTTGCATGTTTCTCATATTTGTTCGACTTAATAGTTTAAAGTTATTGTTAAGCCATTTGATACACCTTTCAAAGATGGGTGGTATTTTGTAATTATGCTCAGTCTTGTGATGTTATTTTGGGGTTGTTAAGTCAAAGGTCAATATCATAACAAGAGTCAAATTTGTGAGGGTGGGCTACATATCACACTGTCTGGCCCACTTCTTTTTAAAATTAGGTCACAACACAAACTAGAGCTATCACTAAATGTGATTAATACCCCCAAAAGGATTGCTTTATAAACTGAAGAAGTTCGTAGTACATAATACCTTGCAAACAAACTAAAAAGAGATATTGTTCTTAGCAGTTCCTCTCATTGTGCTTGACCATTGTATGAAGTTGTACTGAATTCCAACTTGTAGTTTTCGAAAAATGCTCCAGACAGGGAAAAGTAACAAAGGGCAATAACCCTGTAATTAGTCAAGATGGAGTTATGGTTACTGTGCACTGCACTCCCTCTCACTGTGCTTGACCATTGTATGAAGTTGTATTGAATTCCAACCAGAAGTTTTCAACTTATGCTCCAGACAAGGAAAAGTAACAAAGGGTAATAACTCTGTAATGAGTCAAGATGGGGTTATGGTTCCTGTGCACTGCACTTCCTCTAAATGTACTTGACCATTGTATGAGGTTGTACTGAATTCCAACCAGTAGTTTTCAAGTTATGCTTCGGACAAGGAAAAGTAACAAAGGGCAATAACTCGGTAAATACTCAAGATAGAGTTATAGTTCTTGTACACTGCACTTCCTCTGAGTGTGCTTGATCATTGTATGAAGTTGTATTGAATTCCAACCAGTAGTTTTCAAGTTATGCTTCGGACAAGGAAAAGTAACAAAGGGCAATAACTCTGTAATTAGTGAAGATGGAGTTATAGTTCTTGTGCACTGCACTTCCTCTCAATGTGCTTGACCATTGTATGAAGTTGTATTGAATTCCAACCAGTAGTTTTCAAGTTATGCTCCGGACAAGGAAAACTAACAAAGGGCAATAACTCAGTAAATACTCAAGATAGAGTTATAGTTCTTGTACACTGCACTTCCTCTGAGTGCGCTTGATCATTGTATGAAGTTGTATTGAATTCCAACCAGTAGTTTTCAAGTTATGCTCCAGACAAGGAAAAGTAACAAAGGGCAATAACTCTGTAATTAGTCAAGATGGAGTTATAGTTCTTGTGCACTGCACTTCCTCTCAATGTGCTTGACCATTGTATGAAGTTGTATTGAATTCCAACTAGTAGTTTTCAAGTTATGCTCCGGACAAGGAAAAGTAACAAAGGGCAATAACTCTGTAATTAGTCAAGATGGAGTTATAGTTCTTGTGCACTGCACTTCCTCTCAATGTGCTTGACCATTGTATGAAGTTGTATTGAATTCCAACTAGTAGTTTTCAAGTTATGCTCCGGACAAGGAAAATGCAACAGACCGCCCGACCGACCGACCGACCGACCGACCGACCGACCGACCGACCGACCGACCAACCGACCGACCAACCACCGGGTGACTCCTATATACCCCCCTAAACTTCGTTTTGGGGGTATAAAAACATAAACAACAAATTCCAGGATCCCTAATTACGAATGGTTTCAATTCTGAGTTTATAATCAATTATCAAACCTTATCATTTAAAAGCATTTCAAATTTCTTTAAAAAATCTGGTTATTAGTCTGCTGAAGGTGGGCAGGCGGGTGTCAACTTTCTTTGTCAGCACCATATCCAGTGCTGGCTTTTCCAGGAAGCGGACTCGAGTGAGACTTGATATTTAGCTTCACAATCGAGCTAAAATATTAAGCATAAACTAACTCAATTTATTTTAGCAAATTTTGAACAGAATATAAATTTTTCCAGTGTTTTAATGTTTTTTGGCATAAAACGATCAAGCAGTGCTACAACTTGACGGTCAGAGTAAGAGTTATTATTATGTTTATTTCTTTATAAAGTTCTATGGATGGAAAGAATGGTGAACCAGATTCCTTTAGTTGAATGGCTGATAAGGTTGATGATCTTGACTCCTGTAGTTCTATGGATGAGAAGATTGCTGAACTTTGTGCACTGGTAGAAAAAACTAGACCTATCACAAGTATTGTACTTGTACATTGTATGATGTTGTATCGAATTCAAACTACTAGTTTTCGAATTACGCTCTGGACAAGGAAAAGTAACAAAGGGCAATTACTCTGTAATTAGTCAAAATAGAGTTATGGTTCTTGTACACTGCACTTCCTCTCATTGTGCTGGATCATTGAATGAAGTTGTATTGAATTCCAACCAGTAGTTTTCAAATTATTTTCCGGACAAGGAAAAATAACTAAGGGCAATTTCTCTGTAATCTTTCAAGATAGGGTTATGGTTCTTGTACACTACACTTCCTCTCATTGTACCTGACCATTGTATGAAGTTGTATTGAATTCCAACCAGTAGTTTTCAAATTATTTTCCAGACAAGGAAAAATAACTAAGGGCAATTTCTCTGTAATCTTTCAAGATAGGGTTATGGTTCTTGTACACTACACTTCCTCTCATTGTACTTGACCATTGTATGAAGCTGTATTGAAGTCCAACCTGTAGTTTTCAAGTTATGCTCCGGACAAGGAAAACTAACAAAGGGCAATTACTCTGTAATAAGTCAAGATGGAGTTATGGTTCTTGTGCACTGCACTTTCTCTCAATGTGCTTGACCATTGTATGAAGTTGTATTGAATTCCAACTAGTACTGAACATTTGTGCCAAGTTGTTTCAAAATCAATCAATGCATGACAAAGTTACAGTCCAGACACAAAATGTATGCATAAATACAGGATTTCAATACCTATAAAGCGATGTTATTAACGTTTAGGGCCAATTGAATGTACTCTTACAAATAATGCCGCGCTATTTGTATTGCACGCACATACAATACGGAATTTGTTTCTGTCAGGCCGTATTTGATCTGTTTTTTAGGATTTAAATGTTTTTAGATGTCAACATTGACTTTAATACAGTCAAACTTGCCCATGCGACGTGTATTAAGCGACCTTTGTAGTAAGCGACCGCTTTTGAATCCCCCCCCCGAGAGTTTTCACACTGTTTTGTTATTGCATTAAGCGACTTTAATTTGTCTAACACGACCAGCGACCAGTATGTAGCGACCCATAATCGGTCTTTTGTTCATATTAGGCGACCATTTATGTGCAAACAGATCATTTCTATGGAAATTGACTGCTTTAAAGTTGCATTTAATGTCCCAATTAGACACGGAGGTGTCAAATTTCATAAGGATTAGTGTCCATCCTTATGTCCGCAGGTTGTATTTATCAACTTTAGCTACTTTCATTTTCGAACGTTTTGCTATTTTTGGAAAATTACCACGTGACATAAGTAAAATTGTTATGGGTAACGGTTGTCGTCCCCGGTGTTGCTTTGTATTAAGAGACCATTTTATTAAGCGACCGGTTTTGGCCTTTCCCTTGGGCGGTCTCTTAATACAAGTTTGACTGTACTTGGTGATGATCTACCCATATTTGATAATTACATTAAATTACTTCCTGTAAGGGATAAAATAAAATCTTTATTGTAGGAATTGACACATAGTGTACTATTTTCAACTTAGGAGCTTTTTAATTACTTATTAAGCTCTAGGTGTCAAGATCAAATTAATGGTATATAAGCCAAGTTTTTAGAAGTTTGACAGGGAGAAGTTTCTGTAAGGAAATAAGGAGAGGCCTTTATGTCAGGAAATAAGGAGAGGACTTTGTGTTAGGAAATAAGGAGAGAACTTTGTGTTCAGAAATAAGGAGAGGACTTTGTGTTAGGAAATAAGGAGAGGACTTTGTGTCAGGAAATAAGGAGAGAACTTTGTCAGGAAATAAGGAGAGGACTTTGTGTTAGGAAATAAGGAGAGGACTTTGTGTTAGGAAATAACGAGAGGACTTTGTCAGGAAATAAGGGGAGGACTTTGTGTTAGGAAATAAGGAGAGGACTTTATGTCAGGAAATAAGGAGAGGACTTTGTGTTAGGAAATAAGGAGAGGACTTTGTGGAAGGAAATAAGGAGAGGACTATGTGTTAAGAAATAAGGAGAGCATTTTATGTCAGGAAATAAGGAGAGGATAAGGAGAGGACTATGTGTTAGGAAATAAGGAGAGGACTTTGTGTTAGGAAATAAGGAAAGCATTTTATGTCAGGAAATAAGGAGAGGACTATATGTTAGGAAATAAGGAGAGCATTTTATGTCAGGAAATAAGGAGAGGACTTTGTGTTAGGAAATAAGGAGAGGACTTTGTGTTAGGAAATAAGGAGAGGACTTTGTGTTAGTAAATAAGGAGAGGACTTTGTGTTAGGAAATTAGGAGAGGACTTTGTGTAAAGAAATAAGGGGAGGACTTTGTGTAAAGAAATAAGGAGAGGACTTTGTGTTAGGAAATAAGGAAAGGATTTAGTGTAAAGAAATAAGGAGAGGACTTTGTGTTAGGAAAACGAATAGAATACTTTGTGTATAATAAAATAAAAACGAAAATTTTGTGTGTAAAATATATAAGGAATTTGTTACTCAATGAAAATAGATAGACCTTTGTGATGTTAATATAAACCTAATTTTACATTTGTTGCTGGATTATTTGAAATAAAATATAAAATTGTCAGCAGCTTTCGTCCTTCATGTTAAACAACAGCAGTGCTCTACAAAACAAATATACCTGTGTATAATATACTGAGTAAAAATGAAAACTTTACAGATTTATAAGGGGATTTACTATGCAAGAGAAAGAAACACCAAAATCTCACAATGCAGGAGGTGGAATTCAATCATTTGTAAGAATGTTAAACTTTATCAGTTGGAGAGTAAGTTTATGGGAAAAAAAATCATCACAGGAGCTTTGAGATATATGGTCATTAATTCACCTATGTATTCAATTCAAAGGGAGATAATTTAAGAATTTGAATCTTTGGAGTCTCAACTCTCGCTTTTGCATTGTGCTTTCATAAAACATTGTTGAGTTTTCTAGTCTTGACATTAGTTTCTCTCAACTGACAGCAAAAAGAATATTTTGTCTTGACAACCAATTTTGTTTTTTGATAAACTGTCTGTTTTCGCTATATGAGTTATCTCCCCTTCATGCATGATAAAATACTTTAACTTTTAGGCCTATTATCGCCTTTGTTATTTGTCTTATTTTATAAAGTCAGAGTGAATTACACTGATTTAATATTGTGTTAAATATTTGTTTAATTAAAGTGTAAAGTTTTCATTTTGGGTGAGTATACTTCTGGCTGTAGCCAATTCTTTATTGTACTGTATTGATGATGAGTTAGAAACAAGTGCCCAACATTACAGGAGGTTCCAGTAGAAAGACACAAACATTTCAAGACAGAAACCATTTTTCTTTCACTGAAAAGTAATATTCTATTTCTACTTGAATTTTATCAAAGTAATGAAATTCATAATATTTTACATATTCTTAATCGAGTTTGCATGTACTAGATGCTGGATGTGGGACTTCTACGCAAAAGCGTAGAAAGAATATAGTGTTGAACATGCTACAGTGCTGGATGTCTCATTAGACATGCTGGAAATTGCAAAAGAAAAATTGACTGATGACATAAAAGCTGGTACTGTAAAAGGTATTGCGCATCACCTTATATATGTCACCAATACCTTTCTCTGATTCTTTAATTGAGTTTGCATGTACTAGATGCAGGATGTGGGACTTCTACGCAAAAGCGTAGAAAGAATATAGTGTTGAACATGCTACAGTGCTGGATGTCTCATTAGACATGCTGGAAATTGCAAAAGAAAAATTGACTGATGACATAAAAGCTGGTACTGTAAAAGGTATTGCGTATCGCCTTATATATGTCACCAATACCTTTCTCTGATTCTTTAATCGAGTTTGCATGTACTAGATGCAGGATGTGGGACTTCAACGCAAAAGCGTAGAAAGAATATAGTGTTGAACATGCTACAGTGCTGGATGTCTCATTAGACATGCTGGAAATTGCAAAAGAAAAATTGACTGATGACATAAAAGCTGGTACTGTAAAAGGTATTGCGCATCACCTTATGTATGTCACCAATACCTTTCTCTGATTCTTTAACTGAGTTTGCATGTACTAGATGCAGGATGTGGGACTTCTACGCATAAGCGTAGAAAGAACATAGTGTTGAACATGCTACAGTGCTGGATGTCTCATTAGACATGCTGGAAATTGCAAAAGAAAAATTGACTGATGACATAAAAGCTGGTACTGTAAAAGGTATTGCGTATCGCCTTATATATGTCACCAATACCTTTCTCTGATTCTTTAATCGAGTTTGCATGTACTAGACAATGGATGTGGGACTTCAACGCAAAAGCGTAGAAAGAATATAGTGTTGAACATGCTACAGTGCTGGATGTCTCATTAGACATGCTGGAAATTGCAAAAGAAAAATTGACTGATGACATAAAAGCTGCATGGTACTGTAAAAGGTATTGTGCATCGCCTTATATATGTCACCAATACCTTTCTCTGATTCTTTAATCGAGTTTGCATGTACTAGACACTGGATGTGGGACTTCTACGCTAAAGAGTTGAAAGAATATATATCAGGGTGCGCGTACCACGTGACAGTTTGGGAAAGAAGGGGCATCGGAAAATGGCGGATTCTGTCGATTCCGGTAACATTTTTCTTCATTATTTTCTATTACACCGTGGAAATATATCAAAATGCACACGAGAGCTGTCTCACTTGAAAAACAAAGCCTCAGTTATAAGTTTAATGTCTGTCAAAGGTCTTATTTTCTTTAAAACGGCAACCGCTAGACCGGGATGACACAAACAGATGTAGGTAAGATGGGGTTCAGATGTTTAAATTCATTAAATAAAGTACTTTGAACTTGTACAAAAGGAACGTTTTGCAAACGTACACATGTCAGAGTAAAGTCAACTTAGTTTTAACCCAACGACATCACGGATAATGCATATCCTCTTGTTTTACGGTTCGTTATTTGAAAATGCTAAGCAGGGGTTCGATTTTCAATTGGGTAAGCAGGGGTTCAATCTCTACGAAATCTGTTCTAACTGGATATTCTACGGCGTAAGAAAATTTCTTTTTTATGTGGATACTACATTACTTTTCAAGAAATTGTTCTTTTTTTAAAAATTACAAGAATTAGACGTTCTAAGTCAGCGTTATAATAATTTATCATTTGTTTCATTACATCCGCCCATATTAAGAAAGGAAATAATGTTTATGTTTTAGAGATGTTTTATATATTTTTGTTTTTCTTTATCTTTTTAGACATGTCCGTTTGTCAAACCTGTGGGAAAACGTTTTGATGGAAAAGTAGCCTTATCAGACACATGCGAGAAAAACACACACAAATCGGTGCTTATTATGGATGTAGAAGATCATACCAGGTATTGAAAATTCCATTAAAATTCAATTTTTTGGATGCATGATAAGACAAGTTCTCCAAGTAATATTTAATTGATAGTGCCAAGCCAGATTATAATGTATTCTCAGTCGGAGGTTTTTTAATGTACAGAATTATATCTAGTATTTTATATTATCATGAAACAGACTATAGACATGTGCTCTAAAAAGCTGTTACTACACTAATTATTGGTATATCTTGGTCGATTTATCTAAATTGTAAACTGTAATATTGACACTGTAACTTATGAGGACTGGTTTGGTTCGAAACCAGGATCACCGATCCCGAGGCGTGCCCAATACTTATGCGCGACGAAAATGTACAAGAGAAATACGTATAAAAATGATACAGCAATTACGGAATTTCTTATGACGGTTTTACATTTTTGTTTTACTCCAAACATTTAAAATTCTTCCAGGAAATCAACCACTTACAGTGGCATCGGGCAAGCCGACATTCTGGCCCTTAGAATCCTGTGTGTATCTTGCATCAAAAGTTTTGCGACTGCCCACCAGTTGAGAACTCACGAGAAGGAAGAAAAGGCAGATCTACAGTGCAACATATGCACCAAAAGCTTTGCTCGTCGGTTTGCGCTCATCTGGCTACGCACAGTAATACGCCGCAATACAGATGTCGATGTGGAAAGGCATATAAACACAAGTCCAGCCTGTCAAGACATATGCAAAAACATAAGAATGAGTGATGTCTTCACTAGTATAACTGTTTTTCTGTGGCAAAAATGTATCATTTCATTATTTTTACTCTGATGCAGTGACCTATAAATTCATGTTTAAAACATTCGCCAAGAAAGTTAATAAAAAAGAGCTGAAAGTTAACTCAGTTTTACGAGGTAGTGACAACTAGTTACTCTTAAAAAATTCATATGTTGTAGACTCTAAAACATGAACAAGTCCATTTTTATATAACATGTAACTTAAGGGATAAAGATGTTAATGTTGACATGAAACATGATTTATTTCGTGAATGATCATTGTGATTAAGGCATAATCTTCCAATGATTTTATTATACTTGGACTGTGATTTGTCAGTGATTATGTACTGAGTTTTATATATATCCTATGAATTTTCTGTGATTAAAATTATGATTGAAGTTTTTCGTTTTTTTTTTTCTCAACTGTACTATACATTGTACGTAAAGCACTCTTTGTAAGATTGGTCCGTCAGTACATTCCTGTCTTAAAAAAAGACCCAGCCAAAATGTTTAAGTTTTATTCGACCATAAACCAATCAAGCAGATACTACTAACCAAGGCTTGTATTTATAACAAAATCACATAGTTTTGAGCAGGTCAGTTTTACTTTTCATAATTCACCATCATACATATACAGTTTCATGTCCAACGACTTTTGTATGAAACAGAACGATTATAACAAAGTTGGATAAAGATCGTACAACAAACTAAACTAGAGCTATCACTAAATGTGATTAATACCCCCAAAAGACTGCTTTATAAACTGAGAAAGTTCGTAGTAACAGAATACCTTGCAAACAAACTAAAAAGAGATATTGTTCTTGGCAATAACTCTGTAATTTGTCAAGATAGAGTTATGGTTCTTGTACACTGCACTTCCTCTCATTGTGCTTGACCATTGTATGAAGTTGTATTGAATTCCAACCAATAGTTTTCGAATAATGCTCCGGACAAGTAAAAGTAACAAAGGGCAATAACTCTGAAATGAGTCAAGATAGAGTTATTGTTCTTTCACACTGCACTTCCTGTCATTGTGCTTGACCATTTTATGAAATTGTATTGAATTCCAACCAGTAGTTTTCGAATAATGCTCCGGACAAGGAAAAGTAACAAAGGGCAATAACTCTGTAATGAGTCAAGATTGAGTTATGGTTCCTGTGTACTGCACTTCCTCTTATTGTGCTTGACCATTGTATGAAGTTGTTTTGAATTCCAACTAGTACTTTTCGAATTATGCTCCGGACAAGGAAAAGTAACAAAGGGCAATAACTCTGAAATGAGTCAAGATGGAGTTATGGTTCTTGTGCACTGCACTTCCTCTCAATGTACTTGACCATTGTATGAGGTTATATTGAATTCCAACCAGTAGTTTTCAAGTAATGCTCTGGAGAAGAAAAAAATAACAAAGGGCAATAACTCTGAAAATACTCTAGATAGAGTTATGGTTCTTGTACACTGCACTTCCTCTCATTGTGCTTCATCATTGTATGAAATTGTATTAAATTCCAACTTGTAGTTTTCAAGTTATGATCCGGACAAGGAAAAGCAACAAAGGGCAATAACTCTGTAATTAGTCAAGATGGAGTTATGGTTCTTCTGCACTGCACTTCCTCTCAATGTGCTTGACCATTGTATGAAGTTGTATTGAATTCCAACCAGTAGTTTTCAAGTAATGCTCCAGACAAGGAAAAGTAACAAAGGGCAATAACTCTGTAATTAGTCAAGATGGAGTTATAGTTTCTGTGCACTGCACTTCCTCTCAATGTGCTTGACCATTGCATGAAGTTGTATTGAATTCCAACCAGTAGTTTTCAAGTTATGCTCCGGACAAGGAAAAGCAACAAAGGGCAATAACTCTGTAATTAGTCAAGATGGAGTTATGGTTCTTCTGCACTGCACTTCCTCTCAATGTGCTTGACCTTTGTATGAAGTTGTATTGAATTCCAACCAGTAGTTTTCGAATAATGCTCCGGACAAGGAAAAGTAACAAAGGGCAATAACTCTGTAATTAGTCAAGATGGAGTTATAGTTCTTGTGCACTGCACTTCCTCTCAATGTGCTTGACCATTGTATGAAGTTGTATTGAATTCCAACCAGTAGTTTTCAAGTTATGCTCCGGACAAGGAAAACTAACAAAGGGCAATAACTCTGTAATTAGTCAAGATGGAGTTATAGTTCTTGTGCACTGCACTTCCTCTCAATGTGCTTGATCATTGTATGAAGTTGTATTGAATTCCAACCAGTAGTTTTCAAGTTATGCTCCGGACAAGGAAAATGCAACAGACCGACCGACTGACCGCCCGACCGACTGACCGACCGACCGACCGACCAACCGACCGACCAACCACCAGGTGACTCCTATATACCCCCCTAAACTTCGTTTTGGGGGTATAACAAACAAAACTAAATCACTCGTGCTAAACAATCGTGATTTAACTACTATGCATCTAAACTTTCAGCGACAAAATACCGGGACAGATTTATTAATTGGTAAGTACACAGGATTTTTGAAAATAAAAACATAACACACAAACAATAAAAATTGGCCTAATGATCTACATAATGAAGTTATATCACTCAAACTATACACAGACATAGCATTTTTTGCAAAAAAGATGCCTGCGAAGACTGGTTTTGCACCTGTTACAAGCTTTTAACGACCTTTTCAGAAAGTTTAATGTTTCTGTGGGTATTAATTAAGTATCTATCTTCAGAACCTTGAGATTGAACCCCTGCTTACCCAATCGAAAATCGAACCCCTGCTTAGCATTTTCAAATAACGACCCTTAAAACAAGAGAATAGGCATTATCCGTGATGTTGGTGGGTTAAAACTAAGTTGACTTTACCCTGACATGTGTATGTTTGCAAAACGTTCCTTTTGTGTAAGTTTAAAGTACTTAATTTAATGAATTTAAACATCTGAACCCCGTCTTACCTACATCTGTTTGTGTCATCCCAGCGCGCAGTTGCAGTTTTAAAGAAAATAAGACCTTTGACAGACATTAAACTTATAACCGAGGCTTTGTTTTTCAAGTGAGACGGCTCTCGTGTGCATATTGATATATTTCCACGGTATAATAGAAAATATTGAAGAAAAATGTTACCGGAATCGACAGAAACCGCCATTTTCCGACGCCCCTTCTTACCCAAACTGTCACGTGGTACACGCACCCTGATATATAGTGTTGAACATGCTACACTGCTGGACGTCTCATTAGACATGCTGGAAATTGCAAAAGAAAAATTGACCGATGACATAAAAGCTGGTACTGTAAAAGGTATTGCATATCGCCTTATATATGCCACCAATACCTTTCTCTGATTCTTTAATCGAGTTTGCATGTACTAGATGCAGGATGTGGGACTTCTACACTAAAGAGTTGAAAGAATATAGTGTTGAACATGCTATACTGCTGGACGTCTCATTAGACATGCTGGAAATTGCAAAAGAAAAATTGACTGATGACATAAAAGCTGGTACTGTAAAAGGTATTGCGTATCGCCTTATATATGTCACCAATACCTTTCTCTGATTCTTTAATCGAGTTTGCATGTACTAGATGCTGGATGTGGGACTTCAACGCTAAAGAGTTGAAAGAATATAGTGTTGGACATGCTACAGTGCTGGATGTCTCAATAGACATGCTGGAAATTGCAAAAGAAAAATTGACTGATGACATAAAAGCTGGTACTGTAAAAGGTATTGCGCATCGCCTTATATATGTCACCAATACCTTTCTCTGATTCTTTAATTGAGTTTGCATTTACTAGATGCTGGATGTGGGACTTCTACACTAAAGAGTTGAAAGAATATAGTGTTGAACATGCTATACTGTTGGACGTCTCATTAGACATGCTGGAAATTGCAAAAGAGAAATTGACTGATGATATAAAAGCTGGTACTTGTAAAGGGTATTGTGCATCGCCTTATATATGTCACCAATACCTTTCTCTGATTCTTTAATCGAGTTTGCATGTACTAGACACGGGATGTAGGACTTCTACGCTAAAGAGTTGAAAGAATATAGTGTTGAACATGCTACACTGCTGGATGCCTCATTAGGCATGCTGGAAATTGCAAAAGAAAAATTGTCTGATGACATAAAAGCTGGTACTGTAAAGGGTATTGTGCAATGCCTTATATATGCCATAGGAGGTCAAGGTCGGAATTATGCTTTTTCCGGCTTTGTTTTGTCTTTTTACATTTATTTATGAATAAAGTTAACAAAATATAATCTTATTTTCCCGGATCTTAACTTTCATATTTAACCACTGAAGTACTTGATAGAATGAAAAAAGAAAAGGAGTGACATCCACTATGTTAGCCAATACATTTCCCTGATTCTTGTAATATTGTTATACCCGGGTAAACACTAAACCCATTACAAATTGTCTAATTTGACTTTAAGTACAATCAACTGTTGTTTACGTAAATCTGTTATTCAATGAAAGTTACAATTAGAAATTACCTGGATGTATTTTAAAGAATTTTATCTCAAGGTCTCCGTGTTAGTTGTGTGGAGCTCTACCAATAATACCAGAAACAGGTAGATACACCAATTTTGGGTAACTGCTACCACTGCTTACTATATAAACAATGCATTTTTGTCATTACAAGGCATTCTAGTTCTCAGAAATACTTTGGGACAGTCCACGCTGATCATAAATATTGTAAACAGTATTGTAAAGAATTTAAACGTAGGCTAAATCAGATCTACACAGTATAGAGTTCTAAATAAAAGTATTATAGAATCTAGCGGAAATCTATTTAATTATCTGTTTTTAGCCTTCTATAACATTTTAATATTTTAATCTATTTGTTTTGGTTCATCTGATTGCATATTGAATCTGGTACCTGTATGTCACAGTCGATTGATACAACATAACACGGAGGGTGACCTTATATTTTTTATCAGCGTAAAATGTAAACACTCAATAATTTATGAAGTCATTCAAGTCCTAATATTAATTAGGCAATATCTATTACTGATAATAAAGTTAAATTTAAATAGTTTAAATTGGTTTTGTTTGATTACTAAGGGCAAATTACAGCCCAGGTTTGTATATGAAGGAAACAATTTCGCATTATTTTCACAGCACTGAAATCAGCGTTACTGGCATTACTGCCAACAAGAATACACCGGCCAAGCCAGCTTTGGATGACGCAGATAAGCTCTCTGCTTTATACGGTAAGACAAAAAAGGCAAAATCATTGTATAATATTATCATAACAAAATCAGCAAGGGATTATAACTAAGAAATCAAGTAAATGCACTATATATATGAAAGCAAAAACGAAGAATAAAGCTACTTGTATACTTCTTTTGAAGGATTTTATCATTTGGCGAAGAAATGGCTGTCTACAAGACAACCCTACTGTTGTCCAAGGTGGTTATTTGATGCATGGTTATGACTGTGCCTTTTGGTTATATTACAGGCTCATTCAGGAAAAGTGGCCATGGGCAGGTAGAGCCATGATTAATCAGAAAATTGCTGATTTACTGAAGCCCAGCCGAATCAGCATCCAGAAAACCAATTGAAAAACTAAATCTGAATTGCTTTATATCAAAAGTGTTCTATTAAATTGGTTGCAGCATATTTTGATTTTGTGCTTCTTGAATCATGCAGCAATGTTCTTATGTGGTCAGTGGATATGGCTTCAACAATTTCAGCAGTAAGAAAGGAATCACAGTCATCATATTAATTTGTGCTTCTGAATTAAACCGCAGACTTTTTCCCTTCACCAACTCATTTCTGAGTATCTTAAAAGGGCAAGCATTACGAGGGTTGCCCGCAAAACTGTTGTAACTGTGTTTTTATAAATTTTTCAGGAGAAGCTTAAAACTTCCTTATTTAAAAGAAAGCAATGTTTTGGCAACATGCTTTGGACATGTGTGTTGAAATTACATTACTTTTAAAACAATTTTCTATTTTTCTATCTAGACTTGTCATAACTTGTTTTATTTAATAAGATTGTACTTACCGCTGTATTGCAGAACATTTCAGACTTAAACATGTATAGTTGTACTGCAATATAGTTGTAACTAGACTTACTGCTCTTTTGCAGAATTATCTAGATCATCTATAGATATTCGACCTTTCTGCAAAACTGTTGTAACTTGACTTACAACTCTTTTGCAGGAAGTTTTCAACAGTAAAAATATAGTAAGACATGCAAAGTACAACAGTTACTGCCTTTTGCAATTTGAAGAAAATTGGAAGGTGATGATTTTGTATCATTTATTGGAGTAATTAACTGGTGAACAAATGGTCAGAACAATATTTTACAAAATATATATGCATTAAAGTTAGTTTTATAGTCAGCTCTGTTATATTTAGGTTCCTGAAATGTTTTTTTATTTTTAGTTTCTGAATTATACATGTATACGGAGCAAGCAAGGTTAAACAGTTTCCACACTTCCAGTTAAGACAAACCTAGCATTAAAACATATACTTTTTGAGAGAGCAGTACAATATAAAATAACCATTTTATGTTTTAAACATTGGTAATAAGTCTGTTATATAATGCGAAAGGCTATGACCAAGCCAAAACACTTATTTTTACCAATACCTGGGTGATTTTGGCTTTTTACATTAATTTAAGTTACAATTACATTATGCATATGAGAAACCCCACAAAAAAGCGAAACTACTTACTAGAAAAATTTACATTTGACAACACAATTTTTTATACCCGGTACCTTCAGATCAAGGAAGTTACTGGTATTCATACGTAATGTCTGAGATTAATATTTTGCTATCAGTAACATTAATAGATATTCTTAATTAATTTGTTCACCAGTTAATTTCAATTGTTAAATAATCACCATAAATGTGACTGGAAAGTTTGGTGTATAATTTGTCACCATCATCAAGAATCTGATTTCATGTAGAAGTATGATCCCATTTATGCGGGATGATAATTCTGCAAAAAGCATATTGCTGCAACAGACTTTGCTAGCATTGTCTAACATTTCACTGAAAACAAGGGTCTCCTTGGTGGTTACTATAAAGCCTGTATTGCCATTACGTATGCCACTTTTCTAAACCCAGGAAAAATGCAGCATAAACTTAGGTCTTAGATCAGTTAATGTGATATTACCCTTCAAAGTAAGTATCACAATTTGCACAAAGACAGTCAGCACCAGCTTATTGTGACTCGTAGAGAAATTAATATTACCCCAAAGTTAAAACTACATAAAGTACATTGACTGAGTGTATCTGTATAACATTTTGACTTCTGTCGAATATAGTTGAATCTAATATAAAGAAAATGGACTATCCGAGTCAACAAGAGCTGTCTGTAGGACAGAAGGCTGCACTTTTCTCAGTGCCATAAGCAAAACAAGAATCTGCGTATTTTCAAAGTGTAAACAAGGGCCATAAGTAGCAAAATATAGGAGAGATTGCCATGATGTCACACAGCAATTTAGATAAGATTGCTGTAGGCAATAACAGTTGTGTTTACAATGCTTGTGTATTAGAAAGGAATTTTTGAATTTTTATATCTTCTTTGCTATATCTGAAGGATTTTTAAAATTTAAAGAGTTATGAAATGCTCTTGATACTCATATTTTTACATTGAAAGAGTTACTTACTCTCGCTTTCAGATGGGTGTCATGATGGGATATAATCATTTCAACTTTCAAAGTAATGTCTCAAAAAGTTATATCAATAATGGGACTCAAGTCGAAAAACATAACCGAGATTCTAAGTTGAAAAGGGTCATAATTAAAAAGAAACCTTGACAGAGATATCCGCTCTTGCTGACATGTTGGGTCGTGATGGTTAACAAGGATTCCGAATTTTGAAGTAAATTATCTCAAATAAAAGACTGATACGAAACACTTAACTGAATTGTAAGTCAGAGTTACCTCTTCTTTTGCCTACAGATGATGCAAAACAAGTATTCCAAGTTTCACAGCTGCAATAACTCAAAAGTTTAAGTCTGGCCTTTACCCATATTTACCTCATATGTATTTTCTAAGTCAAAAAAGGGCCATAATGCTGACAAAAGCTATGTACTTTTTCTTGTCTGTTGATGGAGGTTATGATGGGAAATATGTACATGTATTGTAGGTTTTAAAGGAACGTTACTGTAGGTCAAGGTCATATTTGACAGAGTTATGCCCCTTTATATACTTAGATTTTTGCTATAACTTTGCCATTTCTTAAGATTTCTTTATCAAACTTTCAAATTATATTGCTTATGTCAAAAGGGTTGTGATGCCGCCAAATTTTGTAGGTCAAGGTCTTATTTGACAGAGTTATGCCCCTTTTTGTACTTAGATTTTGTCACGAAAACTTAATGTTGGCTATAACTTTGCCATTTCTTAAGATTTCTTCATCAAACTTTCAAATTGTATTGCTTATGACATAAGGGTCATGATGCGGCCAAAGTCTGTTGGTCAAGGTCATATTTGACAGAGTTATGCCCCTTTTTACACTTAGATTTTGTCACAAAATTGTTGGTTATTCTGACAAAGCATAAGAGGGCGACACAAGTGTTCTACTGAACACCCATCTAGTTATTTTATGGAGTAACTGTGTTTTATGGTTACGTCTTTTGAATTCTAGTAATTCTGTGCTACCGTTCTTAGAATTTTTACTGGCAAGCATGGAAAAGCTGGTTTATTTTAAAAGTTCCTTCAGTTACTTTTACAATGAAAACAAAGACAAAAAATCCTGGTCTTTAATTAGCTGTCAGTGAAGATAAATCTTTATTTAAAGTCCCAAGATCACTTTGAAATTACTGATTTAGTAAAATAAATTTATTGATAGTACAACGATGGAGCCATGTTCTTTTTCCTCTGAAACAATGTTGACATTTGCCATTCTTCAGTATTCAAGTTCTTTCGTCACGAATTAGAGTTGCCACAAAGCATTTCTTATTCTTTGCAAATACCTCGCTCTATTTCTAACATTCTTATTAAATTAAAAAGCATAGTTGGGAATGTTTTTGGTACAAGTAAGGTCATTTCCTTCAGGACATATAAACTAATTGAAACTGTGCTCCTAGAACTTTAAAGACAATTTGTGTATTATGAATATAGGGCCTGAAAAGCTCATAAACATCTGTAGTACCATCAGGACATTGTATCACAAGACTAAGTATTCTAACAATTGTTGTAAATTACACCAAAATATTTCACAATCATTCAAGTGTTAGATCGTATTCTTAACAATTATAAGTTTTGAAAAGTGATTAAGAATATTTATTTCTGGTTAGGGCTATTGATCATTGTCAAAAACATTGTTTTGTACATTTAAGATGCAAGGGCTACTAATATTTTATTTGTTTGTGTTCAATTTTATGGAATCCATCATGCATGTGAAAAACTTTCAGTTCAGGTCATCTTTAATATGGGAAACTATTGGCAACACTTTTCATCACTGATTCCCATTGTGATTCTTGTTGACAAGAAATATCAATATTACAATAAGATTCAATGTAAAGAAAATATGTCCATTAAATATGTACTGTTGAAGCTCACCTTCTCAAACAGGACAACTTGAATACAACAAACAGAATAATTTTCCATCAGCCATTATGACCATATCAGAGTTTGAACCTTCAGTGTTTTGATTAAAGCAGGCAATACTTTGTTCTATGCCATCACATTTTTAATCTTTAGGTTAACGGGTCTTTACGGATGGAAGTGATATGATAAGAAACAATTTTTAAGCCTTTTTTTTTTTTTTTTTTGTTAGAATTTTATATGTATTGCAGAGAAACAAACGGTGCAGTGGAAACGAAAATAAAAAAAATTATAAATAAATTGCATTATGCTATGAGTGGTCTTATAAGTAAAATCAAAGGATGATGACTAAAATTACTTTACAAACTTCTGGTTTACTTTACACTCAGAAATTTTGTTTGTCATTGAAGAGAATGGTAACATAGATAACACTCAGGAAAAATCCTCTTTATTTAACTAAATTGAATCGCAAATTAAAGGTTCACTAAAATCTGTAGGGGACTGTTTTAACCATAAGAAATGCAAATTATCAGTAAGAATGTCTAACTACTGTTCAAAGGCAAAGTTTTTGTCACATTAACTTTAGTCATGATCATGATGTCCATCCTTTTCAAGCTGATCTGCAAATTCCTTAAAAGTTTGTAACATCATTACTATGATATGCCATCAAAATTTTAAAATGGACTGCTTCAAGTTGAATTTTGATTAGTAGGAAATGGTTTTGAATTCATTTAGATTCGTAAATTTAAGCACTGGTTTTAAGCATTCACATTGAAAAAGTCTATTTCCAGATCATAACTACTTTTTTGTACTCTTTCCATTTTTAGCGTAAGATGATTTATTTATTTATTTGTAGCAGTATTTTGTCAACATAAATTCAGTTACTATCATATTGCAGCAAAGCAATACCTGTTTCTATGTATATTTAACACTGCAAAATGAGTTACAACAGTTTTGCAGTGTACACTACCTTGTTTTACGTAGAGTTGATCATACAAAACTGTAGTAATTCCAGTTACCACTGTTTTGCAGTTATTTTGCAAATTATTTTCATGTAAATTTCTCTGCAAGACAGTAGTAAGTCAAGTTACAACAGTCTTGCAGGGAGCATTTTAGACAATCTGAGATACAACTTTATGCAAATAATAAATAAATTCATGAAAAAAAAAGGTATCAATCTGGCTATTAAATCAGATTATGCGTTTCAAAAAAATACATAAGAAAATTGAAAAATGTCATTTTTGATAAAAAATGTAGTTACAACAGTTTTGCGGGCAACCATTTCAATTTAAATTGAGCTAGAATTTTAATTTTTCAATACCATAATTTTCTGGTAAATAACACGGAAAAAACATGGGAATGTTTGAGATATTCTAGGATTTTTACATGTTAGAACACGGAAATTTTGTGGAAATATTTTTCTGTACTAGTATTTTTCCATGTTTTGTATGAGGAAAATAATCGAAAATATTCGTGTTTTTACATGTAAAAACACGGAAATTATGCGGATTTTTTTTCCCCTTACAAGTATTTTTCCATGATTTTATATGGAAATTTAAAAAAAAAGATTCCATGTCTTACCATGTTAAAACATGGAAATCATTTCAATACTCCGTGTTCTCAAAATTTTCCATGTTTTCAGTGAAAAACCATAGAAATTATTTTCTGTGTTTTTCCATGTAAAAACATGGAAACCATTCCAATACTCTGTGTACTCAAAATTTTCCATGTTTTCTGTGAAAAACCATAGAAATCATTTTCCATGTTTTTTACATGTAAAAACTCAGAAACCGTTCCAATACTCCGTGTTCTCAGTATTTTCCATGTTTTCTCATTTTTTCCATGTTTTTCTATGGTTTTCCTGATTTCCATGTTTTTTTCTTCGTTCCAATACTCCGTGCTTTTTTACATGTTTTTACATGTTTTATTTCTTGCTTACAACACGGAATATGTACGCCCGGGAAGTTTTGAGTCATTGAGGTCAATGTGTTTCGGTAAATAGATATTACATATAACTCATAAATGTTTTCATGTAGGAACTTTAAATTCGTATATGGGATAGCTGGAATGGAAACCTTCCCTCTGGTAAAGTTTAGGGTCAAGATCAGTGTTTCTATAAAGAGAAAACTCATAATATTGCCTATAGGTTGATAATAGTTTCGTTGATCTTTCAGTTTGTTGCATGGGTAGCTGGCTCGAAGATCTACCCTCCTGTTTGGGGTCACTGGGGTCAAAGTCAATGTTGAAATTTTGATACATGAAAATTTGACTAAACTGTTGAAGAATGATTTAAATAGATCAATAAAGACCTGTTGTCCATTGGCAATTTGATGGTGTGCATCAAGATCACCTGGAAATCACTTGTTTAATTTTCATGTTCATTAATTTGTTGTACTTGTTTTTTTTTATAGAAAGATGCAGACCATGATAGGACAATGACTGTCTATATCAGGTTGAAAAGTAGAATAACAAAAGCTGTCAGTAGGACAGTGCCCTCGACTTTTTTAGTGCTTGCCAATAAAACAAAACTTTGACACTTAAGGGCACACAAGACTTTAACTAAGAATTTCTAAGTACAAATCAAGAAACATTTTGACAGAGTTATCTTCTCTTTATTACAGATAGGTCTCATGATTATTACATAAGTAGTATAATACTCCAACTTTCTAAGTAATATCTCAAAAGGTTAAGTCAACAAGTGGACAAGAATGAATTCTAAGTCAAAAAGGGCCATAATTCAAATAAAATCCTTGACATAATTACCTTCTCCAGCCCATGTTTGGGGATCATGATGGTAAACAAGCATTCCAAACTTCGAATTAATATCTCAAACAGTTTAGTCAAAAAGTTGACTGGTACGAAAAACTTAACCAAGAGTCTGAAGTCGATAAACGGCCTTAATTTTAAAACAAATCCCTGACAAAGTTACCTTCTCTTGCCTACAGATCGGGGTAATGATGTAAACAAGCATTCAAAGTTTCAAAGCAATATCTCAAGTGGATTTTACCCATATTCAATGTATTTTCTAAGTAAAACAGGGGCATAATTCTGTCAAAAACCTTGACACAGTAATATACTCTTGTCTGTTGATGTAGGAGGTCATGATGGTAAACAAGTATGGTTTGTTTCAAAGCAATACCTCAAATGGTTTTGAAATAAAGTGAGGTAGTACAAAAAACTTAACCAAGCTCAATACACTTTCTATGTCAAAAAAGGGCCATAATTCTGTCAAACACCTTGACAAAGTAATGTACTCTTGTCTGTAGATAGAGGTTATGATGTTAAACAAGTATGGTAAGTTTCAAAGCCATACCTCTAATAGTTTTGAAATAAAATAGGTTGGTACGAAAAACTTAGCCAAGGTGTGACACTAACGCGGATGCAGATGCCGGGGCGAGTAGGATAGCTCCCCTTTTCTTCAAAAAGTCGAGCTAAACGGAAACAAGTAAAGAAGATAGGAGGCAGCATTCATAAGATTAAAATGAAAACAATGGAAACATTGTACAATAATATAGTTACTTCAGCAAAAGCAGAATCTGGACTTGACCAAAACGTAAGTTCTACATTAGAAGTAAATGGCGCTGACATGACTGACGTCTTAGACTGATGAATGCAACAAAAGTTAAGTGAGACACACTTTAAAAAAGAAAACGGAAAACCTCGCCATGTGACCGCCTCTTTCACTGGAAGTATAAACCGGCTGATTGTCATATTGATTTTTGCGTGAAGCAGTAAAAACGTACTTTCTTTTTGTAATTGTTCAAAGTTTAGACAGGTATTTTAGTTTTTAAGCTGTTCTTTCCTTTTCTTATTATTGGTAAGTGTCTTCCAGGTGTTTTTATTGAGCTGTCTCATGGACGTAGTCCAGAAAACCTTCAATTATGAGCTCTCTTGAGGGTGAGGAACCCCACAAATATGGCGATTCTGTAAGAATTGCCTCAAATTCTGAAGGCGACTTTTCAGGTTTTGAAAGCATTATTCCCCATGTAGGGGCAAATGAAGTGGTTTTAACCGCTGAACCTGTTCCGAGACAAGCAAGTCCGAAAAAGGGAAATTAAAGAAGTTCAAAGATTTTAATGAAGAAAAGAAGAGCGCTAAACCTAAGGCTTCTCAGAAGGCTTATAAAAAGGGCTCAGTTAGTAAAACTAACAAAAGTAAAACGTCTAAGTTAGACATAGAACATTTGTTTAAGAAAGACATTGAAACACTGAGTAAAAAACTTTGGTGCCCCAATGTTTTAGGTGAAAATCTTGAGGACGAGTCAAATTTTATCCCAGATTTTAAGGACTTTTCAGATGAAAATTTTGATCCTAGTAACCCTCCTAATTTGAGGGTTGAAATTAATAGTAAAGATATTTCCCATTCAGAATACAAAATGTAACATCAGAACAAGAGTGTTCCTATTACCCGTAACAGAAATATGTTCAAGCTATGTTTGGTAATGACAATGCAGGTTATGATAAATCTTCGGAATGACATTTTCTATTGCTTTCCCAAAATTTGACAGGACTAGACCACTTGTCTACAGACAGTCCTTCTCTAGAAGGGGTCCACAACACCCCTATCATCAGGGTTATCAGCCGTACAATCCTCAGTACAACAACATGTATTACCAGTTTGGTCACTACAAGTGTCGGAGATGCCAGACTCCTTCAGCAACATCTGCCAATGTCCCAAACAAATAGTTCAGGTATGGAAATTCCAATTTTTTAAGATGTTTGGTAGCTTTTTGCTAAAGATCCTTGGATATTACAAACTATTAAAGCGTTTGAAATAGATTTTGACCATATACCATACCAGAGTACTATTCCATCTGAGATCCCATTTTCTCCAGAACAGAAAGCTGTAGAAGAAAATGAAGTTAAACAGTTGTATGGAAAAGGAGCAATAGTCCCATTTAGCCTAGAACAGGGAGATTTTGTGTCAAATATTTTTATTGTGCTGAAGTAAAATGGAAAATTTTGACCAATAATAAATCAGTAGTGTGTTTTGGGGGGTTTCAGTTTTGGACTTTTGGGGAGCAAATGAGGAGCTAATCCGATTAGTATTACACAATTAATCCGATAAGTATTACACAATTAATCCGTTCAGGATTGTAATTTGTATTGTTTAGACAATGTAATTCTATTCGGATTAAGATCAATTAATTAGTGCCCAGTTTTGGGTGCGTCGGGGAGCAGTAATCCGATTAGTTAATATTAATTACAAGTAAGTCACTTTATAAATAGAGTTGAACATTCTGTTAAAAAGTGCCCTTTTCATTAAATGAATGATTGATTGATTGATTGATTGTTTGATTGATTGATTGATTGAATGAATGCTTAAAGTTTAAAAAGTGCCATTTTCACTCTCTTATTAACGCACACATTTTCCACAACCATATTTTGCGCAAACGTGGGAAATCCCGCTTCTTTTCGGAGAATTTGGCAGACAATGCTACATGGAGGACGTATTTTCACGGGAAAAGAAACCCCGCAAGTGGAAAATTCGCCTGGCAGGGTTGCCTTGGAAAAACATTTTGACTACTTTATTGGACTTTGTCAAGGTAAACCTGTAAGAGATTGTAGAGTTGTGCTGGACTCCTGCAATGGACGAGTGATCACTTCTTTTCCAATAAAAGGTAAAGTACATTTTAATTACAATAAAGTAGTTTTGTTTTATGCGCTACTGAACATCTCAATGCAAACGGCTTTGTTTTGTATTCAGAATAATGAAAGGTAAAAATGGGGCGGGGTGTGCATGATAAAACGGTAATCGTTGGTCGTTGATTGGTTCCAAAAAGTACTTCCAGTACTCTGAACACGAATAGATAAATACGTATATACATAGGGAAAATTTGTGTATTTCTAATTAAAACAACAATTCAGAATGGATCCTTGTAGAGAAAACGCACAGGCTGATAAGTACATCGCGTCTTATTTTTTTCCCGGCGAAAACTTAAGTTATGTTCCTTCGTCGCCAGAGCTGAGAGCCGGGTTACAAAGATGAATGGCGAACTAAGCAGAAGTTCGCCAAAAGGCAAAGGAACATTTAAGTGCAGGGAAGGCTGTGAACAATATTTTCATAAAAAATTTAATCGTGACAGACACGAAAACCATAATATATGCCAAAATGGTACGCAAACGCTATTTAATTGCCCAAATTGTGACATGGTTTTTATGAAAAAAGAGAGGCGCGACCGTCATGTACGCAATTCGAGGTGTGCAGTCACGTGTGAGCATTGTAATAAGGTCACTACCAGAAACAAATTACAAAAACATCTTGAATCACACGGGTTCAGATGCCCCGTATGCAATATCATGTTCGCTGATAAACAACTGTTCCAAGCGCACTGTCGTGGACACTTAAACAATGATTTTTTAACCATTGGACAGGCTAGGGAAAAGTTGAAAAGGTTAACTACTGCTTCTGGGAGGGGAAATAAGGAGGCAACAAGATCAGCATCTGCACCAACAGAATCTACGCCATCAACATTTACATCCTCAGCACCTAAGTCTCATCAAGCCCAGCCTTCTCCTGCAACGAAAGCGAAAAGAGTTCAACAAACAGAACGTGAAATTCTGGGACGATCTGCCATAGTCTTCACTTTCAGGCCTGTGGGGACTGAAAAGCATTCCATGTTGGACAGGTTTACTGGCAGAAGAGGTCAAATAGAGCAACAAGTGGACGAAGCCTACTTTAAAATCAACTCGTCTTTGGAGAACTTCTGTTCAGATTCCAGTGGTTGGATACTGGGCGAGGTTCTCTCATTAGAGCAGACGGTCGTGAGGTACGTCCCGCTAGGTGGCGCTTGTGCGGATTTTGTTCTTCCTGCGGACCTCCTTTCGAAACATTGCTTGATATCGATCATCGGCAGACCATACAACAGTGCAGACTGTTTCATCTGGTCGACTGTTGCAACAATACATGGCAAAGGCCTGCTCCTGGAACGAGGCTCCTACTTACACTGGGCAGAATTAGCCGTTGCCAGGAAACACTATAGACTCACCAACAGTATGAAGTCGGCAGCAACTGTGTCGGTTGACATGATATGAGAGTTTGAATGTGCCAACAACATTTCCGTCAACACTTTTGGCTACGACGAGAACGAAGTAGTATTTCCTATGCGTGTCTCCAAGCGACAGTCTGACGGCCGATCTCATGCCGACCTGCTTCTGATCTCACTAGAAAATCAGCACGACAGTGAAGATAGTGGAGAAAATGTACTACGTACGCATTACTGTGCAATTACAGACCTCGGAAAGCTTGTTTCAACACAGAAGCTGATGAATAAAAGAATGCACGTGTGCCCGCGATGTCTGACCATAAAGTATAGTAAGCAAGATCTAGACAACCATTTGGAGTTGTGTAATTTGACAGAGCCTGTCAACGTTAAAATGCCTTCTCCAAAATGCAATTTCGTCCGGTTCTGGAACTATCATCGACAAATGGAAGTTCCCTTTATCATAATACTGTAAAACAGATTTTTATTCACAATCTAATTTTTCGCTAATATTCGCGATTTCAGTACCTCGCTAATTGAAGAATGTCGTGAAAAATTCCTAATCCGAATTAAATTTCATCCGAATTTGTGGAACTTACAAACGTACCTTTTGTATGTTATGAAGTTTACTGACTGTACCTTGACGTATGCAACGTTGCGTAAATATTTATTAATATTGATGAATACAATTCACCTTAATTTATGATATTCTATTCTATTCTATACTATTGCTCTTGTATAAAAACTTATTTCATATACTTACAGACTTTCCCGTGGCACCGGAACACCTGTTCATAAAAAAAAGTGACCTATCGCCTTACACTTGTCGAACTGCAGAAGCATGTGGGATCCATTTGGACAACTTATCCGCAGAAAGGCGTTTGTGTCTAACCCTTAGAGACAAAAAGAGATACACTGTCCGTTATAGAAATCTGCAGTTTTACACAGGAAAAGGACTCATTGTTACTAAAATTCATCGTGTTCTGAAGTTCACGCAAATCCAGTTCCTGAAGTCATTTATGGAATACTGCTCGGAAAAAAGACGAGAGTCAAAGTCTGATTTCTACTCATCGATGTACCAGAACATCGCAAATATGGTGGCAGGTGAATATTTAATAAATAAATAAATTGCATTTTTCAGAATACACAGTTGCTGATTATTACTTTCTTTTAATTAAAATTTCTAAGCATGCAAAACTTATAGGCAGCTGGAATATCGTTAAATGAATTTAATTTTGTTCTTGTTTGACTATATTTTTCATTTATTTACACACATAAGGCGACAATTTATTAAACAATCCACTAAACCTTTTTTCTCAGGAAAGAGTGGTCAGAATCCAAGATACTTTGTAGACATTCGTATATGCTCGGATGAACAGATGTTACAGAAACTAGCAAGTAAGCACACCTTCCACAGCATGCGCGTGTTTAGCAACAATCTAGTAGCAGTGCAGTTGTACCGGCCAATAGTCGTGCTGAATTCTCCCATCAGTGTGAATTTTTCTATTCTGGAGCTATCAAAGTTACGTGTCTATTCATTCCTGTATGACTTTGTAAAACCGGTCTTATCACAGGGTGGAGAAGTGCAGTTTTTAGGTGGAGACACAGACTCACTAATTCTGAAAATTTCTGGTGTTCATAACCTCACGGACAGGTTCCGCCAGCACAGCGACATGTTTGACTTTTCAAACCTACCTCCGGATCATGAGCTGTATGACATCAGCAACAAGAAAGTGCCAGGCAAAGTTAAGTTCGAACTCCCCGGTCACGTGTGTGAAGAATTTTTAGCTCTGTCTCCGAAATGTTATTCGATGAAATCAGACCGAGGCTTCAAACAGGCACGTAAAGGAAGCGCGAAAGAACTAAAGCACGAGATTTATAAGCAGTGCTTGCTAACATCAACTTGTCACCGGGAGAATGTAAACGAGATCCGCCACTACGGACAGGCACTGTACGGTGTGTCAGTAAATAAGAGGGTCCTAAGTGTGCTGGACGTGAAACGATACCACATCAATTCTGTAGAGTCTCTGAGTTTCGGCCATTATTCTGTCAACGACACCGCCAGTAGCACCGATAAGAAAAGCCAGGTAATTTGGAAGCTTGTAATACTTATTTAATATTTTTTCCTTATTATGTAATTCTGAAACTGGTTTCAGTCTGTTCATGAACATTTATAAATTAGTTGATTAATTAATTAATTACTTTCTTTCTCTCTCGGTTGTATTGCATTTTATTTTTAACTATTTTTTAGTGTCACCACACTAGGCAGCGCACACTTTCATTCTGATCATAATCTCAAAAATCTTTAAAAATATTTACAGCCTCAATATTCATAAATTCAAATAACAGCGATTTTTAGACTGAATATACAATGCTCGCCGCCGCTCATTAAATGGTGACCCCGTCTATCGTCAATCAGTTTGTTATGTAATAGCCGGCAATTTCTTAAAAGTAATCTTATGCAATTAAGTCGCCACGCGCCGCGGGCGCTTGTCTACGATTAACTGTCAATCAAATGTTTTGGCCAATCATATGTTAATTAGGGGTCCAGTTGATTTTTATTAATTAAGAGACAATTGTTTTTATCCCATACCCGCGAATGTCAAGGAACAATGAAGTTTAATGAACTTTTAATGATACTTTTTGCTTTTTGCTTCGCAGGAGTAGCGAATGCATCGTGTATTGAAGGAGCAAGAGATATACTAGTTTGTAGAAGGAGATTTAACGGAGTTGCCTCAGCAAATACAGTCGTCTGACTGTACGAGTGGACAGGCATCTGCTTGGATCTGCCGAAAGCAGGCAGCCTGTTCATTTATGGAGAGAATGCATGCCAGGTGTTCATGTGCGAGACAGGGCAGTCGTCAGTTGTAAATGTACTCCGAACGGCTTGCGATCATGAGAAATCCAGCACGACGAGCAGTACCATGGTAGGTGCAATTTATTGTTGTCAAATCACTTCACAAATACTTAATATATATGTTAAATATTTTGAGTTATTCATTCGTTTATTTCTAAAGTTTCAAGCACAGTGAGATATTTAATGAATTTGTTTTTTTTCCTTAAACATACTGTTTAACGTGATATTGCTTGCTAACGTTTGGAAGATTCTACTGAATTAAAATACACTGCTTAGGAATTTATCTTTTTTCTTTTTCAGACATATGGCTTCTCGGTAGGGACAACGACGGAATGGTCCATACGCACCTCGAGTTCAACCCTGACATTTGGTACTGAACCAGAAGCTACGCCATCTGACATGCTAGCCCATAAGTAGATTATTTTTACCATAAAAAACTTCAACACAACTGATCAATAGCAAGTATATAACTGTAGGACTAGTCACCCGACTTAAGGGGGGTCACTGCTGAAATTCAAAATAAGAAATTTTATTGACCCTGTTTTTTATGGAGACTAATATTTTGCTAGTTAATTTCTGGAAAAATAATGATGGGTCAATGACTTAACTTTTTCGCAATATTAATATTTAGTGATACACTATCAGATCAAGGTGCTTAATGCAGAATTAGCTAGAATTTTGGTATTATAAACGTTTATGTATGTGGTGTATGTTTCAGAATGGATATCACTTTCTAATCTTTTCTTATGTAGTATATCATACTTTAGGATGAAAAATTAGAGATAGTGGTATTTCTATCATCATCTGAATAAATAGTACGCTCCTTATTATTACCCCACCCACTTTACTAAAATTCATTTTTTCAATTTTTGATCAATGAATATTTCATGATAAAGGAGTAACAAGCTTTTTCAGATATTCTGTCTGCAGTTTGATTAAACCCTTTGTTTTAGAATGCAAAAATAAAAAATGGGGGTCAATGTGCATATAAGAAAGAAATTCAATGAAAACTGACAAAAATGTGTTTTTCAGATTTCGGCGAGCTTTGAGATATGACGGCATATGTCTGTGACAAAGAACTGTAAAATAAACTAGTTATTAATGATTTTTTATATCCTTACAATTCTTCGTATAATACAGTTTGAATTATGTAAATATCTTAAATGGTTTTTGAGAAATGACTATTTTTGTACCCCTACCCCCATTTTTGGCATATGACAAAATTTGTCAATTTAGTCACCAAATGTGAGGTAAAAATATTTTTTCTCAAAAATGTTCAATCTTTTTACACTAAAATATTCTATTGTGCCAAAGTTCACCGCTACCTAATTGTTTTTTCCAGTTAACTCATCATTTTTGAAATACAACAAATGTAAATTTCCGGAAGTGCACAAATCCAAAACCTCACCAGTGACCCCCCTTAAAATATTAACTGCCGATTACCGCCAGTGGTCATTCAGTAAAACGTGTGACAATCAATTAAAGGCGGATATTTAAATTATCGATCGATAGCGTACATAACTATAGAGGCACCCGGCTGAAAATCAACTGTCAGTTATCGACATGCCTGTCATTCAATTAAACGTTTGCAATGATAGGCGGATTAATAGCCTAAGATGGATAAGTCAAAATATCGCGATTTAACCCAGCAGTTAGCTAATTATGTGGCTTAATCAATGATATTTTAATTTAACATGTCACCGGTGCATACATTACGCAGTATTGATTGCAGGTGTGCATTGAATGTGTAATACATGCACAAGTGGCAGGTTAGATGAAGTGGAAAGTAAATAGTCGCACAGCGCTACTTCAAAATCACACATTTTTCTTTTCATGGTGTACTTTTAAGTCTTGGTGGATAACGATTCTAGTTTATAACAATAAACGTACTTTTTCCGGCACCTTTTCTATGGTTCTGGCTGCCCTTAAAACACTTCTCCTCCAGATGGCACTGTTTTTCATGCGAGATTCTCTGTAGTCTTTACATTCCACTTTTAACAGAAACATGTCTATAATGTTCGTGCATACATGCCCAAAACGTTTCATTTCCACCCCCAATCAAACAACAGCTTTTCGTCATCAGTGCCGTCAAGTATCTCGTCAAAGTAAGTTAACAGCTTATTAATATTCTTAGTACAATTATTCTCTTTCACGCTGTGACGATTCAGACAGGTATGGTTCCTTTGTGACAGCCAACCTTCAGTGCACCCGAGACAATTCCGTAACGCTACGGAGTCTAGCATACCTACAACATGTCTAGCATACTTTAATTGTAAAGAGAACTCGAGCACACACACGCGTTGGCGTTGTCGCAACACAAAATCTGCTGCGTCCATTACTCTATACGGGACGACGAAAACAGTACCTATGTATATATGTATGAATGATGTATGTATGTATGTATGTATGTATGTATGTATGTATGTATGTATGTATGTATGTATGTATGTATGTATGTATACAGTCATGTATGTATTGGAGCCAGCTAGGAGGAGTTAACTAGTAGTTTTAAATTAATCCGATCTATCGTTTTATTCTGACGACGTAACTCATTTTTGCCGCCACTGAGTTAGTTGTGTAATTACTTGTAATTAATATTAACTAATCGGATTACTGCTCCCCGACGCACCCAAAACTGGGCACTAATTGATCTTAATCCGAATAGAATTACATTGTCTAAACAATACAAATTACAATCCTGAACGGATTAATTGTGTAATACTAATCGGATTAGCTCCTCATTTTCTCCCCAAAAGTCCAAAACTGAAACCCCCCAAAACACACTACTTAAATCTTACATAATAAATGTTTCTAATTTATTCAGAGGTTGATTGGTTATGGCTTGAAAGACCTAGAAATGCATCGGTAGGACATATCGGGCCTTACAATTTAAGAGAGGAATCCTTTGAAGCAATGGAATCATAGCTCTAAGACGAGGTATGACATTAAAATGGGAAATGTTAATTAACAAGTAAATGCAAGCAAGAAATGCAGTGTATAAAGCATGTGCCAAGCAACTTCCCATGAAAACAAGAAAATATTCATGATATTATAAACAACACTGTCTCCTATCAGGACATAAAGTTAGCAGAATTTTGCACCAAATTTAGTTCTGCACCAAAAGGACAATTTTATGTTTTATGGAATTATCAAACAAGTTTCAAATCATTTGCATTAAAAATTATAATTGTAGACAAGCAAAAAAAGGAATAATGGGAAGTAATTCAGGCATAGATAAATCTTAAACGAATCATTAAAACTGTACTTTTTTTAATAAATTGTTTCGCGTTATACTCGGGTAAATCTGTTTCATGGGTTTTAAGCTATGTTCACTACTAGAATAATTTCACATGTTGAAGGGATATCAATTGGTGACAAGTAAGAATAAAGGTGATTATCAACGGACTTCCTCTAAATATCTTAAAATCACTATATCTTCATCACAGTTTTGGAGTTATGTTTTAGATCCTACAATGAAGGGAGGTGATCTAAAAATGTGTAAACATTTTCAGTTAACTGCAATTGGTGATTGGCTTGGTCAAGCAAGAACTATACAGGGACAGAACTTCCCGGCAACTTTGATGTCCATTGGAGCAACTATAGACATGTGTGCCTACCAACACCTTCTGCAGATTATGGGACATTTCAACCTGCCATTGATGTATGGTCCACCTATGAGTGGCAAGACACTGACTGCTCAATGCATAGCAAAGATTGAAGGGGCAAATTCCTTCTATTCCAGGTACAATATTTATCTGTGTATATAAGATAAGGTCAGCTATCATATAATAAGTTCTCAGGAATGTGAAATTCTACTTCATCACCTGTCAAGGTCACTTCAGAACCACATGAGATGGCCCTAGCTAGTCAGAGGTCAGTGTGCTTCTAGCTAGAGGAAAGTTAACATCTGTTTCTCAGTGAATATTGGATGAACTAGTTTTGGATTTATTTATTGTTTAATCATAACTAGACCTATCACTAACTAGAATTGTGTCCAAAGGACACCGATGCCCCCACTGTGCAGATGTGCTCATAAACAAGAGCAAGCATATCTGTATGTAAGATTTTTATGTGGAACTTTTTCATTCCACTGTTTCATTTCTGTACATATACCTAAAATGATCTACAGGTAACCTTATGTACATGTTAAATTAAATTACAAATGTAAAATTTATATGTTCAATTATTTATATGGTATATAGTGAAAAATTCAACAAAGGGCCATAATTCTGTTAAATTTCGGTCACAACAAATTTATATGGTATATAGTGAAAAAATCCAAAGGGCCATAATTCTGTTAAATTTGGTCAACAAAAATTTCCTCCTTTACTACCACTACACATTAAAGCTGTTCATCCCTGGAAGTTTAAGCAAAATCTGCCATCCGGTTTAAGAGGAGTTGCGTCCACAATATTTCTATATGGTATATAGTGAAAAACTTAACAAAGGGCCATAATTCTGTTAAATTTGGTCGCAACAAAATTCCCCCCCTTTTACTACCATCTACACATTAAGGTTGTTCATCCCTGGAAGTTTAAGCAAAATCTGCCAACCAGTTTAAGAGGAGTTCGTTCACAAAATTTCTATATGGTATATGTGAAAAAATCAACAAAGGGCCATACTTCTGTCAGATTATGGCCGCAGCAAACATTCCTTCCTTTACGCCATCTACACATTGAGGTTGTTACCCTGGAGTTTAAGCAAAATTGCCATCCGTTTAAGAGGAGTTGCAAGACACTGACATAGCTAAATGACATCAGCAAAGGGCCATAATTCTGTTAAATTGGTCGGGCAAAAATTCCTTTCTTTACTACCATCTACACATTAAGGTTGTTCATCCCTGGTGTTTAAGATAATCAGCCTATCCGGTTTAAGAGGAGTTGCGTCACAAGATATATAGTGAAAAATTCAACGCCATAATCCTGTCAAATTGGTCACTTCAGAATTCCCTTCCTTTACGACCATGGCACATTAAGCTTGTTCATCCCAGGAAGTTTATGCAATTCTGCCATCCGGTTTAAGAGGAGTTACGTTAACATCTGATTTCTCAGTGAATATTGGATGAACTAGTTTTGGATTTATTTATTGTTTAATCATAACTAGACCTATCACTAAAAATTAAAGGTCTTCAAGATACTATGGCCACTGTTGCCACAGGCGAAAATGGGGGAAGCACTCTTGCAGTGATGATGAAGATGATCATTTGTCCTTAGATTATGAGGATATTGATGACATTGAGGACCCTGCTGACGATATAAGGAGCCTCCTGTAGCACCAATGAAAGGCAAATTCAAAGAAGCCTTTAACAGTAGGCTCAGGGGATAAGCATGAGGTCCGATGGAGCAAGATCTGCACTAGACAATGCCACATGCTAAATATCTAAGCTCTAGGCCTTGTGGTTTCAGAAAAGAAGATTTTTAAAGATTTTCCTATATAAGCCTATGTAAAACCAAGTGACCCCCCGGGTGGGGTTAATTTTGACCCAGGGCTCATAATTTGAACAATCTTGGTAGAGGTCCCCTAGACAATGCCACATGCTAAATATTTAAGCTCTAGGCCTTGTGGTTTCAGAGAAGAAGATTTTTAATTTTTTTCCTATTAAGCCTATGTAAAACCAAGTGACCCAACGGGCAGGGTCAATTTTGACCCGGGGCTCATAATTTGAACAATCTAGGCCTTTTGGTTTCAGAGAAGATTTTTAAAGTTTTTCCTATATAAGCCTTTGCAAAACTAAGTGACCACCCACGTGGGGTCAATTTTGACCCTGGGGTCATAATTTGAACAATCTTGGTACAGGTCTACTAGACAATGCTACCTGCCAAATATCTAAGCTCCAGGCCTTGTGGTTTCAGAGAAGAAGATTGTTTAAGTTTTGCCTATTTGTTGCCATAACAACCAGAGTTCTGCATGGAATGGAATTGTTTGAACAAATTTGATAGAGCTTCATGCAAGGAACATCCCTGCAAAGTTTCATCAACATTGGCTCAGTAGTTTCAGAGATGTCGTTTGAAGGAAATAGTGGACGGACAGACCCCGGATAGAAAGCGATCCTAATAGCTCAATCTGGCACTTTGTGCCAGGTGATCTAAAAAGCTGAAGTGTTGGATGTTAGACATGCAACACAGCTAGAAGAAGAAGCAAGGAAAGCCAGTGCTGCATTACCAGCAATGATGTGCCTCACACAGTCTTGTTTGTGTCAAGTGCTATTCGGCACAATATAATCGGCAGTACTTGAAAAGTACCTTTAGCCGCTGTATCCATGGCAATGTGGCATCAAGCAGCACTGTATGAGATGAATGACAACCGCACTGAGAAGTGGTATTCAGATATCCCAACTACCTGTCTAGGCAAAAAACAGAATGAAAATCTACTGAATCACCACCCCTGAATGTTTGATAAACAAGAATATTGTGTTGAACATGCTACACTGCTAGACGCCTCATTAGGCATGCTGGAAATTGCCAAAGAAAAATTGACTGATGACATAAAAGCTGGTACTGTAAAAGGTATTGCGCAACGTCTTCAGTAAAGCAAATTTCTAACATTTCAGATACTATTCAAGACTGAACCTCATAGTATTAAAAAAAGCAGAAGTGTTGGATGTTGGACATGCAACACAGCTAGAAGAGGCAGCAAGGAAAGCCCGTGCTGCATTACCAGCGATGATGTGCCTCCGGCAGTCGGTAACACCAAAGGAAATAAGCGAGAGGACACAGCAGATTCTAGAAGTTTGCAGAATGTTGGAGGTTAGACTGTTTGAGGGAATATCAGTTGCCCTCACAGTCATGACAAAGGTGAGTGTCAAAGGTACACAGTTTATGACCAACTTATGTACTCATTCCAATGCTGGAAGTGCCTACATAGGTATAGTTATATATTTCATGGTGTGTCATTTTGTGTTCTTCAAAGTTCTAACAAGCAGTTTCATAAACTGAGTACTGTCATTTTAAGGCGGCAATATCCTTGGACAATACAACTTTTCGCCAAATAGTTCTGCCTTCTACAAGCATAAAAAGACACACTCCATTACAAAGGTGCATTACGAATGCACCTGGTGCAGAAAAACCTTCGCCACGTATTCCTCTTTGAAATGCAATGCCATCACAGAAAACAAATTTAAACATAACAACTTTACCATGGAAATAAAAGCAGAAGCAGAACCGGAATCGTCCAATGAAGGGAAGCCTATCAAGGCGACATTAAACAGTACAATATACTATGATATAATAAAGTACATGTACTGTCCAAGGTCTGTAGATCCTTTGCCATTTCAATGCAAGAAGTAAGGCAAAAGTCAGTGAAGATGCCATCCAAACATTTTTCCCATTCCAACATCCAGAGTCTGCACTTGAGTGTTTGATTGAGCTGCTGAACTGTGTCATCAAGCAGGGTATCATTCAGCCGCATTTCCAGTTTTGGGGCAGAGGTTGTTTGATGAAAGATCAGCATGGAGACGAGCACTATGATTTTGGCAAAGAAAGTAGAGTGGAAGACCAAAATGACCTAATTATCATTACCGAGACTGATGATGAACAAAATTCAGCCATAAGAAAAACACAAAAAGACCTCTTCCTTTGAAGCTATTAAATCATGGCTCTCAGACAAGGTATGACATTAAAATGGGAAATGTTAATTACTAAGTGAATGCAAACATGAACACCTCACTAATGCAGAATAAGGAGATAGTTTAAAAATCTACCAGCTTTCTACTCTAGCCTGTATGTTTTGATTATTTAATGTTCGTATTTTGTAAATGCTTTGTGTTAATAAAATATAATTTCAACTGAAGTGGAATAAGAAGTCTTTACATAATTATCCGAAGTAATAAACTCAGAAATGAATATAACATTGCTCATGCTTCATTTGATACAATGGTATAGTGTTTGATGATAAGTGCCACTGTGACACATTAGGTTTGGAATTGGAAAGAAATCATCTGAAAATAATTGTATCAGTGTTGGCAGCAATCACGTTTGGAGGATACGTGCAGTGGTTAAAACTAAGCTCTCTGTACTTGCAGTCAGTGTATCGTACTGTGGATGGTAATGATATCTAGAGTAGTTAATCCATCACAAGTATTTGTGTCAGAAATACATTGTATTTACAGATAATTATCATATAAGACAGACCTATTCTGACACTTACCTAAATGGATTTACAAGTGCTATATTCCTGTTTGCTAATCTTTCGATACATGAAAATGTGACAGCGTTTTATGCCACATCAGGTACTTTCAATGTATGTTACAAGTGACAGATGTAATAAATATCAAAATATGCATTTATCATATTTTTCAATATAGATCTAATTTATTATATATCACTATAAAGACATAGTTCAAAGAACAGATGATGATAATCACAGCTCTGAAGAGAAAGAGAAAGGAGAGGAAACTAGAGGCACATATCATGATGAGGAAATAAAGCTAAGAATGAGTGAGTGCAACAAATATATGAGAACATTTAGATATGATTGACAATGTGAACAAAATTTTATTGGGGAAACATAATTATCCCACGGTTGGCTAGGACTATAAAACAATTTATATGAATGAAAACAAAGATCTATAATAATGTATAGTTTATAGGTCTTTGAAACAAAACATAACTACTTTCTTTTATAATATACATGTCATACTTGGTTTCTTTATGGCAATCTCTTTTTTTCAGACAATGGTATTGAGCGTCATTGCTGAACACTCCCTACCTATGACTATGGGACCTGTATTGATAAACTTGGCAAAGGTGTTATCCACAAGAAAGTGCTTGATGACCTTTCAATGGACAGAACTTCAGCTTCATACAAGATGACAAATGGCCTTTCCAAGACAATACATCAGGAAACAGTGAAGCAGCTACAGACAACACCATTCAGTTTAAATATTGATGAAACTACTACTAGTGCAAACAATAACAAAATATAGTAACAGTTCTTGTAAATTACTTCAATGCACAGGAAAACAAAGTGGTGTTAGAGAATCTTACATCAAGGGAACTGATAAGGGTAATGCAGAGTCACTCTTTGAATTCTTGGACAAGTTATTTGAGCCAAATGAAATTCCGTGGGCCAATTAGTGTCAATATTAATGGACTCTTGTTCTGTCATGAGGGCTGTACATACCCAATATAATGTAATTTTGTAATGTTCATATTTTGTAAATGATTTTGTATACTGTATGTTGTATATTTTCTGAAGAAGACATATAAAGTCGAAACATGTAAATTGAAAACTGCATGTCAACTTATATCACTTTATTACAAAAGGGACAGTAAAGCAGTCATATTGCAGGTTAAAGAAAAGAAGGCAGTATATAGTTGTGGCATCTTCTGTAATTTTCCTTGTTTGCCGATCCTTGAAAACGGTACATGCTCGCTACATTGAAAGCTGTAAGGTGCTTATAATCGACAGGTTTTGTTGTTCAAGAATAATAATGAACAATTGTGGAATCAGTATTAAGTACCCTCACACATTCTGTATATTTTAATAGATTTATTTTGAGTATATTAAGACATGTCCACAAAAAATTTATAAAACCAAGAAATGTTAAGATCCTCATTAGTTGCAATTTGTCCACTTGGAAACTTGACAATTTGGTATTTGATTTTTACATTAATATTTCACAGAAATAACTAGACCTATCACTAAATGTGATTAATACCCCCAAAAGACTGCTTTATAAATTGAGGAAGTTCGTATTAACAGAATACTTTGCAAACAAAACTAATAAAGAGATAGAGTTATTAGTCAAGACAGAGTTATGGTTATTGTACACTGCACTTCCTCTCATTGTACTAGACCATTGTATTAAGTTGTATTGAATTCCTACCAGTAGTTTTCAAGTTATGCTCCGGACAAAGGAAAGTAACAAAGGACAATAACTCTGTAATGAGTCAAAATTTAGTTATGATTCTTGTGCACTGCACTTCCTCTCATTGTGCTTGACATGAAAATTCAATGAAAAATGCAGCCTCTATTGCAAACACAAGCTTAAGTGTGGACAGACGACAGACACCAGGCGATCACAATTATAATCTTAACTTAGCACGACGTGCTCAGGTGAGCTTAAGAGAACCAAGTGGTTTGAACTATTCTGTTGTTGTAGACAGCTGGAAATGAAACCAATGGTCCAGTATGAGCAGTGTAAAAGTTTGGCCTAAGAAGGATGAAACAAAACAGATGATGCTGTATGGCAGTCCAAGCAAGCACGAGTTGAATGCTTAAATTCTGTTCATTGATTGATGGTGACATAACTACATGCAGATATATTTTGTGTTCACAAGAGCTGTTTTACCTGTTGTGCATAATTAGCTTTGGTCAGTGGTGCTTCACAAAAATAGTTAATAGTTTTACAACTTTGTGTGTTTTCCTTGTGACAAATAAGCCACATTGTGTATAAATTACTGTGGTTATTGAATTACATGATAAAGGATAATTCTATGTTGTGGTAATCTACTAAAATATTCAGGAAGATAGTTTTTCTTATGGCAGAGTGAATGGTGAAGTTTAACTGCATAATGACATTATGGTACATTGATAGATTTACACCAACCAAAGAACTGCTACTGATAACATCAGAGAGGGATTGACACACTACCACTAAAAGAGCATTCTACAAGGTAAACTATGGCTGAAGAGAAATATTCTACAAGTGATGAGGATGTTTGCAGCAGTGATGGTGTTACAGCTACATATGATATGCCACTGAAGGAGGTCGCTGAAAAGATTAAGAAAGTTGACGATAAACCCACTACAAGCAATAATGTCATAAGAAGCAGTGATGGGTTTACCACCACATATCATAATGCCAATGACGCAGCTGGCTGAACAATTTACCAAGGCTGATGATGAACATGCTGAAGAAGATGATGACGTACACGACAGATATTTATTTACAAACACGGATGAAATGCCACTGAAGTAGCTGGCGAAAACCAGCTTCAAGCGATAATGACATAATGCAACAGTGATGGGTGTGCAAGCACGGATGATATGCCACTGAAGCAGTTGCCTGACAAGTTTACCAAAGCTGACAATAAACATGCTGCAGAAGATGATGTCTACACGACTGTGATGGTTATACAACCAAGAACAAAATGTAACTGAAGAAGCTTGCTGAAATGTTTACGAGGGTTGCCAATAAACCTGCAACAAGCAATAATGGCATAGGCAAGAGTGATGGGTATACACACACAGATGATATGCCATTGAAGCCATTGGCTGACAAGTTCACCAAGGCGGAAGATGAACATGCTGTAGAAAATGACATCTTACACGACAGTGGCAGATTTACAACCATAGACGAAATGTAACTGAAGTAGCTTGCTGAAACGTGCTACATGCTAAATATCTAAGCTCTAGGCTTTGTGGTTTCAAAGAAGATTTTTAAAGTGTTTCCTATTTGTTGCCATAGCAACCAGAGTTCTGCACGGAATGGGAGTCTTTGAACAACTGACAGAACTTCATGCAAGGAACATCGCTGCAAAGTTTCATCAATATTGGCCTATCAGTTTCAGAGGAGATGTTGTTTGAAGGAAATGGTGGACGGACACACGGACAACGAACAGAACACGATCCTAATAGCTCACTCTGGCACTTTGCACACTGGACATATGTTGCCAAAGATTGTAGAAGATTTACCATTACAGTTGGCACATATTGTGACAGTAGAAAGCCATCCCCCATTCACATATACCTACAGACTGAAAAGGTGAAACATAGATTTCGTTTATTTGTGTAATATGTATACAAATAGTATGGGAACTTTTTAAGCTCAATTGAGCAAAGCTTAAGTGAGGTTATGGGGTGGTTGATTGTCTGAGGTCTTCTGTCCATTCACATTTAGTTTGTTTACACACTAGCATTAGCATTTCTAGAGCAATCTTAATCAAACTTGAACATACTGTATATGGTGTAAGGTTGGGGAATTAGCTCCATTTCTTCTTCTATTTCATGCAGCATAATTGATAAGCCACACCATGTAGATTCAAACAAGATCTTTTAATTTGTGATAATTCATTGTTGTTCATGTCCATCCAATAGTTAGATACAATTCTATTTCTATTCATAAAACATATTTATTCCTTTGCTTTACTGTCAATCTAAACTTAATTCATTTCTAAACAATCTTCTTAATTTCTCTCTTACCGAAACTTTCTATTTTAAACTTAACATCTTAACTAACTTATTCTAACTTATTCTCTCTACAGTTCCAAACCATTTTTAATGACTTAAGCAATGCCTACTTCACTCTGTGAGACTGATCATTTTTATCCAATCACAAGATAGAAATTAATTATCATCAGATCAGCTTTCTAACTAAAATCAAAAGAACTCACACCTACATGTTACTCAGTGGTCAGCCTCTATTTGCAGACTTTCAAGGTGTCATATACCAGACTCTTATCTAATATAATTTTCAATGGCCATACTGTAACCAATTGACCATACTGACCACCCAGAAATACATTTCATTACAAGCGGCTAGATACTCTTTGAAGATACATAACAACTAATTATCAACATTATCAATTTCATGACTCTGTTACAATGGCAACAAGATCTCAGATGAGTTTGATAAAGGAGGTGATCGTGATCAGACCATTTTGATATACAATATATTTAGAGTGATAGGCCCTTGTTTATTGAAAATTGCTGTAGTTGACCTTGTTTACTGTCTGGCACTTTCATTTCTTTATCAGTCCTAATCATATTTATACAGAATGTGTTTAATGTTAAGATCTCGGATGAGTTTGATAATAAGCCAAATTAGACAAATATGTCTTATGGGCCCTTAAATTACAGAAAATGCTATATTTCACTTTTTATACACTCCATCACTTTCAATTTTTCACCAATACTATTAATGTTTATACAAAAAATCTAGGCTAAGTTCAATTTTGGACTCGATATAATCAGAAATTGGGCCATGTTGTGTGTTATATACCATGTATCACTATGTTTACACTCTAGCACCTTCATTTATTCACAAATCCTAATAATATTTATACAGATTGTATAAAAGAGGCAAAGTTTGATTCGAGGCTCAATTTGACAAGTAATTGGGCTGTGCTGTGTTAAAATGTACAATATGAAACTGTGTTTACACTGTAGCATCTTCATTAAATCACCTATTCTAATAATATTGATACAGAATAAGCTAGGATAACTTTAAGAGCAAGGCCAAATTTGATTTGGGGCTCAATCTGACCAGAAATAGGGCCATGCTGTGCGAAAAAGTAACATGTAAAACTATGTTTACATTCTAGCATACCACTTTCATTTGGATGAAAATTTGCAAGGTAACTATTTCACTAGTGAAGCAGAAATATTCTGTTTAACAAGACAATATATAATTCACCAAAAAAATGTATTAAATGTAATATTGGCCATATTTAAGGACACATTATATTTTCAATCCTTATTACAAATGAAAGCATGTACATTATATAGTATAATAGTAAATTATGGTGACAAAATGTCATAGTTGAACACCATAGGGTGAGGGGCTGTGTGAAAAGTTTGGTTTAAAAGGGTTGAAGAGTTTTTGAAAAGGATGTACAAACTGTTTCTTTTTTTAGAATTTATGGAAGTTTTTAAACAAAGAATAAGAAGGAAAAACTCTGGACTTTGAAAGTTTTCAGATTTGTGAGTATTCCATCAACAGTGGCCTAGTGGTTTCAGATATGTTGTTTCAAATAAAAGTTGAGGACAGATGGACAATCATCCATCCATAAAGCTTTAAAAAAAAAAAATTTGAGTAAAACAATTTTCAATCAGAAAAAAAAATTCAAATTTTTTTATATTTTTAGTAACAGTGACCTGTCTACATTGTGAACAGGGATGCACTTGCCAAGCTCCGTTTAGGTAATATTTGTATAAATAAAAGCTGAATGAAGCGGGTGGGGTAATGTGGAAGTATGTCACCAGGGCCGGATGAATCTTATACTTATGGCAATTTAGCATGTGACATGCATATAAAACACATAATTTCTTAAAAATGAATATGTAAACGATTATCACACACTTAGAAATTAAAAAAAGATCTGAAACCAATAACTTTGTGCAAATGTATAGTGGAATAATACAGAGCTATTTGTGAAATCTGTATTGTTGTTGGCATCGACCATCGATAGGCTTAAGGATTCCAGTGTATGTAGCAACCATTTTCATGATGGCAGACCTACCATGAAAAATCGCTTTCCGACATGTAACTTTGGATACGATGGGTTCGAGTCAAAGATTCGAAGGATGCTGTTTTTCAATGAAGAGTCAAATAAGAACTGTTTTACATTCAAAGATGTCCAGAAATTTGTTGTTGTACCCTTCTATCCAGACCCTCCTGTTGAAAAATTGCAAATGCCAGGCCCAGTGTGTTTGCCGTGGATATGGGTTATTTTGCTTGTATTATTGCGGCTCATTGAACAGCTTATTTCAGTTACCAAACAGCTGCAGTCCCTTAAAACTGAGAACATTAAATTGAAAGCAGAAATTGGGCGGTTGAAATTCCGGAAATATGTGGACAGTTTCTTAGATTCAGATGCAAATGTTACAGGTTTTTAGTCAGGTGTTTGAGAAGTTGCACAGCCTTATTTCACCACTGGTAGTACCGAGATGGTTAGGTGTGCATACTGTGAAATATGTTAGAAAATTTGATAGGGAACCAAGAAAGTTTGCACCAGTTCGCAAAATCACATCAAAGGCAGAGTTTTCTTTAGACTCTTATGTGACTACGGTTAGGTCTGATGGGACAAGATCTTGGGAAACGTTTCAACATATCAGAGGGGCTGTGCAGCAAGATATTTCTTGCATGGCTGCAACTGCGAGTGCGGAAGTTTTCAGTTCAATGATTGTTATGCCTGATGAAGATACTTTAATCGCCACTATACCAATGAAATTCAGACACATTCCTGAGCTCCATTCAATAATAGACTGCACTGAAATTTTTATTGAAACGCCTAAAGATTTACAGTTACAAAGTGCCACATTAAGTGACTATAAGCACCACTGATTGGTGGATATATCACTTCAAGCAATATCACCGGGTCTGTGCATTTTGCATCATTTTGCATTAAAACTATCAGAAACTATTTTATCACAAAGCAATGAGATGGTAGAGAAATATTAATAACCATGTCACGCTTCAAACCATTGGTTTGTTTGACTGCACCCAGTAAAAGCACAATCCCTAACAATGTACACACAGAGTGAAAAATTGTTGTCTTCCATCAAATGTTCTCTTCACATTGCCTTAGAGAGGATCTGATAATCAGTTATCCTCATATATACCTTCTAGGTCTTTAATCTACTAACACAGAATACTCCAGACTATGTCTGAAAATTTTCATTGAAATAACTTATGACAGAGCTGAAAAAACAGCAGAATATTTCAAGTTTTCCAGGCTACCAGAAACATATCAAGGGTCAAGCTTAAATCCATTCAAGGAAGAAATCCATAGTTTCCATTCTATACATGCAAACATTCCTGGCTCTGCTTGAATTTTGTACTCTCAAAAGCACTCTTTCCATGTACTTTCATTGGATTCCTTACAATATGCTAAAGAAAACATCTTCAAATACTCTATGAATACACTACATTTTATCTGAGAAGCAATTAAGCATAATTCAAACTATACTATGTAGAAAATCCTGAATGGTTTCCTTTGTATTGCTGAGTATCTAGACAGCAGTAACTAACTTGTGGAATCTATCTTCGAATTCATAAACATATACAAGTTGTCTCATCTGCTCCCAGCTCATACACAGGTCCAATGACCGGGAGTCTTTGTGACTGATGTCATCTGGACCCATCATATTCCCAAGTCCTTCAGGAACATGAGATATGCCGCACATTGTATCGGGCAATACAGGACAGATTCACTGATGGTATCACAGTGTCACATGTTCATGAAGCATATGTCTTCATCAAATACAATGCCTTTGAAAGATATTGTCCTTTGAAGTGAATAGAAGTGCTTGGTGCTATGTGTATGAACAATCTATTTTTAGACAAGAATACATAACTTTTCTCTTTACAATTCAAGAGCACTTGTATATATATGGTTTTATGTGATATATTTTGGTATTTTGATCTTGATCCATTCAAATTTTTCAATGCACAAATTTCTAGAACAAGAGCTGTCACATGACAGCACGCTCGACTATTCGAAAGCTTGTTGGTAAAATGGGGTTTTTGTCTAAGAACAGGAGTATTGTGTAATTGTCTATAGAATTAAGGTCAAAGATATGAAACTTTGTTCAAAGACCTTTGTAAATGTACTTGCATTCAAGGCCTTACTCTGGATTCTGCAAGCCAATGGAGGGAGGATGGGGGGATAATTTCAAAGAAATACATGACCTTGTATATTTGATCATGAATAATTTTTGTAACTTTTTCAAAATTGATATGTATAGAATTAAAAAGCATGACCGCTTCATGCTGCATAATTATTCTATGACATTTCAAAAGAAAGCCATTTTGAGCATTTCCTTTTTAGTCTGGAAAAACTGTGACAACATTCTAAGTTAAAAAGGGCTAAATATGTCAAAAATCAAAACATTGGTGAAGATGTTGACAGTAAATCGTTCGATAGTATTCTATCTTTAACAAACTTCAAAGTTAAAAAGGGACACAAATCTATCAAAAATCAAAACGAGTTATGGGGATTGTTTCCTCATGTAGATGTTGATGGTAAACATATTTTTGAGTTTCAAGTCAATACCTTATATAGTATTCAAGATATTTGAATTTACAAAAAAAATACCAAAACTTCCAAGTTTAAAAGGGGCATAAATCTGTCAAAAATCAAAACAGGTTATGGGAATTGTTCCTCAGGTGTATAATGTTGATGGTAGACACATACTTTGAGTTTCAAGTCAATACCTTATATAGTATTCAAGATATTTGAATTTACAAAAAAAAATACCAAAACTTTAAGTTAAAAGGGGCAAAATCTGTCAAAAATCAGAACAGAGTTATGGGAATTGTTTCCTCAGGTGTTATGTTGATGGTAGACACATACTTTGAGTTTCAAGTCAATACCTTTGATAGTATTCAAGATATTTGAATTTAAAAAAAACTTTAACCAAAAATTCTAAGTTAAAAGGGGCATAAATCTGTCAAAAATCAAAACAGAGTTATGGGGTTGTTTCCTCAGGTGTAGATGTTGATGGTAGACACTACTTTGAGTTTCAAGTCAATACCTTTTGATAGTATTCAAGATATTTGAATTTATAAAAAACTTTAACCAAAATTTCTAAGTTAAAAGGGCATAAATCTGTCAAAAATCTAAACAGGTTATGGGGTTGTTTCCTCAGGTGAAGATGTTGATGGTAGACACTCTTTGAGTTTCAAGTCATACCTTCGATAGTATTCAAGATATTTGAATTTATAAAAACTTTAACCAAAATTTCTAAGTTAAAAGGGGCATAAATCTGTCAAAAATCAAAACAGAGTTATGGGGTTGTTTCCTCAGGTGAAGATGTTGATGGTAAACATATAGTTTGAGTTTCAAGTCAATCCTTTGATAGTATTCAAGATATTTGACTTTATGAAAAACTTTAACCAACGCAGACGCGACGCCGACGCCGACGCGAGCGAGTGCAGTCTCCTTATCTTATCGGCTAAAAATGGTCTTAATTTTCAACATATAACAAAGAAACCATTACGTAAAAGAAAGGAAAATACAGAGCATCATCTGAGGTTACAATTTACAGCATAGCCAAGAATATTTCCAGCACACACATACTGAAGTTAAAGTAAATCAAGCCAGTTGTATTTAGCTAATAGCCTTGAAATTTCTTAGTCTTTCAGGTAGGGCCAACATTTATTTGAGGAAAAATTTTCCTTCAAAGCCTGAAACATTAATTTTTATATCATCAACTAGAACAAACATGTACAAAGAGTACACCTTGGTCAGAAATAAAAACGGAGTATAACCATGGTGTATGAGTTTCAGGAAAAGTGAAGAAAACATGTGACAAAAGACTGTGATTCCTCATTCTCTGTGCAGATCTGCAGACACAAACAAACCAAGAGGTACACTTTTTTCAAATACAGTAATTAACATTGCTATACTAATTCCTTATTTTGGGTCATATAGTCCCCAAGTTAAGAATAACACAAGATAAAATGTGCATCTTTTTATAACTAAAATTCATCTTAAACATTGCAGAAACAAAACCTAAACAGTTCATTCACTATACTTGCATTACTATTTCTGTACAAGTAGATTTTGAAAAATGATATTAATATAACTGAAATGCTCAATGGAATGTGTATCATTCTGCTTGAACACATGATTCAGAAAGGGGATGAAAAAGCACAATTGAAAAGAACATAGCCTCATTCAACAATGTCAGTGACTCTGACTGTTTGGTTCTATCCATTGGTTCACGAGACTGTGTTCTGGTTTTAGTAAGAGCGGACACTGCATGCACAAGACAAGGGCAGTCATGGTAGGAGGGGACACAACTGTCAGGACCCTGACGAGAGTTTTATTGACGAAGAAGAAGGGTCAGGTTTACTTTGTGATGACTGCAAACTTGAACATGGGAAGGACAGAAGACTGGCCAGAAGAAGAATCCAAAGATAAGAAATTACTTGAAAAAGTATGGGGTAAGATAGCATAACATCTCACTTATTAGTAACTGTTGTCATGTCACGCCGCATCTGCTGTAGTTTCTCAAGTTCCGCCCCCATTCCCTCTGGAAGAGGGACGCCTAGTCACCACATGTTGTGCACAAGGATGAAAAAGGTTAACAAAGCATCATCAGACATATAGAACTGTGAGACAGTGTCACTATCATGAAGCAAAGTAGTAGGAAGACAGTGAACTTCAACAGTATTGTGACTGTTCAAGCTTCATCAAATAAGAATGCTTTATGAAAGAGTTGTAGTTCTGCTTCCAAATTACCTTGGACTTTAGTAAATTCATTCTAATGCTAATGCCATCCTATTGTCGATATAAGAAACAGGCAAGATTAACATTGTTTTTTTTTAATTTCAAATATTATTTGAAGATTTTGCTTTTCTTTAGTCAGTAAGATGGTTTCTTTACTGACAAGCTCCAAACCATGTTGATAGAATGCAGGAAATGAGCTCCAAACCATAATTGATAGAATGCCAGAAATGTTTTGCAATTCTCAGCTATCTGGGTGAAAAAAAAACAACTGTCCGTACTCTGACAAGGTTTGATTGACAAAGAAGGAGGGTCAGCTTAACTTTGTCAAGACTGCAAACTAGAAGATGAGGACAGAAGACTGGCCAGAAGAAGAACCCAAAGGTAAGAAATTACTTGAAAAAGTATGGCTTCCATAGAAAGAGGTAAGATAGCATAACATCTTATTTACTAGTTGTCATGTCACGTATCAGAAGTAGTTCCTAAAGTTATGCCCACATTCCCTCTGGCATGCCTACTACCAAAAGTCCATAAAATTATTTCTTTAATGCTGTAGTCATCAGACCAGGTGCATAACATAGCCTCTATCTTCAAGTTAAACAAGAGCTATCCCTCACAAAGGACGAATGCCCCCGAAAGAGGTGTCTCACAGTCTCCAAAGAGCTGTCTCACAGTCTCTGTCCTCTCCATGTGCTCAATAATTATGCTATGTAATTTTAAAATCCTTCAATGCATGACAGAGTTAACATGCATACAGTATTCCATTACATTTAAACAGTAAGTGCAACCTTGACCTTTGAGGTAGGGACATGGTTCTTGTACACAACACATTGTCTTGATGTGCTGAACATTTGTGCAAAGTTATTTTAAAATCAACCAATGCAGACAAAGTTACAGTCTGGACACAAATGTATGCATATATACAGGATTCCATTACCTATAAATTTTAAGTGTGACCTTGACCTTTGAGGTAGGGATGTGGGTCTTGTCACAGTGACAGCTCTTGTTTCACTGCTGTTTGTGCCTCATTACACTGCTTTTACTTTTCCAGATGCAGGCAATGCCATGCAGTTAGTCATTATGTGATTGGAATGGAAAACATGATTATACAAAGAGGCATGCCTGTTTGTTTTGTTCAAATTAAGTCTAAAATTTGATTTGGATATCATCTAAAATTTGATTTGGATATCATCCCTGTTTGATATTATTTTTGTTTTTTTGTAGCAAAGAACATATGCATGAGAGAATAATTGCACAACTGCCATCGCCTTCTAAAAGGGGGTTAAAATCACAGGTAGAGAGAGAGAGTGTGTATTTTAGATGCCATCAGAAACGAAGGGGACTTTCTTCACAATAGTGATGGATTGAGATCCAACAAAGAAAGCATGGAACTAATTGTTGCCAGAAGACCATCAGAAGGTATTGATTGAAGTTCTATGTCAGAAGCGAAGTATTGCGCCAAGGAAAACGTTTTACAATCAGTCCTTCATCATTAATGGAAGTGGCCAATACTTCAAGTCCAGCTAATGAAGTCCCAAAGATTTATAAAATCAGGCTTGCACTTGCTAAATGGAGCTGGAGTCAGCCAAAAGGAGCCAACAAATCGGGACAGTAAGGATTTCTATTTCTATGTTAAGTCAAGTATTCATGATGATGCTATAGGGAAAAGTTTGAAAAGAGATTCTGGTATTATTATGTTTGGGAAAGAGGAGTTTGGAAGACTGGGTAGCAAAATAGCAGATGAAGTTCAGTACAGAATGAGACTCCTTAAAAGGATAAAGAGTGCTGTCATTTCTCTTACTAATTCAGACAGTTGCTTAGATCTGGAATCACTGCTTATACCTGATAAGTTTGATATCTTTGTGCAGGCAGTGCAGACAATTGTTGGGGTAAGTGGGGAAACAAACAGAGCAGAGAAAAAGAGGCAGCTGTTACAGAAAAAAAACCCGGAAGTTACAGGAGGCAAAGAAAGACAAACTGCCATCAAGAAGTCTAAGGCAAAACTCTGGGAGAATACTGCAGTCTCAAAATTCCTGTGTCACATCATCTTCGTACTCATCATCAAGATCTGTTTCTCCATTTTCACCCATATCTCATTCTGTGAGTGTTCAGATTAGGGGTATATTTTTAGGGTCAGAGATAACATGTCCAGCTTGATCATAGAAAAACCTGTCTCGTCTACTTTGATGGCAGATAGATTAAAAACTCATATTGATTCTATAAATTTGTATGATGGGGAATCGACTCATAGTGAGCTGCACGGATGTGCTGTCACGTTACGTATACTTGGATTAAGCGAAGGATGTATTGGCTTTAATAATGCTTTCAATGGCGCTTCAAAGGTACCTCACAAAAGGAACCACTTTTGAAGCATTATTAGTATATTCTAGATGGAGCTTCAAAAGCGCTTCAGTTCTCTGCTTCATTTTCCTTGTCCGAAGGGTAACCATGTTACCTCTCGTTCAACTTAATTTTTACATCATACTGATTTTGTATTAGCAACTGTTCTTATCATACCCCCCAAGCAAACAAAAGTTTGATATAGTGTTAAGAGGGTATGTAGATTATACGTTTGAGATTATTTGCCCCATTTGCTAATAGCAAACAGAATGTATTTGTTTGGTTTTTTTCCTGTGATCAAACGGCTTACAAAACTATTCATCTCCTTTAGTGACATCTCTAATTTTTTTGTACTTTTACAATTATGCTAAATTACAACTTATACCCTTGTATCTGTGTAAAAAGGTGTCAATCAAATCCTTTTACCGGCTGTGGCCCCCAAAACATGGCACTTAGAGTTGCAGTTACTCACCCTACCCACACAAGTTTCATCACTTCCATTACAACATGGGAAAATTGGATAACTGTATGACAAAGAAACTTTACAATAATGCTCAAGGCTACATAAAATGTCGTTTTTGTTACAGTTTCAGGCTCCATAATGAATGAGGGCAACTTATTACATGAAGTTTTCTTTACAAAGAGTTCATTCCATTGACAATTGGAGAGAGGACTGTTCTCAGTGCCACTCCCAATGGAAAAAGTATTTACAATGCGGTCTCTACAGCAATATATGGCACCTAGAACATGGCAATGACTTTGCGTCTGTCATCAGTGGTCAGGATGGCGGAAGATATCGTGCCATTTGCAAAATATGTAAGTAAACACTGTTTTTAAAACCTTTACCTGAACTCAATCAGTAGTGGTCATTTTATGTAGTCTTTCACCCCTTTTTTCCAGTAAAATACAGGAAAATATAGATTATATATATAGCAGTTTAGACATTTTGTTGTTTTTCAATGTTGCTGGCTTCGTTGTTCAGTATCCTTGAGGAATATAATGCCTTCATCTGTGACTGGTAACAGCCGAAACTGCTTGAGTGAATGACAATGGGAAAACTCAAGTTGTTACCATTCCCAAATATCCATACAGCTCTTTTAATGGATTTCTTCTTTTTCACAGATTTTGGAAGAGTTCAGGGATCTTACCCATTTATGGCTGAGTACAGCAACACATTTGCAGAAACCTGCTCAATAACATGTCGCTGCAGAAGAGATAGAGCTGCTGTTGAGGGAGGAGTTGTTGGGAACTGTTCAGTTTCCATTTAGAGATGGAAGTGAGAACTTTGTTTTATACATTCACCTTAATTTAAGTAATCATTATTTTAATTTATTTATTGTTTTTGTATTGTAAATGAGTTGAAGAATGAAACTTAACACAAGTTTAAATTTAAATAGTCTGTGACCAACTTGTCTTTGCAGCCAGTGACACTACAGCTGACATAAATTATCAGACAACAGCGGACACCAATGATGAGATTAAAGATGACACCCAAGATCAGACGACAGTTTACACCCTTGATAAGACCACTGCCAAAGCCTGTGATCAGACCAAAGCTGACACACATGATTCGACCAAGGGGGTCACTCATGATCAGACCAAAGTCTACGCCCAGGATCTGACAAAAGGTGACACCCATGACCAGACCGCAGTTTACGCCCTTGATCTGACAAAAGTTGACACACATGATCCGACCAAGGAGGTCACGTATGATCAGACCACAGTCTACGCCCATGATCTGACAAAAGTTGACACCCATAATCTGACCAAGGGGGTCACATATGATCGGACCACAGTCTACACCCATGATCTGACAAAGCTCACGCCTTTGATCAGACCACAGTTGACACCCATGATCAGACCACAGCTGAATGGTATGACCAAGCTAACAAGAGCTGTCAAATGACAGCACGCTCGACTATTCGAAAGCTTGTTGGTAAAATGGGGTTTTTGTCTAAGAACAGGAGTATTGTGTAATTGTCTATAAGAATTAAGGTCAAAGATATGAAACTTGTTCAAAGACCTTTGTAAATGTACATTGCATTCAAGGCCTTACTCTGGATTCTGCAAGCCAACTGGAGGGAGGATGGGGGGGATAATTTCAAAGAAATACATGACCTTGTATATTTGATCTGAATAATTTTGTAACTTTTCAAAATTGATATGTATAGAATTAAAAAGCATGACCGCTTCATGCTGCATAATTATTCTATGACATTTCAAAAGAAAGCCTTTTGAGTATTTCCTTTTTAGTCTGGAAAAACTGTGACAAAATTCTAAGTTAAAAAGGGCATAAATATGTCAAAAATCAAAAACATTGGTGAAGATGTTGACAGTAAATACGTTCGATAGTATTCTATCTTTAACAAAACATTCAAAGTAAAAAAGGGACACAAATCTATCAAAAATCAAAACAGAGTTATGGGGATTGTTTCCTCAGGTGTAGATGTTGATGGTAAACATATATTTTGAGTTTCAAGTCAATACCTTTATATAGTATTCAAGATATTTGAATTTACAAAAAAAATACCAAAACTTCCAAGTTAAAAAGGGGCATCATCTGTCAAAAATCAAAACAGAGTTATGGGAATTGTTTCCTCAGGTGTATAATGTTGATGGTAGACACATACTTTGAGTTTTAAGTCAATACCTTATATAGTATTCAAGATATTTGAATTTACAAAAAAAAATACCAAAACTTTAAGTTAAAAGGGGCATCAATCTGTCAAAAATCAAAACAGAGTTATGGGGATTGTTTCCTCAGGTGTAGATGTTGATGGTAGACACATACTTTGAGTTTCAAGTCAATACCTTTGACAGTATTCAAGATATTTGATTTATAAAAACTTTAACCAAAATTTCTAAGTTAAAAGGGGCATCAATCTGTCAAAAATCAAAACAGAGTTATGGGGATTGTTTCTCAGGTGAAGTTGTTGATGGTAGACACATACTTTGAGTTTCAAGTCAATACCTTTGATAGTATTCAAGATATTTGAATTTATAAAAAACTTTAACCAAAATTTCTAAGTTAAAAAGGGGCATAAATCTGTCAAAAATAAAACAGAGTTATGGGGATTGTTTCCTCAGGTGAAGATGTTGATGGTAAACTATAGTTTGAGTTTCAAGTCAATACCTTTGAGTATTCAAGATATTTGACTTAATGAAAACTTTAACCAACACAGACGCCGACGCTGGGGCGAGTGCAATAGTCTCCTTATTCTTCGAATAGTCGAGCTAAAAATGGCAGGGTAAATGACCAATTCATAGTGCCACAGAAATCATCTGAGCAAAATTCAGCTGATTTTTTCATTGATCTAGATGGCTTTACTTTAGACCCTTGGAAAAATGACAGTAATATCAATATTTGTGAAAGTAATGTCATGGATTGATTTAACTTTAATGGCCCAACTTTTACTTACAACATTTGTTGGCAAGCTTTCAGTCATCAGTAATCAGTGAAAGAAAACAACATTTTTCACTAAGTAGTGGTCTTGAAAACTGTCACTCAGCTGTCACGGACAATTTTGCACTTGAACCTCAACATTTTGAATCAAGAGATGTAATGGATGACTAGGACATTGACTCTGATTATACAGAGTGCAGATAAATCTGACATTGATGAACTAAGTGAATCAAGTGATGTAATGGATGACTCAAAATTGACCCTGATTATACAGAAAAGAGTGCAGCTTAATCTGACATTGATGAACTTGGTGAATCAAGTGATGTTATGGATGACTCAGACATTGACCCTGATTATACAGAAGAGAGTGCAGATAAATCTGACATTGCTGAATCAAGCGATGTTATGGAAGATTCAGACATTGACCCTGGTTATACAGAAGAGAGTGCACATAAATCTGACATTGCTGAATCAAGCGATGTTATGGATGACTCAAGACATTGACCCTGATTATACAGACGAGAGTGCAGATAAATCTGACATTGCTGAATCAAGTGATGTTATGGATGACTCAAAATTGACCCTGATTATACAGACGAGAGTGCACATAAATCTGACATTGCTGAATCAAGTGATGTTATAGATGACTCAGACATTGACCCTGATTATACAGAAGAGAGTGCAGATAAATCTGACATTGCTGAATCAAGTGATGTTATGGATGACTCAGACATTGACCCTGATTATACAGAAGAGAGTGCAGATCAATCTGACATTGCTGAATCAAGTGGTGTTATTGATGACCAGGACAAAATAAATGAATATGACAACATGAGTGCAGTTGAAGATAGTGACTTGGAAGATTCTTCAGCTTCTTGTGTGTATTCAAAGAGGAAACTAATGAATCACAAAAAACTACTAACTCAGGACACTAGGTAATGTTGTTGACTCTAGGAAAACTGCCACTGTTAGTGTTTTCCGAAAGCAGATGAAGCTTAGTATTTATTGTTATAATTTTATTTATAATCTCCTATAGTTTTAACCTCCCCACGCACAAAGTGCCAAGTTGTGGCTTTTAGGATATTAGGATAAAAAGGCCCTGCCCCGGGGTTCCAAAGTTTTATATAGACTTATATAGGAAAAAACCCTTTGAAGGATTTCAATGAAACTTGACACAAATGTTCACTGCATTGAGACTATTCCAGGACAAGGTCACACTTAGAGGTCAAAGGTCATCACTCTGTTACTCTTGAACCCCTTAAAGGATTTCTAGGAAACTTGACACAAACGTTCGCTACGTCGAAACAATTCAAGGTCAAGGTCATCACTCTGTATTGATTGCTTTGCTTCTTTTTTGTAAGATTCTACTTTTCTCAGGTGAGCGATATAGGGCCATCATGGCCCTCTTGTTTATACTCAATTTCATTTTTGGTGAAGAAAAGGCCACATCTTCTACAAGCATTCAAAGATGATATAGAATGGGCTTCAAGTAAGTCTAATACTTATTAATCTGTTTGTGCTCAAGATGAGCTCCTGTTGCCATAGTTTGTTGTGTATAGTGCAACAGTAATCCAGGTGTCAGGTTGTCAGGTTTTGTCAAAGAGACAAAGAAGACCTAAGGACCACTTCACATCTTCTACTTGGTTGAACCATAGACAATAGATTTGAATGTTTTAATGTTCAAGGTTACCTTTGCTTGGCTGCTTTGTTGTGGCAATTTCTATGAATCAGACATTGTCAAAAATTTAATCATTCATATCCGCAAGTTTTCAAATTTTTAGGAGTTGGTTTGGGATGCACCTTCAACGTTTAATCAACAGAGTAGAACCGAATCTAGAAAAAACAATGATCCTCAGAGTGGAAATGTCTCTAAAGAAGTCATATGTGATAAATCCAAAGAAATAAACTAAACAAATGAACATCCGCATATTGACAGTGTTGCAGTCAGACCAGTTGCTCAGAATGGCGGTGAATCTGAAAGTGATGGTGATTTATATTGTCGTGATATGGCTGACTCTAGTGAAAACAACGACCATCAGAATGGAAACGACCCGAAAGAAGACATGTGTGACAGTCTAAATTAAGAAATAAATGAAACAAATCAACATCAACATATTGACTATTTAGCAGTCAGACCAGATTCACAGAATGGCAGTGAATCTGAAAGTGATAGTGGTGATGTAAATTGTCAGGATATGGCTGAAGCTAGTGAAAACAACAACCATTAGAATGGAAACGACTCAAAAGAAGACATTTGTGATAAAGTCAAAGAGATAAATTAAATAATGAACTTCAAATCAGTGGCCAGTGGAAAATATTACAGTGTTGCGAGTTTGATCCCCTTTTGGGAATTAATTTCTCTTTGTTTGCCACATAGTTCAGACAAAGTTATTCTTCTCTCTTACTAAGTATCAAAATGATAGTGATCTTTGGTTTCACATTTCTGTGTTGATTTTGGATGAGTATTTGCAAGCCTATAAATTTTGTATACTTTTTAAGTAGATTTATGTATTTTTTCTCCAGATACAGCCAAGATGATCAGCTAAATATACAACGTTTGGTAACATCCTGGAGGGAGACAAACCCTGGAGATTTTTACTTCTTTTGTGCTGCATGAGTTTTACTGCTACTATTTATGGTTTCTACTTGAAGAAACAATATGTTAATAAGCTTTCCGTCTTGTTTAGTTTGCTTATATTGAAATATCACGGTGTCAGATTGAGCAGCAAGAAAGTGTTTTCAGTTATGATTTTATTAAGATATTGCATCTGTAGGTCATTAATTTGAAACTCTGTGAGAAATCATTTAAGGAAGTATTCAAATGTGAAAGAAATGGTCAGTACTCGTTAGTTACCCAGGAATACCATTTCATAACTGAGTAGTAACTGTTGTGCAGTAATGTTGATTTGCAAACAGAAGTCAGGAATCAGTTCTGCTTCATAAAAAAATCTTACATACTGTTCATTCAAACATTTGTGATGACTTTTATCAGCACATATTCTTTGGTTGCATAACAGTAATTACTTGGTAAATTTCAATAAGGAATGAATATTATCACTTTATACATGTTACCACTCAAAATATGAATATGCTGCTGAAATAGTAGAAACTATGTGAAAAATTATACTTTTCCAAGAAATGAAGAACAAAATGATAATTAATAAATTTCAGTTCTGTTAATGAGGATGATGGTGTAAAAACTCTACTATTTGCACACCAAACCCAATTTCAACAACACATGTTGATGAAATATGGTAGAGATGTTGTTGTTATGGACAGCACATACAAAACTTCTAAGTACGAGCTCCCGCTTTTTTCTTATGTGTTTTAACAAATGTTGGCTATATGGTGGTTGCCACATTTTTTGTTGGAAAGGAAAGTAGATTTCACATAACTGAAGCCCTTCAAAAGATACAGGGATGGAACAAGAACTGGAATCCAAAATCGTTTATGATGGATTTGGATCAAAGAGAAATTGGGGCATTAGAAGATTTGTTCAAAGGTTAGATAATTTTCTATGAAGCAAGAGAAGCACTTATATACATAGTCATTTACACCTGACTCGTGATATATTTTTAATTCAGCTTCATATTATAATATCCACACTTAAAATTGTAATTAAGGGTTTAAAGCTTTCAGTATTCAAGTATGTCCATCCTTATCTTATTTCCTTGTAAGATTATTGAAGGATTTACAAATGTTCCCCATGACCATACAATGTGTCATGTACATGACACAAGTTTCATGATCGGATGTCAAGGTCACAATTCAATTTCATATTAAATTCTTTTCCACTCAATAAATTTTAAACGCCTGGAAAGATTTTCTTTACACCAAAAGTGTCCTCGTGGCTAGATAATGTGTTGCGTAAACGCAGCTTTTGACTCAATCTTCTCCGATATTGTTTTCGGTGACAAGGAAAAATAAAATGGTCCTAATGTTACTAGTAAACAGTTCATGATTGCCTTACATTGTATATACCCCAATTCCAAATGAATCAAATTTAAGGTGGCTGAAATGTGGCTCGATGATTGTCTTTACTTGTTCAACATTGGAGAGATATAGATGAGGGCATTAATTAAAATTTTGTCTTTTGTTACTATTAATAGTGCTTAGATCACTGTAACAATAATCAGTCTTTGTTATTCCAGGGCAAGAGTGTTCATATGTGATTTTCATACCGGGACGGGCGTGGGACCGTTGGTTCAATAAACGCAAAAATGGGGCTCAGACTTCCAAGACAACCATCAAAGTAATTTACTTAATTTTCCTTGTCATTTTATCTCAAATCATTGAACCTTTATACCAAAAATCTATGCGTGCTATGTTCTTAAAATTGTTATATATTTCCATTGGGTCAGATATTACTTTATAAAATATTTCTTAAACATACTTGTTGTTGCATGACAACTTATAAGACATAGAAAAGAAAAGTGTCTTTTTTGACATCAAATTTAATAGGACATTACCATATTTAAAGATAAAAACTACTTTTGTACAACTGTAGTAGAAATCATATGGTTTTAAATGCAATACAAATACTAAATTGCTTGTGAGTGTTTCAGTCACACGTTAGATTTGTTGTAAACAAATTATGTAAGTATGATATCGTAACATTTTTGCTTGGTCCTAACAAAATTTACTAGAGTTTTCCAGCATAACACTTGTTTCCTTTTAAAATGCTTTGTATCAATCACCATGTAAGAGAAAGAAGTGGTTTTTATTTTACATACCAATCATATTATGTTTTCAGTTTACAACAAATCGCCAGATCACGAACTGAAGAGGACCTAAATGAAAATATTGAGGCCTTACAAGGAACAGAAATATACAATAATAATCGCCAATTTAGATCATGGATTGAACGTTACTGGATAGCTAATAAGGAGGTAGAGGTCGAAATAAATCAATTGTTATAGTCACTCTCATCTGAGATCTGCATTCCTTTTTTGATATGTCCATTAAACTTGTTGACTTTCAATAAAAACCAATCACTTTTGGTACCTTATATGAAAACAAAATTTGCTCCCTGTCATAAGTTTTAGTTTGTTTTGACTAAATGGGACCTAACTTCAATTATATAAATATTGCATTAAGCTGAATGTTAGGATTTCTTTGATATAAATGAGTTAGAGGTCTGCGTCCTAGTTACTAAACATAGTTTTTGTTTACACTGACATATCAAGACCAAATTTCAAATGCAGAAATTTCTCATCAACACAATGATGGGTCTTTGGATTAAGGTCGCAGTCACTACTGTTAATTAAAACAGAAAAGGAATTTTGTTTTAATTTTTTTCAAAACCAACTCTGTCAAAGTATGAGGGCAACACAAGTATTCGGCTGAACACCCATCTAGTTGTGTAAAACGTGATTGGGGTGGGGTCTCAGTAGTTTCAAATTTTCTGTTTGCAACTATTTATTTACACATAACCTGTCTGAAGTGCAGGCGTGTTTGAAATATGTGTATTAATATTCTGTTTACTGTGATGAAAATGTATAATCATTACAGCGCTGGGTTCATTGTTTTCGGACTACGATTATGAACTTGAAGGTCAATACTACAAATGGGAATGAAGCTCATCATAAAGTGTTAAAGGAAATGTACCTACATGGAAAAGGTTCATCCAAGACTTTAACAAATCTTCTGACTGAAATAGCACAGAAGTTCATTCCGGACAGTAAAGACAGGTAACTACTTTTAAATACTATCATGTTAAGAATATTTTTTTCACATTAGTTGACAATAATGGTGTGCAATGTCTGCTTTACTTGTTTTGGCCTTTACCCAATTTTATTATCAAGACACTTTCCCAGAAAACATTACAAATTACATGTATATCATTAAAACAATTTCATTCCATGCTTATACTACATATATCAAAAGGGTCTTGATCAGTGTATAATTTAAAGTGTATATTTCCTTATTTGTAGCTTACAAGAGCCTAACATTGATAGAAGCATTTTTCAAACATAATTTTGTTGTAAGCTAAAAACATTTCAAAGCACATACTTCATTAAACTGATGTTTCCTTAAGTGTAATGCAATGCTGATATTGTTAAAGGTACATCAGAGAAAATGCTGCAGCCAGGAATACTAGCAGAAAGTACTCAAATGAAGTACCGTTCTTTCTTAGAGACCGGCCTCAGCGTTTTGTCAAGCACTGAATGCAACGAATCTATTCTGGTGACAGTCTCTCTATCACAGAAACTGAGAGTGGTTTCAGTGTGCAGAGTGACAGTGGGAATGTGTATCAAGTCGACAGTGACAAACCATCCTGCTCTTGTGAAGATTTTCATGAGTTTTACTGGCCATGCAAACACCTGCTAAAAGTGATGATACAGTATCAAGGACATGGTTGGGACTTTCTGCAACAAGAATACACAGAATTACCAATATTTAATACTGACTTTCATCCAAATGATTCAAAACCTACTCCAGATTATGAACTTCCTCAAGTTGAAGATGACTATTCAAAAGCAAACTTCAAGGAATCCACTAGGGACACTATGATAGAGCTTCACAAAGAACTGCAAAATGATATTTATATTGACGATGAAGACCTACTAAGTGAAGTTCATTCTCACATTGTTGTAGCCTTGGATGTCATGAAAAACAAGAGGGCTAAGATGGCCCTATATCGCTCACCTTGGTACATGCCTGGTGGAAGATCACTAGATATGTTATATACCAAATAGGTTTTCCTATATACATCTTTGAAAAACAAGTGACTCCCCCCCCCCCCGGCAAGGTCAATTTTGACCCCAGGGGCATAATTTGAACAAACTTTCATCTACTAGGCAATGCTACATGCCAAATATCTACACCCCAGGGCTTGCGGTTTCAGAGAAAAAGATTTTCAAAGGTTTTCCTATATAAGTCTATGTAAAACATATGTGAAACATATGGAAACATTGCGGACAGATTGGACATAGCCAAATTTCTGTATGTTTACCTGTGGAAAGCTGGGACTTAGAATATTTTTACTCTGGAAAAAGACTTTTTTCACAAGATCTTGCACTTAGAAAATGTCAATCAAAATTTATTGAGTTTTAACAATATTATTGTGCATAACCAATTAAAAAAGATTAGACTTAAATTCATCACAAACCCATTAAAACTGTACATGGAAGTTTTGTCAAAAATTTTGGAAAGACTTTACATTGCTCAATTCTGTCAGAGTATATCAACCTAAGTATTTTCAGCTAAAATTTGATTCCAGACCCATACATCAATTCTTTCACATCTACATATTTTATACAATATCTTCTTGAATAAAGTCAGATAAGTAGGAAATTTCATAGTCTGAGATTTTAAAGTAGTCATGTACATGCTAGTTGTATTTTAAAAATCTATTCCTACAAATTATGTTTAAAGGTGTGCAGAAGTTTCATTTTCAAATTAATTTTTGTAAGGAAAAGTGTATGTCTTGTCACAGACCATAAATTCCTCATAACAACAGCACTGTAACTGCCCTTTATCTTTGCAACAGTAATAAATCTCTCTGTGGTCATCTGGGGAACTTGATCATAAAAATAGACAGCAAACAAAGATAACACTCTACATAGTTCTGTACAATCACCACCTGGAACCTCCATATCAGTTTACAGGAAGCAGGATTTATCAGTAAGATATCTACAGGGAGGGGTCATTTTGATTTGTTGATTCGAATGTAAGACATGGAGTAGAAAGTTTTTGAACAATTGTTCATGTGGAGGAATACTTTTGTGAAGTGACTTCTAACAGTTATGCTGGACAAGACAGTATCATTTGCATATAAACAATAATCTGAGATAAAATGATTTAAACATGGTTAAAATCTGACTTTTGTGAAAAATCAGCTATGATGCAAGAAGTGGCTAAAGACTGTGTAGCAAAGGTAAAGAGAATATAATTATTGGTTTCATATAACATTTTCTAGAGTTGCAGTTATTGTTGAAGCTATTAAGTAATGTGTTATCATTAAATAAGATCACAGAAGTATAGCTTGACTTTTGAAGGATGGACAAAAAAAAGAGGCTCGCAGGGAAGATTTTGTTGCCTCTATAAATAAAGTCTTTATTATTATCATCATTTGTTAAGCTTCTTGAGTTAAGGTCACTTTTCTTTTCTCAAAATTTTAAAATAAACACAATGATTGATTAACAGACAGTGTACACCCCTTGCTTTTTGGTTTATATCATCATGAATATTTAAGAATATTTAAGATGAACACCTGAATAAAATGTATGGCAGTGATTTCGAGAAAAGAATAAACAGGAACACACATTTTACTTCCAGAAATCATCAAAGATAAATACAACCAAACTGAAGCTGCGGTGAAAGATAAAATCAAGGAGATTCTTTAACCCTTGCGAATCTGTGAATGACATGGAAACAACGTCATTCACTATAATTGTGCCTGATGAATTGTATGAAACGCGTAGCACAGTTAATTTAGTTAAATCATTATTTTAAAGCCATCAAGTCATTTTTATTTAATTCATTATATATATTGCCTTTTCCGGCATTTAAAGGGTTTTAAACCTTAGGACTATAAATATATATATATATATATATATATATATATATATTAGGGATGGCAACCAATATCCGGATATCCGAATATTCGTTCAGCTTCCGAATATTCGGATACGATATAGGTATCCGAGTATTCGGTAAATGCGTCCAAAAAACAAATTTCAATTTAAAACTACATTTACATGTTGTTTTCATGACAATAATTAATTTTCAATTACGGCCGATAAAGTGTCAGTTTACAATATCCGGTTGCTCTGGTGATGACACTTTCTATAGTCAATCTTTAGCGATAGACAAAAGAGATTATGCAAACAAAAGAGTTTCAATTTCTAGGTGTGAATTGTTGAACAAACATTAAGAGATTAAGAAAATTTATTATGCAAGTTTTAAAGCTTTGTTTCCGCCGATACATAATTATGGAGATGCGTTTACTTTAGCCATTGCAATTATGAAGTATCTTTTTGTACAGCGGCACATTTTACAAACATTAAACAAGTTTATTAAATAATTTTACATTTTTTAATTAAAATGAAAATCTTTTCAGGTTGTTCTTAATTGAAGCTTTTCTTTCTCAGTCCTATTAAGCCTCCTGCAGATCTATTAAGACTGAAGCAGCAGTAAAAGACAATAAATGTCCGTGTAACGACTCTGTCCGAAACCGAAAGTACAACCGTCCTTACAGAGTTAGCTCCTGTAATAACGTATATGCAATTTATTTCATCCCAATTTCATGACATGAATGATTGAATCTTATAGCCATGAATTGTCTGACTAAAAAAATATAAAAGTAAGTTCTCGGGATAGAATATTCGCCTGCCTAGGGTCACTGTAAGCTATAAATTTTACAATCGCGAAAATACATGACAAATTGATCAACATATTAGATTTAGTACATAAAACGACTGAATATCCGGATATTTGTTCGGAAGGCTGACCGAATATCCGAATACCAATTTGGGTATTCGTTGACATCCCTAATATATATGCAAAAGAGACCTTTGGGTTACATTTCTACAACCTTTGGGTGACATGTCTCACTTAAGGGTTATTTATTGAAAATGTAGAAAGATTGCCGGCATAGGAACAGAAACTATTCAAAGATCATCTTATAACCTATCAGCCAGGAAAGAGCACGCATCTTGTTCCAGTTTTGATACCACACGACTGCGTCGCTGGTCTAGATATCTTGTGTTGCTCTGATACAAGAAAACGAGCAAAGATATTGAAAGAAAACAACTACCTCCCAAACACGGGGCTTTCAGCTGATCACACGTCCGGATGAAACGCTACCAATAAATTAGCTAAGGAAGCTGGAGTCGAAAGGCCTGACTTAGTCAATGCAACTAAACAAAGACATAGGATTTCAACCCTCTACTGTGCCCTAGAAGTACCATAGGAAGAGCGGCAATACTTTTATAAACACATGGGTTATTCCAAAGAAGTGAACTGGGGAACAAACCAATATCCCGTATCAGTCATGGAGATTACTAAGGTTGGTAAACACCTTCAGGACATAGAAAAAGGTATTGTCACTAATGCTTAATAAGTACTATTTTTCAGAGTTAGCTATCTGATATTGAAAATTAATGTAAAGAAGTGTCAATCTATAGATGAAAACATGAGCAAATGCATAAATATGTACGTAAATAAAATGTGTTTAACTGAAGAAATGTAAATATATAATCTACATCACTATAAGGAAAAGAAATACTTATAATTTGAGCTAAATTGTAAGGAATAATTTGCCAAACTTCTTTTGTTACGAAATAAACTATGTTCTTTTTTAAGCTACATGAATATTATATTTGATATTTAACAGTGCTTATGACAGAACGCTTTAAACACCCTACCTAATGTACACGTGGAAAAAGCTTTAACGAGAATTCGTGAAATGTTTCTTTTGAACCTTCTAATATTTGAAAAATTCATCACCTTCAAATAGGTTTAAAACATGAATGAAAGAAATATCCTACCATCTTTTTTTTCCCAGGAATGTTGAAACAACCCGAAACAACCCGTGGGTTCAAAAGCGTTTGATAACGAACAGATAATTGCTCAATCACAAACAAACGAAGATGATGAAAGCTACCAAAGTGATAATGCTTTAAATCCAGATGCAAGGAAAAACACATGGTATTATGAAACAAGAGGGCTAGGATGGCCCTATATTGCTCATGTTCATAAAGTGATGAGATGTAGCCTTGCATCCAAACACTGCAAAGGAAAACAAACTTTCAACCACAGCTAAGTTGATGTTGATCCTGTTTTTTCATAAACTTACAACGACAGCTTGGTGATGCGGATCCTGCGTTTTATAAACTTACAATGACAGCTTAGTTGATGTAGTTCCAGTTTTTATAAACTTACAACAACAGCTTGGTGATGCTGATCCTGTTTTTTATAAACTTACAATGACAGCTTAGTTGATGCTGATCCTGTTTTTATAAACTTACAACAACAGCTTGGTGATGCTGATCCTGTTTTTTATAAACTTACAACGACAGCTTAGTTGATGCTGATCCTGTTCTTTTATAAACTTACAATGACAGCTTAGTTGATGTTGATCCTGTATTTATAAACTTACAATGACAGCTTAGTTGATGCTGATCCTGTTTTTTTTTAAACAATAGGGCCAAGATGGCCCAATATCGATTATGTTTATTTGCATCCAGATTATGCCCATTTTAACAGTATCTCAGTATCAGGTAGACAGTTTACCTCACAATTGTTCTTCGGAAATACCAGTACAAGACCCTTATAATCCGTAAGAAACTCCAAATTTCTTACAAAAAGGGACATGGTCGATACATGGGCTCGAACCCTTGACCATCGATCAGTGAAATATTAGGATGATTTTAAGTAAGCGACACTAACCACTCCAATATTTTTTAGAGAACCGTATGCATTTAAGCTGAGATACTGCCTGATTTCAGAGGAACTAAATATAAGGGTTGCGCCGTGGTATTAATTCTGAATTGCTATAACAACAATATTTAAGAACATGATGAATGTATCAATATATTGAAGCCATCTTTGGTTGGATAGTTTGATCAAAATTTCATAAAATTCTGATAATTCCCATCATATAAAGACTTTTTAAAAGTTAACACTGTAGACGCATTTTCATGACCTTTGAATAATTTCAATTTTTTCATTTTCGCCTGATCCAGGTTTTCTGAAAAGTGTTTACCTGAACATTCTCTCTTAAAATTTTGAAACAAAAACTAAATCAAATATTGACACTTCTTATTTCGATACATCAGTCGACAATAAAGGTCGCATTGTCATCCATTTCAGAAATTGCACACATTAATAAATTGAATGTAAATAAGACCAGGTGTCAGGAAATCATTCTGTTAGGCTGAAAAAAAGGTAACATTGGTCAAAGATATAGGGTCGGTAGTTCGGCTTTTTTTTTTTTTAGACGCAAGTTGTTTCAGACGTACAGAACATATGTTAAGAAGTAAGTTTCCACGCAATATCTTGAGAACTGTTGCACCTATTGCATCAAAACTTCATTTGTGGGTTGATCTAATTCTGCAGATGTGCCCTATTGTTTTTGGGGTCAGTAGATCAACGGTCAAGGTTACAGGGGCCCAAAATATGAAAAACGTTTCCACGCAATATATTGAGAAATGTTGCACCTATTGCATTGAAACTTCATTTATGGGTTGATCTCATATTTAAACATAACCTGTGGGTTGGTCTAGGTCTGTAAATATCTCCTTTTTCACAGGGGCCTGAATTTCTAAAACTGTTTCAGAAGGATATCTTATTAAAAAATCCATCATTCAATGTTCTTCAAATACATTTTATTGTGCAAGTTCATATAGCTCACTTTAATACAATTAAAGAAACACTTAATAGCTTCCAGCTGTCACAAGTGTAACATTGTATAGAAAAATATCCACATTTTCACAACATCCACAGAAGAGTAAATAGGTTACATATTTTAATGAATTTTGAAATGTATTTTTGAAATACTCTTAAAGCGACTGCACTCCAGATGGACAAGTTACGCTAAAAAAAGAAAATTTTCAATTTCAAGAAAACAATTGTCATTACTGTATCAGGGGCATTGTATTATAACGTGACAAGTTTTCTAACAAAAGAAACAATTAAAATGTGTTGTTTTGCTTACTTTTATTGTAGAATATATCACCCCGTGACTAACGGGGTGGGCTCTTTGGTATATCAATATTTTTAACTCGCATCAAATCAGCTGACTCCGTAGTGTAGTAGGTTAAGCCGCTGTAAATTTTTTGTAAGCGCAAAGATCCGAGTTCAACACCTGGCTCGGGTAAAAAAAAATTTTCTACCTTTATTTTTAGCTCTTACACAAAGAAAATAATCTTGATGCTGACAAATTGAATATATATTGATTTTACCAAAAAATTAAAATTTACTAAGAATTTGGAGTGCAGTCGCTTTAAAAACAATGTAAATACATTTATTCCATTGTATGATACTTTACTTATCAACAAAATAAACTTTTGGAACTACTAATTGAAAATTTCAGGTTCAGGTTCTGAATAAATAGGCCAAATTTTTTTTTCATTTGAGATATAAGATAAAAGTTACATTTAGAAGATGTATCTATATCCTTTGCACACCGGCATATTTTGTTACTCACTCGACAGACATGCATGTGTTTTTGTAAACACTGTACATCACGTTATGCTACTTTCGGTTTACTGCGCGTGTTGTATACGTCAGCAAATAGATTGAGCTGTAACATGAAAGTAAAATTTCCATTGGCCCACCTACAGAGGTCACGCGCAGGGGTCACCCTGTCTGCTAACCTGCGCATGGACTTCTTTTTTTTTTCCCAACGAGAGGTCAATTTCAAGCGTTCTCATGTCAATATACCTAGGTTTGAGTACGACATGTCTGCTTTACGTCTGTGAAAAAATATTTGCACCCGCTCAAAACACTATCCCACAGGGGCCTGTACGCGAACGTTGGTAAAATGAAAATTTTCAAAGCTGGTAAAATTGTGTCCAAGGTCATTTTCAAGGTCGTCTTAAAGTGTCAGCATTTGCCTCGGACGTCTGAGATTTCAACATTCAGGAGCTGTCGGCATAGCCTTTTAAATTCATATAGACAAAACGTGTTCAATACGGTAACTGTCACTTCTATGGAAGGCCAAACCTGTCTTAACCCGCGTATACGGTTTATTACGTTACAGGCGTCCAAAGGATATATAAAATTCCGAAAGACCCGTGTTTTCGGTTAATTTCACCTGAATTTGCATTTAGTGTGTGTCAGTAGTTGAAAATGGGAACAAACATGAGACTTTGGCAAAAAACAGAATTTTCTTGTATAACCTTTGCACACCGGCATATTTTGTTACTCACTCGACAGACATGCATGTGTTTTTGTAAACACTGTACATCACGTTATGCTACTTTCGGTTTACTGCGCGTGTTGTATACGTCAGCAAATAGATTGAGCTGTAACATGAAAGTAAAATTTCCATTGGCCCACCTACAGAGGTCACGCGCAGGGGTCACCCTGTCTGCTAACCTGCGCATGGACTTCTTTTTTTTTTTTTTTTTTTGCTAATGAGAGGTCAATTTCAAGCGTTCTCATAAGATGTCAATATACCTAGGTTTGAGTACGACATGTCTGCTTTACGTCTGTGAAAAAATATTTGCACCCTCTCAAAACACTATCCCACAGGGGCCTGTACGCAAACATTGGTAAAATGAAAATTTTCAAAGGTGATAAAATTGTGTCCAAGGTCATTTTCAAGGTCGTCTTAAAGTGTCAGCATTTGCCTCGGACGTCTGAGATTTCAACATTCAGGAGCTGTCGGCATAGCCTTTAAATTCATACAGACAAAACGTGTTCCATACGGTAACTGTCACTTCTATGGAAGGCCAAATCTGTCTTAACCCGCGTATACGGTTTATTACGTTACAGGCGTCCAAAGGATATGCAATCATCTAACATTGAGCAAAATCCAATGATTGTATCTACTACTTGTATTTATTACAAAGTCAAAAGGTGCCATATGAATGATAAAAATGCAAATAAAGTTTGGATAAAACATTAAATTTAATAAAATGATATTATTGGTTATCCTTTAAACTGCTATAATTTCTTAAAATTTGATGTCTCATGGTAGAAATGAGACAAAAGGTAATTGTATAGTACAAGCTTGAAATTTGAACCCCCATGTCACGCTTTTCAGGCATTTTTTTAAAACCACCCTTAGATGGGTGTGCAGCCCAGCTGGTATAGAAAAAGAAATGAATTACAAATAGTAAAAGATTTGTGAAGAAAACCTTTATTATTTCTTTTCCCAGAGGCCAGACCGAGCGTGTGTTTTTTGTGACAAATTGATAGTTGGTGGCAAGCTGAAGCGACATATTAAAACTCACAAAAAGTCTCATGAAGAAGTTGCTGCTATTTTGAAGAAACCAGTGCAAGACCAGAACAAATGGTTTGATTTGAAACGTAGGGAAGGAATGTACAAGTATAACTCAACCAATTCAGACATTTTAAATGATGAACAATTAATGAGAGAGAGAAAGCCAAAACAGAAAGATGAAGTTAAGATGTGTATTGAATGTAGATGTTTTTTCTCTAACAGAAGCTTTTATTGAAGCACAAACAGAAATGTTCGAACAGTGATCCTATAAAAAAGCATGCAATAAAGCCTCTTCTAATCCATAAAGATCCAGAGTTTGTGAAGGATATTTTAAACAATTTCAGAGGAGAATACAATCATTTTTTGTCTGATGAAACTTCAATCTTGACCCGGGGGTCATAATTTGAACAATCTTGGTAGAGGTCCACTAGACAATGCAACATGCCACATATCTAAGCTCTAAGCCTTGTAGTTTAAGAGAAGATTTTTAAAGTTTTTCCTATTTGTTGCCACAGCAACCAGAGTTCTGCATGGAATGGAATTCTTTGAACAATTTCGGTAGCTTCATGCAAGGAACATTCGTGCATAGTTTTATCAACATTAGCCAAAGTGGTTTCAGAGGAGATGTCATTTGAATCAAAATGTTGACGGACGACGAACAATCATCAATCAGAAAAGGAAATCGGCAAGTTACCCAAAGTTGCATTTTCTAGTGACACAGCTTATTTATATGCCTCTGTTGAGCTGCTCGAGTAGTTTTACCCTCAAAGTAATGTAAGATTCATTGAAATGGACTGCAGAAGACACTAGGACAATTAGAAAGTACTTTGAAGAAACTGTATTAGATAACAAAGAGAACAAGAGCAACAAAGGGCGTTTACCAAGTAATTAATTTAAACTTATTTATTTTTTTACATTCATTGTGAAACAAGTTCTTACAACTTATATTGATCACGCTCGATGGCTGCTTCCTGGGTTTCTTACCAGTACTCCTGCCTATTTAGGGATTGGAGAGACAGTGGAAGAAACTTGCCTCTGGCTGGATTCGAACCTATGACCTCTGGATCCGGAGTTCGGCTCTCTACCCCTGGACCACGACGCCTCCCAAGTAATTGCATGTTTTATAACACTGTCTTCATCCTGTCCAAGAAAATAACATCCTCATCCTGTATTGAGAGTGGATTAGAGATAAAGTAGCACACTTCAGTTCAAAGGGAACATAATTGCAAGTGCGTGCAGTGTGTGTTGAGGGTGGATTTGTTATGCCCCTGCCATTCGAAGAATGGCGAAAGGGCATTAAGTGTTACCCCTGTCCGTCCGTCCATTTCAGCGCATTTGAAAGAGAATGCTTACAGGGATTTCATTTATTTTTCATATGCTTATGTATCTTATCAAAATACTGGTTCCTTTCGAAAATGGGAGTGACACCTCTAATTTTGTAAGTTATTGCCCTTTTTTGACTTATGTATCCGGGGGAGACATATTGTTCTAACCATGTCCATATGTCCGTCCGTCCATCTGTCACATTTTGTTTCCGGAGGATAACTTGAGAACCCCTGCACCGATAATGTTGAAACTTCATAGCAACATTGGTCTCGGTCCACAAATGAGCCCCATAGATTTTGGGGTCAAAAGGTTAAAGGTCAAGGTCGCAGCAACCTTAAATGCTAAAACCATTTCCGCGCCGTAACTTGAGAACCCCTTCACAAATATTGTTGAAACTTCATAGAAACATTGGTCTTGGTCCACAGATGTGCCCTATTGTTTTGGGGTCTAAAGGTCAATGGTCAAGGTCGCAGCGACCTGAAATGTGAAAACCCTTTCCTTGCTATAACTCAAGAACCCCTGCACCGATAATGTTGAAACTTTATAGGAACATTGGTCTCGGTTCACAGATGTGCCCTATTGTTTTTGAGGTCAATAGGTCAAAGGTCAAGGTCACAGTGACCTAAAATGCGAAAACTGTTTCCGGGCGATAACTTCATAGGAACATTGATCTTGGTCTGCAGATGTGCCCTAAAGTTTTTGGGATCAAAAGGTCAACTGGTTTCCGCAAGATAAGATAATGCTAAAACTTCATAGGAACATTGGTCTTGGTCCGCAGATGTGCCCTATTGTTTTTAGGGTCAATAGTTTAAAGGTCAAGGTCACTGGGACCACAAATGATAAAACTGTTTCCGAAAGATAACTTGATAACTGTGCGAGGGATAATAATGAAACTTCATTGGAACATTGGTCTCGGTCCGCAGATGTGCCCACGGTTGTGGGGTCAATAGGTCAAAGGTCAAGGTTGCAGCAACCTGAAATATGAAAACCGTTTCAGCTTGATAACTTGAGAACCCCTGCACCTAAAATGTTGAAACTTCATAGGAACATTGGGCCCTACTTTTATGGGGTCAATTGTTCAAAGGTCAAGGTCACTGGGACCTCAAATGGGAAAACCGTTTCTGGCGATAACTTGAGAACTGGTCAAGGGATAATGATAGAACTTCATAGGAACATTGGTCTTGGTCAGCAGTTGTGTCCTATTGTTTTTAGGGTTCAAATGTCAAGGTCGCAGCGACCTAAATGCAAAAATCGTTTCCAGGTGATAACTTGAGTACACCTGAACCGATAATGTTGAAACTTCATAGGAACATTGGTGATGGTCAGCAGATTTGCCCTATTGTTTTTGTGGTCAAAAGTTCTTTAGGTTTCAAAACTGTTTCCATATACCATATATTGATGACCATTGAACCTTGAATTTTGAAAGTCCTAAGTGACATTAGCAGGGCGGTGACAGGGGAGACATATGTTTATTAAGAGAAACTGTTGAAATTTTCATTTCAGCGCATTTGAAAGAGAACGCTTGCAGGGATTTAATTTATTTTTCATATGCTTATGTATTTTATCAAATTACAGGTTCCTTTCGAAAGTGGGCATGAACCTCTAATTTTGTAAGAGTTATTGCCCTTTTTCGACTTATTACTGTTGAAATTTTCGTTTCAGCGCATTTAAAAGAGAACACTTGCAGGGATTTCATTTATGTTTTATATGCTTATGTGTGTATCAATATACAGGTTCCTTTAGAAAGTGGGCGTGACACCTCTAATTTTGTAAGTTATTTCCCTTTCTCGACTTAATTTCTGTTGAAATTTTCAGCACATTTAAAAGAGATCGCTTGTAGGGATTTCATTTATTTCTTATATACTTATGTATCTTATACAGATACAGCTTCCTTTAACTAGAGCTATCACTAAATGTGATTAATACCCCCAAAAGGATTGCTTTATAAACTGAAGAAGTTCGTAGTAACATAATACCTTGCAAACAAACTAAAAAGAGATATTGTTCTTAGCAGTTCCTCTCATTGTGCTTGACCATTGTATGAAGTTGTATTGAATTCCAACTTGTAGTTTTGAAAATGCTCCTTACAGGGAAAAGTAACAAAGGGCAATAACCCTGTAATTAGTCAAGATGGAGTTATGGTTACTGTGCACTGCACTCCCTCTCACTGTGCTTGACCAATGTATGAAGTTGTATTGAATTCCAACCAGAAGTTTTCAAGTTATGCCCGGACAAGGAAAAGTAACAAAGGGTAATAACTCTGTAATGAGTCAAGATGGAGTTATGGTTCCTGTGCACTGCACTTCCTCTAAATGTACTTGACCATTGTATGAGGTGGTACTGAATTCCAACTAGTAGTTTTCAAGTTATGCTTCGGACAAGGAAAAGTAACAAAGGGCAATAACTCAGTAAATACTCAAGATAGAGTTATAGTTCTTGTACACTGCACTTCCTCTGAGTGTGCTTGATCATTGTATGAAGTTGTATTGAATTCCAACTAGTAGTTTTCAAGTTATCCCCGGACAAGGAAAAGTAACAAAGGGCAATAACTCAGTAATTAGTCAAGATGGAGTTATAGTTCTTGTGCACTGCACTTCCTCTCAATGTGCTTGACCATTGTATGAAGTTGTATTGAATTCCAACTAGTAGTTTTCAAGTTATGCCCGGACAAGGAAAAGTAACAAAGGGCAATAACTCAGTAATTAGTCAAGATGGAGTTATAGTTCTTGTGCACTGCACTTCCTCTCAATGTGCTTGACCATTGTATGAAGTTGTATTGAATTCCAACTAGTAGTTTTCAAGTTATCCTCCGGACAAGGAAAAGTAACAAAGGGCAATAACTCTGTAATGAGTCAAGATGGAGTTATAGTTCTTGTGCACTGCACTTCCTCTCAATGTGCTTGACCATTGTATGAAGTTGTATTGAATTCCAACTAGTAGTTTTCAAGTTATGCTCCGGACAAGGAAAATGCAACAGACCGCCCGACCGACCGACCGACCGACCGACCGACCGACCAACCACCGGGTGACTCCTATATACCCCCCTAAACTTCGTTTTGGGGGTATAAAAAGTAGGCATGACACCACTAGTTTCGTTAGAGTTATGACCCTTTTTCAACTTAATTATTTAGTTTCAGTGTATTTAAAAGAGAACGCTTCGAGGGATTTCATTTATTTTTTATATGCTTATGTATCTTAAAAAGATACAGCTTCCTTTCGAAAGTGGGCATGACACCACTAATTTCGTTAGAGTTATGGCCCTTTTTCGATATAATTTCTGTTGCAAATGACGTTTCCGCTCATGTGCAAGAGAATGCTTGCAGGGAGTTTATTTATTTCTTGTGTGCTTATGTATCTTATAAAGATACAGCATCTTGCTGAAAAATGGGCGTGACACCTCCAAATTTGTAACAGTTATGGCCCCTTTACAGTTCATTTCTGTGAAAAATGACGTTTCCATTCATTCAATTTTCTTTCTGCGGGGGCATCTGTGTCCCATGGACACATTTCTTGTTTTAGCAGCAGTCCTAAGATGTGAATGATGCTGTACATTCTTGTTATTTGTTTGAATTGGAAGTGTCTTGATGGGCATTAATATCAGAACTGAATTTTTTCTCTCTAACTCAAAACTCCAGTAAAAGGGCTGCTTTGTGAAGAAGCAAGTTGTCATTTACTTGCAGATGGCTAAATGTGGTATTGATAGGCCAGGAAAGATCAGGAAAGCAGAACTAAATGAGCCCTGTGATATAAATGGAATATTGTTCAAAACCACAGTCACAAAATATCAGTTTTACATCAAGTTCACAAACCGTCTGTCCGTGAGTCAAGATTTTCCTTGTGAGAACACTAAAAGGTACATTCTTGGCCCGACCTTCATGAAACATACCCATAATATTTTTCTTTATGAATGCTAGATCTCAGTTTGAAACTGCGTCTTATTGGATTAAAAGGTAGGGATTAGATCATATCACACTAGAGGCCATATTTTTGACTTGATCTTTATCATTGTGAGACGTGGTCACAACATTTGTCTTATTTAGATCATAGATGTCCACAAGTCTTAAACATTAGATACTGGTTTGAAACTAGAAATTATTGTTTGCATCACTGCTTATAAATGCTGACCTGTGCTCACCAATTCACTGTTACCTCTCACTGATCGGAAACAGCAAATTCAAGACTACAGACCATGTATCCGTTTCTGAAAAAAAATTAACAATTTACTACATAGCATTAGGGTCTAGAGTTCCAAAGAACATTGGTTGCATGAACTGTCTGCCTGTAAATAACTGATAAACCCGGCTCCTGTAATGTCAACAAATTGCAGGTGTTTCATTTCACCTTCAGATATCATATAAAACAATAAACTCATCACATCAGTTTGTACTATCTTGGCCTTCTTTATATTTTTGTGTCCTCCGAGCCCCCCCCCCTTTGTGGGGAAGCACTTAGATTTGCAACTGTCCATCCATCTGCCCCTTTTTTTCCCAGACTGTATCTTCATTGATGGATTTTAAAATACACAAGTGTTTCCCTTGATCGTTCATTGTTGGTAACTTTGGACAGGCACCCAACATTGATTCTAAAAGTAAATATGAAAGTCCAGCAGGATATGCCCAGCCACCCCAAAATCACAAAGAATGGCATTATATACATTCAGATGTTCTGTTGTCATAATGCATTCATGGACATGAAAATGCTCCCCCCTCCACCTCAACTTTGCATCAATTTAAGGTCACACTTAGAGACTGACATCTGGACATCCATGCCAGAGAAAACAGATTGTTAATAGTTATAAATATAAATGTATTGTTAGGGGCATTTGTATAATTATTTTATGGAAAAACATATAATTCATATTTCTATATATGTCTTTTTTAGGCAAAAACAGCATTCTTGAATTCCTTGAAAAAAATCACTTTGCAGTCACTAACTGGATTATATTTACAGGAAAAATACAAGAAAGTGCGTGCAAAACTATTTAACGAGAGGAAAACTTCACGAGAAAAAACAAAGCGGGCTCTGAAAATGTTGCATTGATTCTAAAGACATCATTTCTTGCAAGAAGATAGGAAAATTGGTCAGAAAGTAAGCAAATTAGTGTCCCCCACAAAAGCAGAGGGACATTGTTTTGGCATTGTCAGTCCGTTCCTAAACTCTATTTGTCGTATCTTGTCATAAGTGATCACATGCCTAGAGAATATGCAAAATAAAAAAGTAAAAGTTTCTAGGTCAAAGGTCAAGATCACAACAAAAATGGTCAATGTAAATTTCATGTACGGATGATAACTTCATTAAGGGTTTCCAATATATAATTGCCACAAATGATCAGTGTGCCCAGACATCATGCAGAACCCAGCAGGGGGTGTCTAGATCAGAGGTCAAGGTAACAATTGGTTGTCTTTTTTTCATGTGTGGCTCAATAACTTGTACATCTATGGAGGGATTTGGGTGTAACTTGGCACAAATGATAACCATGACCAATGACATGCATTATCTAACATTTGGGTGACTAGGTCAAGGTCACAGCAAAAGTCATTCTTAATTTTCTTCTCCAGGCATTAATATTTACATTAGAGAAAGCATTTTGATATGACTTTGCAAGTACCTGCAGTGTGTGTTGTGGGTAGATTTGTTTTGGTCAGAAAGACATATTAGTAGCAGTCCTCCAGTCATAGTGAATTTCATTGCCAATTCTTTGTTCGGGCTATAGCTTCTTTATCTATGGAGGGATTTTGATATAATTTTGCACAAACGATCACCATGACTAGATAATATGCAGCACCCAACACCCGGGTGTCTAGGTCAAAGGTGAAGGACACAACAAAAGTTAATGTTAATTTTGTGTCCGGTATGTAACTCGACATCAGTGGAGGGATTTTTATATAAATTTGCACAAATCATCGTGCTCAGACGATGTTCAGAACCCAACATTGGGATGTCTATTTCAAAAGTGAAGGTCACATTTTTGACCCAATCTTCATGAAACTTGGTTAAAATGCTTGTCTTAGTAAAGTCATGGACATGTTTGAATCTGGGTCATGTGGGGTCAAAAACTAGGTCACTCTGTAAAATCCTAGATACATTTGATAGCATTCTAAAAGCCACAACTTTGAACCAATATAAATGAAAATAGGACAGAATATTTTTACCAGTCAAATCTAGGATGACTTTAAAACCAGGTCATGTGGCTTTCAAAACTATGTCACTCTCTTAGATCTTTGTATAACCTTGACAGCTGTCTGTAGGCTAGATATTTGACCCACTCATTACGAAAATTGGTATGACCATTTGTTTTGCTTAAATCTTAAGCTCGATAGCTTGAGAATCTTTGAACCAATTGTTTTGAAACTTCATAGATACAGTGGTCTTGGTCCGCAGATGTGTCCTATCCTTTTCGGGGTCAATAGGTCAAAGGTCAAGGTCACCTGAGGCCAGGAATGGGAAAGCCATTTCTGCGTGATAACTTGAGAACCGTTGAACTGATGATGTTTAAACTTCATAGGAACATTGATCTTGATCTGCAGCTGTGCCCTAGGTCAAAGGTCAAAGTCATTGGAACCAGAAATAAGAAAACCGTTTCTGCACGATAACTTGCGAACAGAAATGGTAAATTGGTTTCTGTGTAATAACTTGAGAACCATTGAACTGATCATGTAACTTCATAGAAACATTATCTTTATAGGCAAGTTGTCTGTTGTGAGAAGATACCCAATATAAATTTTGTGGCCAGTAGTTATGTATGTCGTCCCCCCCACAATAGGTCAAGGTCACAGGGGCCTGGAATTCAAAAACGGTTCCCGCTCCATAACTTGAGAACCAATCAACATAGAACCTTCAAACTTCACAGGTGCTTAGGTCTTGGTAAGTAGATGAACCAGGGATCAGGAAAACCGAAAATTTGGTAAACAAAAATATAAAGAAGGCCAAATTGATCCAACGCTCTACAGACTTGAGCTATACGGTAATTTACATAATTTTCTCCCGTTAAAATGAGGAAGTAACAGACCATGACACAGGAATAACTAATATATACTGTTATCAGCATATACTTCACTTGGCAAACTAATTAGGTCTGGGGGGAGACATATTGATTTTGTCTTGTCCATCAGTCTGTCTGTCTGGATGTCTTAAAGTTTGTCAGTGCTTCTTCTCTAAAACTACTAGTTGGATTTCAACCAGACTTTGTAAGAAGGTTCAGTACCAAGGCTAGCATCGTATATCGTCGGCATTTTCTGGTTGAATGATTTTTGGCAGAGTTGTGGCCCTTTGAAGGCAATTTTTTATGAAGTTTGTCTGCGCTTCTTCTCTTAAACTACTGGTGGCATTTCCACCAAAGCTTGTAGGAATGTTCAGTACTAAGGCTAGTATTGCATATCGTCGGCATTTTCCGGTTTAATGCTTTTTGCCAGTTATTGGCCTTTGAAATAAATACTGCTATATTTCATGATGTTTAAACTCTAACACCTTTATTTCTTCACCAATCCTAATCATATTTATATGGAATTTGTATAGCTATAAGATTTTGTTCACTTTCGACTATGGGATCCGATCCGAATGATACGACCAGAGTTATATGCCCTTGATTTATCAAAATCTGCCTTATTTCACTTTGTTTATACTGTAGCACCTTCATTTCTTCACCAATCCTTATCATTTTTACACAGAATGTGTATACTTATAAGATCTTATTCTAATTTGTTTATAGATCAGATCGAGACAGTAAGTCCAGAGTTATACGCCCTTGTTTATTAAAATATGCTGTATTTCATGATGTTTATACTCTAGCACATTCATTTCTTAATGGATCCTAATTATATTTACACAGAGTTTTTATACCTGTTAATATCTTATTCAAGTTCGATTATAGGTCAGATTTGGATCGTAGGTACAGAGTTATATGCCCTTAATTTATCAAAATCTGCCATATTTCACTATGTTTATACTTTTAACACCCTCATTTCTTCACCAATCCTAATCATATTTACATAGAATGTGCTAAGCTTAAAGATCTTATTCGGAGTCATTTGTGGATCAAATCAGACAGCAGTGCCATAGTTATGTGCCCTTGATTGAACTAAAATGGCAAATTTTACTATGTTATATATTATATCTCTCTGTATGCAGGGAGATATATTGATTTTGTCTTGTTCCCATTCACTTTCCCAAAAAACTTTTTACTGCAAAAATTAAATTGTTTGCAGTTATTCTATTCAAGTTAATGAGTCACTTCTTTGTACTTTGCCCACAAATGCTTATTCATACACCGTTCTATACAAATGAAGCAGTATGGGGAGACCTGTGCTTTTATTAAAAGCAATCTCTAGTTATAGAAATAAAACATATCAAATGGTTTAATTTTGGGGCATGAATTCTGCAGAAAATGTAATATTGTTGGGACCAGGAAAGTTGTCAATAATCAAATTTGAAGTAATGAAAACCATTTGTATAATACTTTGCTGAAAAAAAATCTTATTTTGTTCAATTGATGAAGTGTGAGCAAGTCGCTTTAAATGAAAATTGCCAATTAAACCAATGAAGCTAAGTGTACGGAATTTGCCACTACTGTACGAAATTGCACAGCCTTCATAGGCTTTGGTATTCATGTCATCAGATGGTTATCCAATCAGCCAAGGGCTTATAAAAACACTTAAAAACATTCTCACTGGTTCCAGTTTATGTGGCAAGTTGACTTGTAACCGCCAACAAAGCCTGGGAATAGTAAATTGCAATGGCATCAAAACCAAACGAAATTAGCCGAATCGACTCTGTTGAATTTCAAAGGCTTTGGCTATTTCTCCTGTAAGGTGGGTGGATTTACACAAAATTTGACAGAAATGAGCGATGCCAAGCTTGGTTGTGTATCCTTGGCCCTTTCTGGTTATTATTGCTTTTTAACTGAATTATGAACCTTGATTCATCAAATTTTACTATGTAAACTCATCCTACACCATGTGATGCATAACCATCAAACCTCACAGGAGCAATCAGTTCCAAGTAAAGTTGTTTTTGTCATGACAATGTTCCAGTTCTTTGATTTTCAGCACACTTATGACCTTTGATTCATTGAATTTTACAATGTTTGGGTTATTTATAGGGTAAAACACTAACAGTGTCCCAGGGGTACAACTGAATGTAATTATATATATTTGTCGGGGTTTGACACATTGGTTTTCATGATTCTAAGCATAGCTTGACAGTCTTATAGACAGTTTGGTTTTTATCTGCAGGTTATAATGAAAGAGGGTCAAAAAGTGATGCCAAAGCAGTTAAACCTCAACTGAATGCGTCGGATTTGAAGGATAGAAGTGATGAGCCACTGTCCAGTTTATCTCCATCATCTGATGATCAAAGTAAGCCAGCATCATTCAGAGAAAACAAAGAATCACAGCTTGATTCAGTGTTCCGTTCAGGTGAAGATGGGAAAGCATGGGATACAGATTACCAATCAGAATCAATGCAAGAGAAGGTTATAGATAAAAGGGGTATACCAGTATCAGTATATCAGGAGAAAAGTAAAGAACATGGATTCATGTGGGGAAGTTGGCAGTTACTTGTGGAGAACAGGTTTATACTGGTACAAAATCCAGGAACACTGGTTAGGTTATCTGCCTGCCATTACATAACTGAAATACTGTTGAAAAACTGCATTGAACCCAAAACAAAGGTCAAGGACCCTATTGAAGGTAGAGAAAAAAAGCTGGATCTTGCCATTACTCAAACAGTATACAATCTAGGTAAAAACAAACTTAATATGTGGATTTAAAGGTTGAGAAAAAAATTTGTCTGTTTAATCTAGGTTCATTTTACTTGGAATGTAGATACAGGGTATTCTTATGACATGACTTAAGCTTGTAGGTTAAGGTTGATTAAAAATTCATGTCCATCCCATAACATTAATGTCTGTATTCAACAATTTTTTTATGATTATTTCAATTTAAGAAGACATGAGCATGGAAAAGAAGACGAGGTGAGAAAAGTAGTAATGACTGAAATGCATACCCTTGCAAGGCTGTATTCAGAATTTAAAGAAATTTGTGGTGAAAAGTCAGTTGAAGAGATGCTGTCAAGAGATCTTTTGGAGGATTTGTGTGAAGCAGTTAGAGCACTGACCAAACGTGATTAACAGTCTGAAAAACATGGACTAAAACTAAATCGATCTGAATGCTGTAATTTTAAAGCACTGAAGGGACATTATTCTGAAACCAAGCAGGATGCAAAGAAAGAAGAATTGAAAAGAAGATGCCTATGAACACAGATCCAAAGCATTGTATCCTAAAGCTAGGCAAACCTGTGTCAGAAATTCATTTGAAAAGGCAAGACGACCAGCAAACTTACCAGATGAGATGGAGTTAAGAATACTGAAACAGTTCATTGAACATGACATCCAAAAATTCACTGAAAACTTCGAAATCAGAAATTATACATACCTGAGAACGCTGGTTGTCTCTAGACTTACTCTGTTCAATGCCCAACGTGGGGAAGAACTAGCAGAGGTTACCTTATCAAGAATCCTTCTTTTTAACAAGCGTAGGAGTGTAGAGGCATCTAAACTGCTATTGTCAGCTTACAGCAGTCGGCCTAATTGGAAAGAAACAGCTAATCAGGAAATCTTCGACAGCCTGTCTCCAGTAGAGCAAAATATGTTTAATAGGTAAAATCATTTTCTTACCGGGTATTACTGTTGTTAAGTTAAAGAAGCCTTGCAGGACAAAGATTTCATTAAAAAATGTATACAAATTACATGGATGCAGAGGTGGGTGGGGCTCTCTAGTGAGGAAAATTAAACTAGAGCTATCACTAAATGTGATTAATACCCCCAAAAGGTTGCTTTATAAACTGGAAGAAGTTCGTAGTAACATAATACCTTGCAAACAAACTAAAAAGAATTGTTTTTACCCCCGCGTTCCTCTCATTGTGCTTGACCATTGTATGAAGTTGTTTGAAGTTCCATTTTTTAAATGCTCCAACGGGAAAAGTAACAAAGGGCATCCCTGTAATTAGTCAAGATAGAGTTATGGTTCCTGTGCCTGCCTCCCCTCACTGTGCTTGACCTTGTATGAGTTGTATTGAATTCCAACCAGAATTTTCAAGTTATGCTCCGGACAAGGAAAAGTAACAAAGGGTATTAACTCTGTAATGAGTCAAGATGGAGTTATGGTTCCTGTGCACTGTACTTCCTCTAAATGTACTTGACCATTGTATGAGGTTGTACTGAATTCCAACTAGTAGTTTTCAAGTTATGCTTCGGACAAGGAAAACTAACAAAGGCAAAACTCAGTAAATACTCAAGATAGAGTTATAGTTCTTGTACACTGCACTTCCTCTGATAGTGTGCTTGATCATTGTATGAAGTTGTATTGAATTCCAACTAGTAGTTTTCAAGTTATGCTCCGGACAAGGAAAAGTAACAAAGGGCATAACTCTGTAATTAGTCAAGATGGGTGTAGTTCCCCCTTATCCTCTCCCCTCTCCCCCCCCCCCCCCCCCCCCCCCCCCCCCCCCCCCCCCCCAAAACTAACAAAGGGCCCCCCCCCCCCCCCCCCCCCCCCCCCCCCCCCCCCCCCCCCCCCCCCCCCAATAACTCGAAATACTCAAGATAGAGTTATAGTTCTTGTACACTGCACTTCCTCTGAGTGTGCTTGATCATTGTATGAAGTTGTATTGAATTCCAACTAGTAGATTTCAAGTTATGCTCCGCCAGAAAAGTAACAAAGGGCAAAACTCTGTAATTAGTCAAGATGGAGTCCCCCCCCCCCCAACCATGGTTCTTTGCCTCCCCTCCCCCCCAAAGCCCCTTGTATGAAGTTGTATTGAATTCCAACTAGTAGTTTTCAAGATGCTCCGGACAAGGAAAATGCACAGACCGCCCGACCGACCGACCGACCACCACCGACCGACCGACCAACCACCGGGTGACTCCTATATACCCCCCTAAACTTCGTTTTGGGGGTATAAAGAGGATTCGTCATTTCAGGTGATACACTGTCTTATGAAGATGGTGGTTCAGTCAAAAAGTCAAAGAGATGTAAATGTTGGTTATAAAATAATAATACAACAGAAAACAGGTAGTGACACTATGCAGTATTGTGTGAAAGTAGGCTTCTTTCATGCAGTCCAAACTTTGAAGACATGAAACAAGCACAAGTCCTCAAGTGATATATTTGTACAGAAAAAAAACCCATAAAACATGAACTATGTAATGAATGAACATATAAATGCAGGACAAGAGCTTGGAAGAAGTAAACCTGATGTATTCAGTGTTGGAATAAACCAGAGCCACAGCAAACATGGTCAGAAACTGCTTTTCCAAATGAACCTTTGATAAATACAGCATATGATCATTATATCCTCATAAATGACATTTGAGAAGGTATTTATATATAGAAGTCATCATGTAGATATGTTTTGTCAGTAAGTGGCAGATTTTGGTCTGAATACAGAAAACATAATCTTTAAATGTAGCCATATTACCTTAAGATTGATGTGATTTTAAACACAGAAAAGAAAGTCTATAATTTGAAGTTAATGTAGTCTCGTCTAGCTGTCAATCTTGTTTACACCTTTGTAATATTTTAAATCATTTTGCAGTCAGTGGTGATGATGAGGAGGAGGAGGAGGATGAAGATTTGTTGAATAACAGGAAGTTAAAGAGACCTAAAGGTTGGTTGCAAGTTATTCAGTTTTACATCGAATTTACTTTATAGAGAATGCTTGGTAGTTTGTGCCGGAGGAAGTACTTTCCAGGAACGATGGTTAGGATACTTCCCGCCTGACATAACTGAAATACTGTTGAAATGGGCCTTAAACTGGATTCAATCAATCAATAAAAAAAAACAGCACATACTACTCTAAAACATACAATGCTTACAGTTAAATCATTCTTGGTTCCCATTTAACAGCCTAAAAACATTAATTCTTCCTGTTCTGTGACAGAGTGGTGTGTTAGGGGTGTTCATCACCTTTAGTGACATTTCTAGTTTTTGTGAAGCATTGTTGCAAGACGAGAAAATTTTGATGCAAGTATCATTTGGACAGCATGCTTAAATTGAAAAATATACAAAGAAAAAATTATTACTTTCAATGACATAGGTGGTTCAAGAAGTGTCACTTCTTCTGCATGCTGCTTTTTTCAAAGATCAGAAAACAAATTGTTATAATTTTGCATTTCAGTCAGTAGTATGAATATACTGGATGTGGCAGGACTTGGGCTGGATACTGACACTGGTTCCACTGGGTCCCAAGGTAGGTAAGCTTGGTAAATCAGTAAATGATTAAAAATGTACTATGATGAACAAGTATTTGGATATTAATTCACGACATGAAACTTGTATTTAGCAGTTTAGCATTCCGCAATACTTACAAATGGCATAAATGTTTCATACCCTAGCAAAGCACTTACATAATGCATAAATGACTAAAATGTATTTGGTGAGAAGTAAGTTTCAGAAGAAGTAAAATTATTATTTTTGTTATATAAGCCAAAACTGACATTTTACAGCTGTACTTTGTTGATGTAAATAATTGTTGATGCCCCCGAATAATCCATGAAATCTCATTTTTAGGAAAGGAGGGTGTCGTATATTGGTGGGACTGGACTTGGATTAGCAGAGCCCTCATCTTCAGGCAAAGAAGGAATGAAACAATCTGGAGCCTTTGATGGTAAAATAAACCAAGTGTAATGTTTAATAGGCATGAAGATCAGTAAATAAACTGAAAGTTAGGACAGTTGTATTTAGGTGTCATTCTTTAAGTTCATATTCAAAACTTCTCACATTTAAAAAATTGAAACATATTAAGGATTTTTATATGAATCTGGCCAGTAAACATTTAAAACAGCTTGTTAACAGAGAATTTGCTTGGTATACCCTCTCTGCAGTTTGGTATTACCTGGGACTTTACCAGAAGCTGTATTTTTCTTGGAGACGTACATGCATGTATCTTTGCTGATCAGGGAGTGAAAACTGTAAGAACTTCTCAGATTCAGAGATTGATGATGATGTGCCTGTTAAAAGAAGAAACAAAAAACCTAGAGGTAACTCTTTCTTGTAATTTATAGAAGAGTTATAATTTTATCTCTTTAATATTATGCTCCAAGGAGGGAGAGCATATAGTTACTGTCTTGTCATGTGAGCTTTTTTATAGCAAAACTTTAAAACTGAAAGGAAGTGAAGCATACAAGAATTATGACTTTACCTAACCTGGTACTTGTATTATATCCTTTTTATACACCCATCTTTAGATGAGCTGTATTATGTGAACACCCATGGGAGGCAGGCAGCATCCAAGATGGTGTTCGCTCTCTAACAGAAGCAATTCGTAACTGATCATAACCAGACTTTAAATGAAGGTTTCTGGGCACAATACCAGTATCTTGGCCAAGTTTGATAACCAACGCACTTCAGAGTTATGCCTCTTGATTTATTAAAAATTTGAAAAAATTGCCTTGTCCTCTCTCTAAGTTGAACAGCTTTCCTCATCAAACATCAAGAAAATGTTTATGGGCACAGTATCTTAGCCAATAACTTCAATTTTTCCATCTTTTATTAACTGAATTTTGAATATGAATTTCATATTCATAAATTTGAATTCAAATGAAATTTCACAATTATAGATGATTGTTGATATTGCCTTAATTTCAAGAAAGTTATAAATTCAACTTTAAATTATTTGATCATATCGTTTATACAGAATCAGATGTGCAGAAAAAGACCACCAAACAGAAAGTGACAGCTATTACAAACACAAAAAATGATGATGAGAAAGAGCCTAATGTGGGCAAGGATAAGGATGACAAGAGTAGTGGTAAGACTTAAAGTATGCCTTATGTGTCATGCCACAAAGTGCCAGCATTCTGTCTGGGGTCCGTCCGTCCATCCACTATGTGTGTGGCACTTGACTGGATAAAATTTGTTTCCAAGGCTACGATTTGTTTTCAAGGCTAGCCACAAGAACAATCTACTAGACCAAGACAAATTTTGATAGTAATATTCTTAAATTTTTGCTAGTGGGTTGTGTTGGAGACTGATATATATATTCTTTAATTTGAATATACATGTATATGATATTACAATTTTTTTTTTTTATTATTATTGATATTGCCTTAATTTCAATAAAGTTATAAATTCAACTTTAATTATTTGATCATATCGTTTATACAGAATCAGATGTGCAGAAAATGACCACCAAACATGAAGTGACAGCTATTACTATCGACCGATCTCTTTGACTTGTATAGCCTCCAAACTAATGGAGCATATCATGGTCTCAAACATCATGCGCCATCTTGATAGCAACAATCTTCTCACACCTTTTCAACATGGCTTTTTCGATCCAAACACAGCTGTGAGACTCAACTATTATCCTTTACACAAGAAATTTTTGACAATCTCCAATCTGGAAAACAAACAGATCTCATTGTAATGGATTTCTCAAAAGCTTTTGACAAGGTCGATCATCAACTTCTTCTCTATAAACTCATGAAACTTAGTATCAACAAAACATCTCTATCTTGGATTCAAAGTTTCCTTAGTAATCGTTCTCAATCAGTAGTAGTTGAAGGCTCACATTCTGATTCTTTACCAGTTCTGTCAGGGGTACCCCAGGGTTCTGTCTTGGGCCCGTGTCTATTCCTTTGTTACATCAATGACCTGCCCGACTCTGTTAAAAGTAGGATACGCTTATTTGCTGATGACACAATCGTATATCTCACCATCGACTCATCAGTAGACTCTTAACAAACTTCAAGATGATTTAACAAAATTAGAAGAATGGGAGCGTAAATGGTCTATGGAATTCAATCCTGATAAATGCGAAATCATAAGAATCTCAAAAAAAAGAAAATACATCATCTTTCCATATAAATTACACAATCAAGAACTAAAAACTACAGAAAATGCTAAATACCTTGGGATTACCATCAGTGATGACTTTAGTTGGAAAAAACATATTGAATCTACTTCTTCAAAAGCTAGTAACACTCTTAGATTCATAAAAAGAAATGTACAATGTAACAACCGTAATATCAAAGAAACTGCCTACAAAACATACGTCCGTCCACAGTTAGAATACTGTAATACCATATGGCACCCATGGCAGAAAAACTTATATGAGATAGAAAAGGTACAAAGGGCTGCAGCCAGATATGTATTGAATGATCACTCTCACCAGAGCAGCGTAACATCAATGCTTGAAACTCTTAAATGGCAGACTTTAGAACAGAGAAGAATACACGCATCCCTAATAATGTTATATAAAATATCACACAACCTCGTCATTGTAGATCATAACCACCTGACTGTCTCTAGAAATCTTAACTATAACATACCATTTTCAAGAACTCAGTATCATATGAACTCCTTTTTCCCTCACACGATCAGATACTGGAACGCCTTACCTTATAACATCAAGGACAGTGTGAATCTTCAGTGCTTCACATCTGGCCTAGACTCATATATGGACTAATGTCATCGTCCTGCTTTTATTTTTAACCAAGTTGTATATAGTACTACTTTTACTCTCTTAACACATGCATATCATGTAATTTAGCATTTTCTTTTAACAACTGCCCCGACCTCCCAGTTATGATCAGAAATTGATTGTTGGGAGTATCCCCGTAGATGTAGATGTAGATTACAAACACAAACAAGAGGGCCAAGATGGCCCTATATCGCTCACCTTGGTACAAGTCCACTTGCCTGGTGGAAGATCACTAGATAATGTTATATACAAAATAAGTTTCCTATATACGCCTTTGTAAAACAAATGATCCCCCCGGGGCAAGGTCAATTTTGACCCCAGGGGCATAATTTGAACAAACTTTAAGGAGGTCACGGCGCCAGCCAATATCTAAGCTCTAGGCCTTGTGGTTCAGAGAGAAGTTTAAAGTTACTACTTCCTACAACAGACCCCCCCGGGGGTCATTGACCCGGGGCCAGAGGTCCACTAGCCAATGCTACATGCCAAATATCTAAGCTCTAGGCCTTGTGGTTTCAGAGAAGATTTTTTAAGTTTTTCCTATATATTCCTATGCAAAACTAAGTGACCCCCTGTGCGGGGTCAATTTTGATCCGGGGGTCATAATTTGAACAATCTTGGTAGAGGTCTACTAGACAATGCTACATGCCAAATATCTTAGCTCTAGGCCTTGTGGTTTCAGAGAAGAAGATTTTTAAAGTTTTCCCTATATATTCCTATGCAAAAACTAAGGGCCCACCCGCGCGGGGTCAATTTTGACCCGGGGGTCATAATTTGAACAATCTTGGTAGAGGTCCACTAGACAATGCTACATGCCAAATATCTAAGCTCTAGGCCTTGTGGTTTCAGAGAAGAAGATTTTTAAAGTTTTTCCTATTTTTTGCCATAGCAACCAGAGTTCTGCATGGAATGGAATTCTTTGAACAATTTTGGTAGAGCTTCATGCAAGGAACATTCCTGCATAGTTTTATCAACATTGGCCTAGAGGTTTCAGAGGAGATGTCATTTGAATCAAAATGTTGACGGACGACGGACGATGGACAACGGACGACGGACAATCATCGATCAGAAAAGCTCACCCTGGCGTAGCCAGGTGAGCTAAAAATGACAATGAGAAAGAGCCTAACGTGGGCAAGGATAAGAATGATATGAGTAGTGGTAAGTATGCCTTATGTGTGATGTTGAAATGGATGAGATTACCAAAGATCATTCCACAAATGATATGTCATGTCTGTGTGTCTAATATTGGCATTTTCCTGAACTACTCTAGTGAATTAACTGGCATAAAATTTGTTAAATTTCAACTGCAATAACCTAATACGTTATTAGTCTATAGTATCACTACTGGTGTTTTACTGGAAAACCAACAAATTGAAAAGAAAAGATCAGAAAAGAAGACACATATATTATTAATTCTTCAAAGTAATTCCTGAAAATGTCCCTATTTTAGGGGCTTTGTACAGAGTTTGTGGATCGATTACCTGAATAGTTTGACCAGATTAAGTCTATCATACTGACAAGAGGAGCCAAATGATTCAACATTTGTCCTGTCAACATATTTCTAGTTTTCATTTTATTCATAAGGTAAAAAGAAGGAAAAGGTGATAGTTAAGAAGGACCAGTGAGGAGATCTCTAATAAGGAAGAAGAAAGGAAGAAAAAGAAGATAGATGAGGCAATGAAACTTGATGCCAAAAATAGGCAGTTAGAGGTCATGATTTGAGAAAGAAGAAAAAATGAAGAAAACACTCAGGAGGACAGTAGATACTCTGATATAAATATACCTCCACCATACAGTGACACAGAAGAGCAAACAGATCAAAACAGATATGGGGGGATAGTCAATCAACAGACTTTACCATATTGGTCAGGTAACCAATTTAGCAGCCCCTTCAGTGCATTTGAAAGATATTCAGGACCATATTCCTATGTTGTGGACCTCATGTCACCCTCAGCACCTGGTTCTAGCTCAGCCACATTCCATTCAATGTCATCACAGAAAGAGCTGCAAGAAAGATGTGCCAGGCTCGAGTTGGAGAATGATCAGCTTAGGAAAGAGAATGAACAGCTCAGAATGCAGCTTGAGCAGGGAAGTCAGGACAGCCAGGTTGAGGGTAGTATCATTATTTTGATCATTTCATTTGATTCAGTGTTATATCAAAGAATCAGCAGAGAAGGAGAAATTCCCTCCCCTTCTCAGAAAAAGGGTAATGAAAGCTGTGGAAAAGAAAAATTGGGGTATTATCAAATTAACTTCTTTACCAAGGCATTTAAAATTACAAAGCCAAACAATTGACTAATTGCACACAAAGTTGTCGTAACTGTAAATTTACGAGATTTACACTGCTCGATGGTGCATACGGGTACAATAAATATATATAATGTTTTAGAATGGAAACTTACAATAATTGTATATGAACAGCAGTACTCAACTTTTTGTTTCAGATGTGAATGTTACCCCTAGAAAGGTGGAATTTCTGAGACAGATTGTTTCATCATTTGAGGTAACTTTAATCTCCGTCCATCATTCCATGAAAGGATTCATATTCTGTAACTTCTAAGTACCAATAGCATTAGCATTGGTATTTGAATGATTTCTAATGGTATTTCTGTTAATAAGAATTAAATTATTTATGTAGTGCAAACTTAATTGGCTAGTCTTTCACAACCACAATGTTTTTTTTTGTTCCTAAATATCAGTTTTAATTGAGTGTTTTTTTAAATAAGCACTATCAAAATACGTAACTGGCAAAAAAGAATAAAATCATATTTTTATTGGAATTAAAATCTTTGTTTTTTATTTCAATCAAATCAACCTTTTTCTCTGTATGTTACTTGGTAAGGTGCATTGATACAGACCAAACCAAAAACAGGAGTGTAGCTATTGCAATTTAGCAGGTATGTCATGATGAAGAGAACATTAAGATGATATGAAATTATTTCAATATTATTCATAGAAAAAAACAAAGACTGCAAGTTATCAGCCAGCAGAGAAGCAGAAGGTGTATACACTTTATACACCAGTGAGATTGGCATATGGTGCAGAAGACTCTACTCCACCCAGTGCTTCTAAAACCATGGAGTCAGATCAATTTGATGTGGAAGTACCGGAGCTGCAAGGGAGTAGCCATTGGGAGGAATGCCTTATGGTAATATATATTCTTGCATAGAATCAAACATGCCTCTACATTTATGTATGACCTGTGTGGCTGAGAATTCCAATATATCATATATAGGTCAACTGCTTAGGACTACAGTAAACTCTGTTTATGAGGAACTCTTAGGGACTATATAAATTTGTTCCTTATATCTTGAGTAGTAATATACGCAGTTTACAGTATGCCTGCTCAGTTGTTTACTGATTTCATATATTTTTGATAAACCATTGATTTTAAAATTAAATCCTTCAAATATTATAAGAAACAGGAAACTTTGTACTGAAGGATGTTAAAGTCCTAAAGGGTCTTCATTTGCATATGAAGAAGCTTATACGTAGATTTCAGTATGTTGATTGTTCTACAAAGTGCTTTTGTGTTTACATTATTTCATAATAAGTCTTTTCACCAGTTTTCAGCTCATCTGGCTTTGCCAGGGTTAGCTTTTCTAACAGATGATTGTCCGTTGTCCGTCAACATTTTGATTCAAATGACATCTCCTCTGAAACTACTAGGCCAATATTGATGAAACTATGCAGGGATGTTCCTTGCATGAAGCTCTACCAAAATTGTTCAAAGAATTCCATTCCATGCAGAACTCTGGTTGCTATGGCAACAAATAGGAAAAACTTTAAAAATCTTCTTCTCTGAAAACACAAGACCTACAGCTTAGATATTTGGTGAGTAGCATTGTCTAGTGGACCTCTACGAAGAGTGTTCAAATTATGACTCCTGGATCAAAATTGAACTTGCACGGGGGTCACTTACTTTTACATAGGCTTATATAGGAAAAACTTTAAAAATCTTCTCTGAATCCACAAGGCCTAGTGATCTTCCTACAGACAAGTGGACTTGTACCTAGGTGAGCGATATAGGGCATTTTGGCCCTCTTGTTGTTTTTTTGGGAAAAATTTGCAGGTATCCTGGTTCAATGTAGAAATTCTAGTGTGAATCCATCTTCAAATGGAATGTAAAACTTGAATTTTTTTCTATTTTGCAGAATTGTGGCGTAAAAAAGGTCAGACTGTATCCTGAATGTGAAGTTTACTTGACCCAGCTGCCCCAAGTCAAACATGTTGGTAACAACCCAAGAAAAATGACAATCGCTTTATTGGATGCCCTATTCAGCAAGGAACAGCTTGCACGGTCTAGTGCAAAGGGGTCGAAGAAGGCACATAATGCAATATTGCAGTACAAGCTGTAAAGGAATTTGCGTTAAATAGTTTCAGAAAAGAGAGTGGTGAGCCATGTCTCTCAGATGCAGTCTTCAATGACATTATAAACAGTAAATGTGCAACAGCAAGAAGATCGTTGAAACATTGACAGAAAAAACCTCCCAAATCTTTACTATAACAAAAAACAAAATAAATCTTTTGAAGTAAAACTACAAAACCAAATTTTTAGTGTTAAAAACAACTACACCATGTACTAGAAAATAAATTGCATTCTGTTATCCTTGATTTCTCACATATCTTACTGAGTGATTTAGACTTCATGCATAGTTGTGATCAAGTTTTGTCTGTCCATATCATATAAGTATAAAATGCTTGTCAGCTGTTGATGTTTTTTCATATTTGTAAGAAGTCTTAAACCTTTTAAAAGGGCATATATATATGTCATATGATTTTGATATACATATTTGTTTTTCCCTTTTCAGTTTGCAAGCTTGTAGGAAGAAAACTACTATATATCATCGCAAGCTTGCGTATGGAAAAGATCTGCAAGCTTGCCGCAAGGTCCCAAATCTAAGCTTGCTCAAGCTTCATGAACCGCAAGCTTGCAAACTGAAAAGGGTCGCAAGCTTGCTGCAATATTCCAATTCTAAGCTTGCGCAAGCTTCATGAACCGGAAAAGGGACGCAAGCTTGCACGAGCTTGCTGCAAGGTTCCAATTCTAAGCTTGCGGCGAGCTTCATCTGCAAGCTTGCCCCAAGCATATTAAAAAGCTTGCAATTTTGGTTTGGGTGAAGCTACAGTGAAGAATTTGGACTTCATGTAGTTCTTTTTTAAGCAATTTTATTACCTACTTTAGATAACCTTGACCGCATCTATTTAACCTTGATAACTTGAACTAGCTCCTCAGAACAGTGATACACTGGTGAGCGAAAAAGGTCATCACGGCCCTCTTTGTTTATGTTATTCTTTACACTTAATATTCTGATGAAGACATTTGTCAAACTAGTCAGCAGAAAAATTCCCAAGTTTGTCTAGATTTGATAAATCACAATATAGTATGACACATATATTCTAACTCTCCAGCCATACAAATTTTTCAAGAACATTTGTGGATTCAGAGAACAAACAGAAATAAATTAGATTAGACATGTTCCTTTAGTGCCATCTAAGCACATTCATTTCATCAGGAAAAACATATTTTGACACAGTTTTGCTGTCACTGCTCATTGCATAACGTCTTTATTTCCAGGTCGTACTAAATGGACAGAAGAAGAAATTTCTGTACTCAAAACCAAGTATTGAATGTTGATTAGACAGAGACAGTACCCAGCATCAGAATCAATAAAAAGTCTGATAAATGAGGGAAAAATAAACAGGAAGAGGACAGTAACTGTTGTTATGGTAAAAGCAAAACTGCAGCACCTAATGAAGCATGAATAAACTGCTCAGGAACCAGTTGTATATGGATCCTCTCGATAATGTACATTGCCCATCTGCAGTAGCATTGATTTTGTTACTAGTGACACAGTCAAAAGCCTTTTTTTCTTACTTTTTAGCTCACCTGGCACAAAGTACCAGAGTGAGCTATTAGGATCGCATTCCGTCCGTACGTCCATCCGCGCCAACATTTGCTTTTTATTACGACCAAGTTTTCAGCATTTAATCCTTGAATTTATTGACTAGACTAGCTCCTAGACGATGATATATTATTATTTGATTTTTTTATTTGTAAAATTGTGAATATAACCAGTAGTTTATATCATATGTCCAATATCATGTTACAATCAGTTTTCTGCAAAAACCTAAAATAGACTGGCATTTGTCTCTATTAAATAGAATAAAAGACAAGAGGGCCAAGATGGCCCTATATCGCTCACCTTGGTACAAGTCCACTTGCCTGGTGGAAGATCACTAGATAATGTTATATACCAATTAAGTTTTTATATATACGCCTTTGTAAAACAAATGATTCCCCCCCCCCCCACCTGGCAAGGTCAATTTTGACCCCAGGGTCATAATTTGAACAAACTTTGGAGAGGTCTACTAGGCAATGCTACATGCCAAATATCTAAGCTCTAGGCCTTGTGGTTTCAGAGAAAAAGATTTTTAAGTTTTTACTATATAAGCCTATGTAAAACTAAGTGACCCCCCGTGCGTGGTCAATTTTGATCCGAGGGTACTAATTTGAACAATCTTGGTAGAGGTCCACTAGCCAATGCTACATGCCAAATATCTAAGCTCTAGGCCTTGTGGTTTAAGAGGCTCTAGGCCTTGTGGTTTAAGAGAAGAAGATTTTTATAGTTTTTCCTACATAAGCCTATGTAAAACTAAGTGACCCCCCCTGTGGGGTCAATTTTGATCCGGGGCTCATAATTTGAACAATCTTGGTAGAGGTCCACTAGCCAATGCTACATGCCAAATATCTAAGCTCTAGGCCTTGTGGATTTTTAAAGTTTTTCCTATATATTCCTATGCAAAACTAAGTGACCACCCACCCCCCCCCCCGGTCAATTTTGACCCGGGGGTCATAATTTGAACAATCTTGGTAGAGGTCCACTAGACAATGCTACATGCCAAATATCTAAGCACTAGGCCTTGTGGTTTCAGGGAAGAAGATTTTTAAAGTTTTTACTATTTGTTGCCATTGCAACCAGAGTTCTGCATGGAATGGAATTCTTTGAACAATTTTGGTTTGTGTTCATGCAAGGAACATTCCTGCATAGTTTTATCAACATTGGCCTAGAGGTTTCAGAGGAGATGTCATTTGAATCAAAATGTTGACGGACGACGGACAATCATCGATCAGAAAAGCTCACCCTGGCATAGCCAGGTGAGCTAAAAATACTCTTGACAGACCAAGTGAATCGTAATGGTTAAATTCCCACTGTGGTGCAACCGAGATAACCGGACGGGGATATCCGATTTAAGCGTGTTAACAAAAAATTATTTTTACACGGATTTGCTTCAAACTCTTTGGATCTACAATATATCACATTGACATAGGTTGTCTGGAATATAGATCAACACGGTTATTGCTAAAAAAAAGCTGTCCCTATCATAAAGGGGGCACTTGGCAGGTTGGGCTATTTCAATAATGTCCGCTGTAAACGATTTGTATTCAACATGGACTTTTCCATAAATTTAGGGTTTGCCCCTACCTCTTCAGTTTTTTTGTACGCCAAACTTAGGTGTGTTTAAGCAAGTAAGACAGTATTACAGTAGTGGACCCGCAGAATTCAATATTTTCCTCCAACAGAATTTGGTAATCAGCAATTTCCAGAATAACCAAAATTGAGTATAGTAGGGGTGAACATTTTAGAGCATTATCGTACTACAAGCAACACCACGAAGTATCAGAAGATATGTACACTAGTGTCAGGTTAAGGTGAAAACATTTCCCAATGTTTTAGTCTGCAAATATATACCTCATAAAAATTGGTCCAATGCGCAGTTACATGTACGAGACGAAACCATCACCAAAGTTTATAATTAAAATGATAATTGTTATAATAACAAATAAGATGATTTTTGCTTAGGCCCATAAGATGGGAATGTTATATATCACGAGAATGCGGCCTTTATCATCTGACATTTCACAAGCACAATACCACCCAAACATCCAATTAACAGGACTGTTGACATATCTATGAAAAAACGTCAAAGGTCATATCCTGCAAGTGTTTTACATGTACCATGTGTTCACGGCCATTTTTAAAACCCGCACACATTCACTGTGGATCCGAAAGCTAAGGATGTCTGCCGAAAAGCAACAAATCAAAATGACAAAGGAAGAGGACCTTCGGGTTGTAATTGGAAAAGCCAAGGTACCATTTTACTATTTTATCTAGTTCTAAGTACTGATTAATATTTTTATAGGATGTGTTTATCTTTTGAGTGCTCTGTTCATGACAAATAATGTAAATTCATCAATGTCTTGTGAAAATATTCAATTCTTTGTATCGTAGGTGGCCCTGTTTCAGTGATGGCCCTGTTTCGGTGACCCTTTGAAATTATGCAGTCATTTCTAAGTGCAATATTTTGGATAACTATTTATACCAGGGTTGTGAAATATACCATTTTAGCTTTCTTCAGATTGGAAGAAAAGTTGCTTACAGCGACAGTTTAATCATGTGGTTGATATTTCCAGGGTAACCCTACTTTTGAGGCATTTTTCTTAATACTTTTTTACACTGTGGTCAAAAACATAATTCAACTAATTTTCTTTCTACACATAACTGTTGTCTTATTTTCTCCCTGTTTGTATGCAGATGTAACTGACCAATAAGATCTTCTTGATAAAAGACAAGTTTTAAGCACGTGATCTGCTTATAGCTTTTACATGAAAAAATGGCCGATCTGATAAGTTGTGATTAACTTTCAAATCTGATATTTTTTAAATAAGGTGGCAAATACCTTCATTTTTTATGAAATACGGTAAACAGATTCTTGTTGCATAATATAACTCAATACCATTAGATTTTAAATATAAAAAAACATACTTTTGCCCACTCTTTGAACCCCACCCCTTGTGCTTCATAGTATTTATAAATGGTGTAACCATTAAAATGAATGTGCTCTGTATCTCATTATAAAAAAGGCTCACTCTGGATAATTATTATTTTTTTGTTCAGTTTGTGAAAGTCAACTTTGCGCAAATGCCAATTACCGGCTAATAACACTTGTTTACAAATGAAGTAGGGGTCACTGAAATAGGGCCGGCTGAGTATCTGTAGTGCAAAACAGGGGTGTCTATGATAAACAGCACAATATAATTTTGTTGAGAGTATTTTCCACTTTTTTATACATCACACAAATTAAGGACTAATAACACAATAGTAATTCATAAAGATAATAGGTCTTCCCCAACAGATTTGGTAATTCTGCCTGAAGTATTCTAAGGGTCACTGGAACTGGTCCATCGAGGATATAAACATGTTTGAACAATTGTGCATGCCATACTAGAGTATGATACATATATTTAATTGCATACTAAAATTCGTCATTTTCATCTTATATAGAAGGAGAAATTATCATACGATGTCAATGAGACCAAACGTTATGTCGTCTTCCAAGACGTCGAGGAATTCAACCGTGTTAAGAAATGGTGCGCGGAGAAGGGAATTAAGACGAGCAACTAAGAGTAAGTCACAATTCATGTGTTTTTATCCAATATACAAACTTGTTTTTTATATTTCAAACACAAACCTTATTATGTACATTATAATTAACTCTGCGCTGTTGTATATATTCGGGAAAGTTGCGAAAAAAGAGAACAGAATTCGACCGTTATTTGTTGCATAAATATGTACAACTCACTATTAAACAACATATAAAATATTTGTTTAAAGATATTGTGTTATTTATTTATTTATACTAATTTATTTATTCTTGATTGCGAAACAAGTTCTTTCAACTTACAATGTATTATACTGCTAACTGAAAGATATGTAAAATTTACACCAGCTTAATCGGTAGATATTTTTCATATAATACGGGTTTTTCACAGACTTATCGCTCTTGCGTACTCTTCAGCATTACAGAGCACAAACGGTAATCGATCGGCGAATGAGGGGGCAGTTTCGGTCCGATAACGGAAGCATATAATACTTTTTACATATCATGGATGAATAATCCTATAACTATCGTGTATTTTGCTAAATTAATAACTTATTTCTGCTATAAATTATCCTTACTGAAATAAGTATATTTTTGAAACTTTAATTGTAGAAATGATGAAATTATAATACGGATAGAAAAAAGAATCCCCGGCGAATTTCATGAATGTGCATAAATGATTACAGAAATTAATGAAATTGTACTTTCAGCATTTCAACAAAATATCAGTAACGAATTTCTTAATAAATTAATAAGTAAATTCGTACTTGTATAAAAAATTGAATTAAAAAAATAAAGCAAAGACGTGGTGTGGGCCCAAGTCAGTTTTTTCTTCGAACAGAAACACTTCTACAGCGGGTATTAAAGAAATTAATAAGATTGTACTTTCAGCATTTCAACAAAATATCAAAAATGTATTTCTTAGTAAGTAATTCGTTCTTGCATTTAAATTAAACAAGAGGGCCATGATGGCCCTATATCGCTCACCTTGGTAAAAGTCCACTTGCCTGGTGGAAGATCACTAGATAATGTTATATACCAAATAAGTTTTCCTATATACGCCTTTGTAAAACAAATGATCACCCCCCCGGGCAAGGTCAATTCTGACCCCAGGGGCATAATTTGAACAAACTTTGAAGAGGTCTACTAGGCAATGCTACATGCCAAATATCTAAGCTCTAGGCGTTGTGGTTTCAGAGAAAAAGATTTTTAAAGTTTTCCCTATATAAGCCTATGTAAAACTAAGTATCCCCCGGGGGTCAATTTTGACCCAGGGGTCATAATTTGAACAATCTTGGTAGAGGTCCACTAGCCAATGCTACATGCCAAATATCTAAGCTCTAGGCCTTGTGGTTTCAAAGAAGAAGATTTTTAAAGTTTTTACTATATAAGCCTATGTAAAACTAAGTGACCCCCGGTGCGGGGTCAATTTTGATCCGAGGGTCATAATTTGAACAATCTTCGAAGAGGTTCACTAGCCAATGCTACATGCCAAATATCTAAGCTCTAGGCCTTGTGGTTTCAGAGAAGAAGATTTTTAAAGTTTTTCCTACATAATTATTGATGAATTTAGTTTAAACATGTTTAAGTTGAGGAGTCCTTTCATTTGCATGATAAAATGGAAAAAAAATGTCTGCTGAAAGGCTAAACTTTAGTATTTTAGGAAAATGCGGGATCTACGGCGGGTCCCCGAAAAATAATACTTAAACTTTCATTTGAGTACCTATAAGCAAGAAAAAAGCTGTACTAGTATGTGCATTTCTGCAATTTGTTCGACACAATGTCCTACTGTTTCAATAACAAAGTACTATCTTGGTAGCGTGATTTCATATCTTTAAGAAAGCCCGTCACAAACACTTTCGCCCATATTTTTCAGATAAGACAGTCAGCACGGAAAAGAAAACACGTAGAAAATGAAAAGCGCAAGTCATTCTTCAATTTGTCAAGAGATCAGCGCGGAAATTTGCACTGTAAAGCTATTTCCTATTTTGAACAAAAAGCAATTTGAATAACTAAATTTGAATATGTTATTTTTGTTAAATTTTATCATTTAGAAAGATTTTGTTATATGCAAACATTGATGTGAAATTGTAATAAAAAGTTTACGTTCCCGAAAAACTTATCCTCAATTCTATTACTAAAAGTTTTGAAAATTTCATATCGAACCAGTCTTAGAACGTGAGTGATATAATTGTTGCCATGTATATTTATATTATATAGCATATGAGGAACTCTGTTTGTTTTTAGGGGATAATTTGTGTATGCTAATGAGTTTCTTGCACACCATTATAAGAAGTGTGTATTCTATGAGCAGGTACCCATCAGATGTGCAAAGTCTCTAGCAACACTGTTGTGAATAGTGTAAAAGAACAGGCTTTTGGCCCTAAAATTACCTTGAACAAAAACCAAGAGAGATTGACATGTCCGATTCAACGTGCTTCTTACAGAAAGTTCACCTTGTATTAATTCTGTTAGCATGACCAAATCAGAATAGTGACATCATGAATGACCTAATATGCTTACTTCTGACTGATTAGCATTGAATCACAGCATTTAACATTTTTCGAATGAAAGAATAACAACCGAAATATTTTGTGTTTAAACTCTCTCAGTAGTTACTGCCGCCCTAACACAACCATACTCTGATGAGATATATGACCCTGTTATTAAAATTGAAGATACTGTACATTGAACGATTTGCTATAAGGTAAAGAATGTTTTTATTGAACAAATTACCAAATGCCCGTCTTGTGGCGTCATAGTTAATATATTGACGTGATGTGTTATAGTTGATGAGGTACGCTGTCTGTTTTTAGGGGTAAAATGTCTTAACTTAATGTGCTACTTGCAAACAATTTAGAGGTAGTGTTTTCCATCAGCAGATCCTATTCAGACATGCGAAATCATAAACACAAATCATGTGAACAGTGCAGATGAACAGTCCTTTGATTCTGAAAATATGTTGAACCAAGCAGGGGAGAGAGATGAAGAAAGGTTAGGTATGTTCTACAAAACGGAATGAATTTTGGATCATATATTTGTTATATGTGACTTGTGCTAGGTTAACATTAATTGCATTAGCTGTATGAGATTGTCACGTGTATTCTTTTGCATTACTAAAGACACAAAAAAAGGAATTATTCAGAATCCCTATTACTTGTCAAAAGTATTGACACATCCCGGATTAACATTTTGAGATGGCATGTTTAATGTTCAAGGTGTACATGCTCATTGATCAGCACTAAATCGCAACTTGTTGGTAATTGATAGTTTTCAATGAAAGAATTACAAACGAATTTGCTTTAAATTCTCATTGTTGCTGCCCTTAACCTGTCATACTAGAGATGTAATGTTATCTTGCCACTTGAATAGAAGAGACTGTCGAACCATCTAATAATCAGGATCGCTTAAATCTCTGACTGAACATAATGCAATGAATCACAACATTTGGCTGTTTTCGAGTGAAAGAATTAAACATGGAGTAATTTCATGGGAAACTCTCTCTGTATTTTAGTGTAGGATGCTGCTCTAAATAGTGATGTCTAGTGATTTATCATGTCAAAGGAATGTTTGATTTTCTTATTGAGCATGATTTTTATGGAAATAGCCGAATGTCTGTCTTTAGACTTGAAAGTTATTAATTATGTTATGGTTTATGAGGAACTCTGTCTGTCTTTGGTGGATTAAATGTCTAACTTAATGTGTTATTTGCATACCATGTAGACATAGTGGTTTGTGTTTTTTTCTAGGAGCAGATCAATATCAGACATGCGAAGTCATTAACACAACTGTTGAGGAGAGTATAGATGAGCAGTCCCTTGTTCCTGAAAATGTTTTGAACTAAGGCCTAGAGAGAGATGAAGATATGTCAGGTATGTTCAACAAAAGTAAAATTGAACTTTTAATTTTATATGTGACACATTTATTTTGCGAGACACTTATTTATCCATCATAATAAATTTGTCACGAATTTTATCAAAATATCAACTGTATACATATAGGGCGATGTTTCATTATATTTACAATAATATTGAATGTTTTCTGTTTTGTTGTTGTTTTTTATTATTATTTCTAGTCTTTTTGACCTACCTCAAAGAGCGCATGCACGGAAAATCAAAACATCTTGGCAACCAACGGTATTGTTAATCCATCTTTAAGGCAAATCAAACAAAAAATATTATATTGACTGTGGTATTTACTTATTGAACGTCTATTTCTTAAGGCTAAACAGGAGAACTGGAACTCCCAGGATGTCAAGAACCTCCAAGTACCGCTCTACGAGATGGGTATAGCGTTTAGCAAATTGGAACACCACGACGCCATGTACCTGTTGTGCCATCAACGAATCATACATGTGGAAGTGGATACTATGGCTGTGTAAGGTTTGTCACCTTTTCCGAATATCATTACAAATCAACGAGTAGCAATATCAATGCAACAAAGTCTAAATTGGTGAGTGATTAGAAAATTAGTGACGTGTCGTAGCCTATGGTTTCATCAGCTACATTAAAAATGCTGTTCCCCTCAAGGCCGTATCGATCTATCAATGACGTTGCAGTGTTACATTTATTTAGTGTTTATTAATGCCTCACCAGTGTATCACTGTACTTTATTCTTATATTATCAACTATTAGGCGACACTTCAGCAACATTTCGACGACTTACATTTGCCATAAGATATATTTGGTGTCTCTATTGTTTATCTATAATATATACTCTGTTCCGACAGGCTGATAGCGATCATGACTGGTATAGGACCGGAAAATAGTGTAAAGGCCTGCGTTGATTTCACGACGCAAATATTTAACAAGAGGGCCAAGATGGCCCTTTATCGCTCACCTTGGTAAAAGTCCACTTGCCTGGAGGAAGATCACTAGATAATGTTATATACCAAATAAATTTTCCTATATACGCCTTTGTAAAACAAATGATTCCCCCCCAGGGCAAGGTCAATTTTGACCCCAGGGGCATAATTTGAACAAACTTTGAAGAGGTCTACTAGGCAAAGCTACATGCCAAATATCTAAGCTCTAGGCCTTGTGGTTTCAGAGAAAAAGATTTTTAAAGTTTTCCCTTTATAAGCCTACGCCTATGTAAAACTAAGTGACCCCCGGTGTGGGGTCAATTTTGACCCGGGGGTCATAATTTGAACAATCTTGGTAGAGGTCCACTAGCCAATGCTACATGCCAAATATCTTAGCTCTAGGCCTTGTGGTTTCAAAGAAGAAGATTTTTAAAGTTTTTACTATATAAGCCTATGTAAAACTAAGTGACCCCTCCGTGCGGGGTCAATTTTGATCAGAGGGTCATAATTTGAACAAGAGGGCCAAGATGGCCCTATATCGCTCACCTTGGTACAAGTCCACTTGCCTGGTGGAAGATCACTAGATAATGTTATCTACCAAAAAAGTTTTCCTATATACGCCTTTGTAAAACAAATGTCCCCCCCCCCCCCAGCAAGGTCAATTTTGACCCCAGGGGCATAATTTGAAGAAACTTTGAAGAGGTCTACTAGGCAATGCTAAATGCCAAATATCTAAGCTCTAGGCCTTGTGGTTTCAGAGAAAAAGATTTTTGAAGTTTTTCCTATTTGTTGCCATAGCAACCAGAGTTCTGCATGGAATGGAATTCTTTGAACAATTTTGGTAGAGCTTCATGCAAGGAACATTCCTGCATAGTTTTATCAACATTGGCCTAGAGGTTTCAGAGGAGATGTCATTTGAATCAAAATGTTGACGGACGACGGACAATCATCGATCAGAAAAGCTCACCCTGGCATAGCCAGGTGAGCTAAAAAAAAAAAAATACACTTTGTATCTGGCGTAACAATTTTAGTCAATAAAGCAAACTAATAATTGATGTCAGCATTTCTTGTAAATTTCACAAATTTGTGTCTTTAGACGCCACTGAATAACAGACTATTATAAAATTGTATATTTCTACTAAAGAAGAAGGAAACTACTGATCAAAGCAGAAACTGGGAAAGAAAACGTAAACTTAACAATCATATAGATATTTCATGGGCCGTGTTGACATTTAAAATATATTATGAGTCACGTCACTCGAAATAGTACATTAAGGCTTTTATGACCCAGATTAACTGTTGAAATGTGGCAAGAAAAGTGATGAACTCTATTACTTGTCTTCACCTGATAGATGATAACAAAGATATAGGTATATATGCAGGGGTTCCACTAGCTACTGAAAGTCGAGGGTCATTTTGACTAAAACTAGCTTGATTTTGCTAATTTTTACTGCAAATTTACCTAATTTTGAAGGAAAATGACCCTTCAGCTGAAATTTCTGAGTGTCAATTTATTATTTCTTGACATTTCAAGGGTCAAAATCACTTTTCAAAGGTCAAATGGAACCCTGATATGTATATAAGATTAGGTAGTTATTGTCATGACAGACGTAAAAGAAGGACGGACAAATTGACAAACTGACGACTATCTGCTTTCTATTCGAAAAGGATAATACATAATGTCTACCATGTGCTAAATTGTCATATGTTATATCCTTTTCAATCACTAATATCATCATGTGTAACAAGAGTCGCAGAAATGTTGTTGAAGTGCCACCCGAAGGCTGAATATATATGTAAATCTCTGTACATATTCGGCAGTAACAATTGTACAAAATGTACTAGTTTTCCTTCGCATTAGAGCTCTTAAGAAAATTAAACAATGAATGTTCCACACGTAGTTTAGTTTATTGTTTGTTAACGACTAATAACTATATCTCTATACTCTAATATATAAATAACACATTCCTACGAGGGTGATATGGAATATTGTCAACTTGAGAAGTGTAATAACACCTGAGGGAGGGAAGCCGAGTGCGTTATTACTATTCGAAGGTTGACAATATCCAATATCCCCTTCGTAGGCATGTGTTATTTATTAATCTACCGAAGACAACAGCTGAGCCCGGTCGATATTCAAAATCACATGTGCAGTGACATCACTAGCTGGTGTTATTCAAAACTAGAGCTATCACTAAATGTGATTAATACCACCGAAAGACTGCTTTATAAACGATGCAATATAAAGGAAAGTCGTAATAACAGAATACCTTGCAAAAAAAACTAAAAAAGAGATATTGTTCTTGGCAATAACTCTGTAATTAGTCAAGATAGAGTTATGGTTCTTGTGCACTGCACTTCCTCTCAATGAACTTGAACATTGTATGAAGTTGTATTGAATTCCAACCAGTAGTTTTCAAGTTATGCTCCAGACAAGGAAAAGTAACAAAGGGCAATAACTCTGTGAATACTCGAGATAGAGTTATGGTTCTTGTGCACTGCACTTCCTCTCATTGTGCTAGACCATTGTATGAAGTTGTATTGAATTCCAACTAGTAGTTTTCAAGTTATGCTCAGGACAAGGAAAAGTAACAAAGGGCAATAACTCTGTAACTACTCAAGATAGAGTTATGGTTCTTGTGCACTGCACTTCTTCTAAATTAGCTCCACCATTGTATGAAGTTGTATTGAATTCCAACTTGTAGTTTTCAAGTTATGCTCCGGACAAGGAAAAGTAACAAAGGGCAATAACTCTGTAATTAGTCAAGATGGAGTTATGGTTCTTGTGCACTGCACTTCCTCTCAATGTGCTTGACCATTGTATGAAGTTGTATTGAATTCCAACTTGTAGTTTTCAAGTTATGCTCCGGACAAGGAAAATGCAACAGACCGCCTGACCGACTGACCAACCACAGGGTGACTCGTATATATGGTAGGGTGACTTTGAGCTGAAAAGTCCATTAAAAATAGGGGTAGGTGGGACAGTCATTGCAACAAGCAATGTTATATACCAAAATGTTCGTAAGGGTTAGTAGTTTATGAAACCGCCGGCATAAATTGGCATAAGTGGTGGCGTTCCGAAAAATCCAAGATGGCGTCCAAGATGGCCGCCAAAAATAAAAAATGCAGTTTTTGTATTACTGTTGGTCTAATTTTTTTAAAAGATTGTGTCTATATGTTTTAAACATAGAAATGTATAAATTAACGCATACTTTATGCTTCTATAATGTTTCTTTTCTGAATTTCAACGAAATGTATGAAAAAATGTCAATTTTACCCTTAAGAATGGGAATTTTTATAGTTTGGAGAGGTATTGTTTAACAGCAGTTCATGTTTTTTTACAAATTTGATACATTTATATGACAAGAAATGAAGGATGACTTATTACTAATAAGAATAATTACAAAACAGCAGAAAAAAAGATAAAAATTTGAATGCACAAGCATTTAAAAGTGGGTGGGGTAATTTTAACATTTATTTTCGCTCTTAATGTACATAATGCATGTAGTTGAACATTTCATTAACTTGATCTTCAAGTATTTTGTACTTGAAATGTATAGTTTCCACCTGATATGTACTATTTAGCAATTGTAAATGTGCAGACTATTTGTGAAATCCAAGATGGCCGCCAAATTTACTGTTAAAAATAGCCATCTGAATGAAATAACACGTGCACAAATCTTATAGAAATCTAGTCGTTTTATTTCTGTAGGAATTTTATACATTTTTTTATCTTAATCATTCTGTGTATATATAATAAGCCTTTGATGATAATTTTGTTGTGTAAGCCTTTTAAAACAGGCTTATCACGGTCGAATGACAGAGAAATTTGAAATACGGTATTTTTCCCAGAGTGAAGAAGATTCCAGACTACAAAAGTTCAAAGAAAAGGTAAATTCACATGTAAATTGTTGTTTTGAAAATAATTTAGCCTTTCCAAATTTTGTTTAGCAATTTGAAATGAATAAAAAGCTGACTATCAGGAAAGTTTCCATAGGACTAATTTGTTGAGGTAATTTTTACATATACACCAGTTGAAAGTTTTCTGGAGGGAAAATTCAAAATAAAAGTCAGAATTTTATCCAAATAAGCATAAATTTCACAGATAATGTGTAAGTTGTCCATGAATGTGATGGCTAAATCTTATATCCATGATAACTATTTAAAAACTTAAGAAAGTATCACTCTAATAGTGCTTTGTTCCTTATTGTTTTAATGTAAACAAACTTACTGACATTTACGTTCACTGTTGATGGAAACCAATTATAAGACACGTAGCACCATATAAAATTAAAGGCTTTTCATTTCAAAATAATTAAGAATATGCTTTAATACTAGTTTTATTAAAGTTTTATTAGGAAATATTGGTTTAAATGGTAAAATCAGTAAAAACCGGTGTGACTGTACAAAGTTCCTCATCAAAATAGTCCTTTTTCAGGTATTGATACATAATGGAAATACTAGTGGAAGACTATAAACCATCTAAGAAAAGAAAACTTACATTTAGTGTTGATACTTGTTGTTTCTGTAAAAAGGCATTTAAACAGAATAAAACAACTCTAGATCCTGCAAAATTTGATTCCCTGCTATCTGCGTGTAGAAATAAAACTGATGAGTTTTCGGCTAATATCGTGGCAAGTCAGGAAAAAATCAGGAATGGAGAAATAAAAATAGCATACCATAAGGCATGTAGGTCAAAATTTTTTCATCCTTTTTATGCCATTAAATATGTGAAAGAAGACGCTAATGTGCAGGATACCACACCTGTAAAGTTAACAAGGTCGCATCTAAAGGTGGATGAATTTTGCTGGAAAGAAATGTGCTTTATTTGTGGTGAAATATGCAGTATGAAACATCGAAATAAGTGGTCGAAGGTTGAAGGATCAATAAATGAAAACTCTAAACTATATACAAAACTTCTTGAATTGTCTGTTGCAAAATTTGACCATGCACTACACTCCAGGTTACTAAGTTCGAAAGGTGATCTTGTAGCTGTGGAGGCACGCTACCACAGAAAGAAAGGTTGCTTAGCAACATACTTGTCAGACCAACATTCAAAAGTCAAATCAGAATCAGAATCAGAATTTAAAAAAGAGCTTGACATAGCTTGCGAATGTTTGAAGCATGAGCTATTTAATTCTATTGAAACCGAGAAAAATGTTTATGAACTATCGCAAATTAAATCCAAGGTACAGGTGTTAGTTGAGACAAAAAATTTGAACATGAAAAAAAAACAATTAACTGGTAAGCAGATTAAAAGAGTGTTAAAAAGGGTTTGGCCAGAGTTGAGATTTATTTCTAGAGCAGGATTATCAGACCTGGTATGTTCAAAGAGTTTGAGTGTTGATGACGCTCTGTCCAAGTCTGTTTTATTAGAAAAAACTCTACAAGCTGTTCAAGAACAAGATAACCTAGAAACAAGTTTGACTGAAAATTTTGAATACTCCGAAGAACATGATTTATCGATTATTCATAAGGCAGCTATAATTCTTAGAAACAGGCTACTGAAAGTGACTGGTCTTCAAAATGAGTACTACTCTTCATCCGAAATAAACACTGAATCACAGAAAAACTTCCTTGACACTAATCTTATGTTGTTTGTTAAATGGCTGTCTGGTGATAATGATGAAACTAACATTGAAAAAGTTAACCTGGACCAGAAAGTATTGTCTATATGTTCAGACATCACCTATCTTGTGAAACCAGTGCCAACTCCAAAACATCTGGGACTATCAGTTTACTTGCACCACTGTTATGGTAGTAAGAAACTGATTGAAGATCTACATACACATGGCTACACCTTGTCATACACAGAGGTCAGGCATTTCTTGACCTCTGCCGCTTTACATATGGCATCTGTACAAAATCAGACACCATCAGGTATTATTCTTAATCAATTGTCACAACACCAAATACTTCGTTTATTTGCTTGTGCAAACAGCTGTTTTTGGTCATTTTGCCATTTCATATGCTGAAAAAAGAGTAGCAAAATATTATATTCTTTCCTTAAGACACATGTAGTGTCAATAAATTTGAAGATTTTTCTTGGCATGTACCATAGGTATAATATTGTGAATTTGTGATGCGACTTAAAAGTCTGTAATATCAGAACATTTTAAGAGCTGAAAGTAGTTTCAGTTTCATCTGACCCACAATTTGAACACAGTGGGTTAATTTTTCATCAGGGCTTTTTATAATAGATATTGTTTTCATTTCATGGTAAACAAACATTAAAAACACAGCGGAAGAAACTACATTGCATTCAGTTTGAAATCTGCGTGAAATCATTTAAATAACATAACTGATTTTGAAAGTACAGTGAATTGTTTAATCTAATGAAATGTTTTATAATACAAGGTGGACTTGTACCATCTCAGCTCGCACATACTGGTAATGAAAATTCAACTGGTGATCTCATCATAGCCGCAGCTGACAACTGGGACCACAATGAGAACACACTCAGTGGCAAAAGGTCAACCCATGCCATGACGAGCATTTTGGTGCAGACTTCTCAATCTGAACAACAGGTGCCTAACAGGGTCCCTAGGGTACCAGAAAGATCAATTGAAGTTTCATCTCTTCCAGGTAAATAAAACATAAATCATATATGGCAGTGCTTTGAACATTCATTTAAAGTAGTGCTTTAAACACTTATTTAAAGTATTAAGAACTGAATCAGAGGTTTCTGTTTTGTTATCCATCATAATTTTATATTGATGTACATATTTTTATAAGTCGAGCCCATGATTTAGCTATAGTTGAAATTCATTTGTGTCATTCTTTCTACTTTTAATTAAACTCATGTAATGATACTGATATCTTAATGAAAAGTTTAAATGATTCTGTAAAATTAATACCAAAGTGACATTGCTTGATAAAAGTATATTGTGTTTTCCTAAAGCAAGAACATAATCTACTATTGTACACCACTATGTTTTTAAAGTTGCATTTATAACTAATTTATTGTATTGTAGGCAGAGGACTTGCTCACACACTGGTGTACAAGAAACCTGAAAATAGACCGTCTCCAGTACTAGATCCTCCTGTAAAGCCTGATGAGCTAAACAATCCTGAGCCAGAAGACGCCAGACTCCTACGATTAAAGGAACTGCTTTACACAGTTGGCAGGCATACACTAGTGGGTCTTTGTGACGACAGAGCAGTCCCAGATACTGTATTTCCTTCTTGGACTGTCTTTCAGTCTTCTGTTCAAGATGATTCTATGTCTGAGCCAGTTAACATTGCATTCAACCCAATCATCATGGCTCCTCCAAATAACTTGAACACAGTATATACCGTACTCAAACGTACCAAGGAGCAAATGAATGCTTTGGGACAAAGTGTCTGTCCTATTGTTTTTGATATGGGCCTACTTACAAAGGCATTAGAAATTGTGTGGGCAAATCCGAAGGAATTTGAAGGTGTATATCCGCTTGAAGGAGGCATGCACTTCATGATGTCTGTTTTTGGTGGGATAGGCTATATATATGGCGATGCCGGTCTAAAACAAATGTTAGTAGAATCTGATGTCTTTGCACGAGTAACTGCTGAACATATTCTTTCAGGCAGAGATTTTGATAGAGCCTTACGTGGTATACTCATGGTTGATGAGGTTCTGAACCAAAGATTTTTTTATCAGTTCCTTAAATGGAATGAGGATAATGCAAAACCAATTTCACCAGAAATGCTAGACAAGTTTAAACATTTAGATGCTGACTTTGCGAAAAATGATGAGGAAGTTCAAAGCCTTTTACATGTCATTCAGTCAGATATCCTTCCGCTTATTGAGGTATTCAGATCAGAGGGTAGGGCATCTTCTCCACTCTTCAGGTTTTGGGATGATTATTTGTCAAATGTGTCTCTACCCATAAAGCTCTATCTGGCATCTTCCAGGCATGGGTTATGGCAAGCACACCAGTATGCAAAGACAAAGCTGTTGCCATTCTTGTTCTCTTCCAACCGAACTGTTTATTCACGGTTCATGCCTTATATTGTCTTGCAAAATAACAGGCTTCCCACAGAATTAGTTGAAAAATTCAGGGAAGGCAAATTTGTTGCTAAACTCACCAATGGCTCTTTCAATTCTGTGTGGTATGACTACATACTGGAAGTCACAGAAAACAAGGCTCTAAAGTCCTCAGGTGGCATCATAGGTCTAACTCATAACGATAGTGCACTCACTCGCTGGTTTCTTGCTAGACCTGTGACTGCAAAGTATGCCATGGCTTATTCATCAAGCAAACCATCCAGTTCAGTAAGACACCACACTGACACACCATTCCACATACAATCTTACAACACAGCTGTTAAAAAGATGCTATGTCTATTTGAAAGTGAGACATTCATTGACCCTTTTTCTCTGTCATTTCCTCCATCTAGACTCGTAAACATTGCAAGTGGAGTTGAGATGTCATCTGATGTTGAGACTAGCTTACTTAATTGTCATAAAACAGGTATGCAATCACTAAATAACTTTGTGTGCGAGAGACTTGTAGCAGAAGATGGTGAATCTCCCGCAAAACATTCTTTGACCCTTTGCCCAAATCTAAAGTCGTCACTCTAGGGTCAACAAAGTCCAAAGGTCGGTCAAAATTGAACTATGTTCCTATTGACGGTGAAGACATGTATTTGCGACTTCTTGCAATAAACTCTTTTAAGAAAGTACCACTGGACCGAGTTTTATCTTTTGAGAATGCACATGTTCCTTTGAGTTTGTTCACAGACGATGGATCATTTATGTCTTCAAAAAAGTCTGATTTTCTTGAAAAACTTGAAAGTCTCATCGATCTAGAAAATTATACAATGAATGCTTCCAGTGAAGCTGAGTGTTTTGTTTTTGATGCAATGGCAGTAGTGCAGATGCTTCAGCCTCAGTCTGGAATGAAGACAACATATCACATGATGGCTTCATCGTTTTGGCTTTATATTCTTGCACATAGGCATGGGGCTTCGCAGGTACATGTCGTTTTTGACAGGTACATTTCAGGGAGTCTGAAGACACAAACACGTCGAAACCGTGGTGAAAATGTATCCGAGTCTGGGCCAGTTGCAATTCAACCCAACATGGTGGTTGGAGACTGGAAGAGAGTTCTGTCCAGTACAAAAAGTAAATGTGAGCTGACAAGGCTGTACACTATGTATCTCTCTGAAAACTGTCATGAGTTGCTTGATAACAACACTACTGTCTTTGTAACTGGGGGTTTAGCGGAATTAGCCTTGAAGATCACTTCTAAATCTGTGGCATATGTTCCAGGATTGGAGTCAGATCATGAAGAAGCTGACAGTAGAATCATTCTACATGTGGCACATGCTGCTTCTCTTGGTGTACAGCAAGCCGTTGTCTTTAGTCCCGATACTGATGTATTTGTTCTGCTCATACATCACTTCTCTCAGCTGAACTTGAAATCTCTCTTTTTTAAAACGGGTAGAAAAAGTATACACAGAGACCTTACAAGATACATTCCCGTCCATACAGTTGTCAACTCATTGACTCTAAAGCAGCTACATATCTTGCTTTCTGTTTACTGCCTTACTGGTTGTGACACCTGTTCTTCTTTCCATGGTATAGGGAAGAAAAGGGCTTTTCAAGTTATGTGTAAAGAAGCAGATCAGCTTGCAGACCTGGCAGGACTTGGTACACAGCCATTTCTCTCCCATGAAACTAAAGCAGCTGCATTTACCTTTGTTGGTCTTCTTTATGGACAAACTACTTGTTCTTCATTTAACTCTCTCAGAACTTTGTACGTACTTTGTAAAAAGCGAGTCAAACCACGGAAAATGCCCCCAACAAACGATAGCTTTGTTCTTCATTTACTGCGCTGTATATATCAGTTGTTTATATGGAGGTCATCACTGAACCCTAAGATTTCTCCTCCTGATCCGATTGACTTTGGTTATATCAAGGACTCCGAGACTGGTTTGTATATTCCACAGCTTATGGCACAAGCTGCAGCCCCACCAGAACTTCTTAGTGATCTGGTTTGTACATGTTCTGACTTGTGCAGTGATGACTGTGTTTGCTCGAGCAACGAACAACCTTGTACCCAAGCTTGCAGTTGCGAAGGGAATCTTAAAGGACGCATCTGTGAGAACTTATTCACCATGTTAGCAAATGTAGAGACAGGTGCTGATCTTGAAGATGGTTCTCTAATGTAAAAACTCTTTTTCAAACAGCAACACTTCCTTTAAATATAGTATAAGCAGTAAGAAGGAAAAATAATTTGTCCTGGTCAAAATGTATGTTCCACGATTTTTAACATTTGACATGCAGGTTTGAATTTTGACTTTGAACTTGACTTACTTTCATATAAGTGAAGATAACTATTGGTTATAAGGACCTTTGTATATTATAGAGGTTTAAGTATTGTTTATATTTGTTAGAATTTATTATGTGTAATAAAATGTGTATTGACACAATTTGGCTTGAAATTATAATTTTTGCAGCCATCTTGCTGAAATAATATGACTATAAGATTTGTACTTATGTTATTTTATTCAAAAAGCTATTTTCATAATATAACAAATGGCACTTTTGAAACAGAATTATACTGAAGTAGCACATTTAAGGTTTAATTTATTTGCATCAATGACAAAAAGCAGATTGTTTTCATTTTTGAGGATTTTATTAATATTTAAAAGTTTTTAATAGCAAACAGTTACTTTGACGGCCATCTTGGAGGCCATCTTGGATTCTATAAATAATCTGAACACTTACATTTGCTAAAAAAATATTTATAAGCTGGAAACTATCCATTTCATGACAAAGTAATGGAAGGTAAAGTAATAAAATATTCGACTAAAGTATGTACATATAGAGCAAATTATTTGTTAAAATTACCCCACCCACTTTTAAATGCTTGTGCATTCAAATTTTTCCTTTTTTTTTTGCTGTTATGTAACAATTTCCATTAGTTATATGTCATCCTTCATTTCTTGTGACAAAAATGTATCAAATTGGTAAAAAAATAAAGTGCTGTTAAAAAATACCTCGCCAAACCCTAAAATTTTCCATTTTTAAGGGTAAAATTGTCATTTTTCATAAATTTCGCTAAAAATTCAAGATTTTTTTTTTTATAAAATCATATTACAAGTGTTTATTTATACATTTCTATGTTTAAAACATATAGACACAATCTTTTGAAAAAATTAGACCAACAGTAATACAAAAACTGCATTTTTTATTTTTGGCGGCCATCTTGGACGCCATCTTGGATTTTTCGGAACGCCACCACTTATGCCAATTTATGCCGGCGGTTTCATAAACTACTAACCCTTACGAACATTTTGGTATATAACATTGCTTGTTGCAATATCTGTCCCGGTTCATCATTTTTTAGACCTTGATTGTCACCCTACCAATACCCCCTAAACTTCGTTTTGGGGGTATAATAATTGCCTATGGCCTACGGGAATATTAAATGAGTGTTTAACTGATATATAATAATAATATATATTCAACCATAGGGTGACACTTCGACAACAATCAATTCGGTGACTCTTTTTACCCATAAGATGCATTGTGGCTTTCATGATGATATTCAATAATTACCATTATCAGGGAAACTTTTCATACACTGTATCTGCCATCATATATCACTGAAATTGCATTTTCCATAGAATTTTGCACATATAAATTTCACAATCAAATATGTTATGTTTCGAATTATTTGGCAAAGGAATGACGTGGTACATCTTGTATCTTACGGGAGAATCCTTTGGGACACATATTTTCTTCGTAGAACTTGATCTTTATATTAAAATTGTCAGTGTATTATTAATCGTTTTTTGAAAGACTTTTAATACTTTAGCTTACCTGGCACACAGTGCCAGAGTAAGCTTTAAGGGCCACTCATCGTCCGTCAACCATTTCCATCAAACCTCATCTCCCTGAAACCACCTGGACAATGTTGATGAAGCTTGGCAGGGATATCCCTTGCATGAGGGGGTACCAAAATCTTTCTAAGAATTTCATTCCATATAGAATTTAGGTTGCCATGGCAACTGAAAGGAAAAAGTTGAAAAGATCTTCTTGTACAAAACTGCAAGGCTCAGTGCTTAGATATTAGGTATGTGGGATAGTCAAATGATCCTTTTCCAATGTTGTTCAAATCATTTCCCTTGGGTTAAAGTTGACTCAGCCTGTGGGGTCACATGATTAACATTGAATAAGAGAGTAAAACTTTAAAAATATTCTAATGCAAAACCACAAGCTTAGATACATGTACTTTGTAGCATTATCAAGTGGACCACCACCAAATTTCATGCACCCGAGGTCAAAATTGACCCTGCATTGTTGGTCACTTGTTTTTACATAAACTTGTAAAGGTAAAATTGTAAAACACTTCTTGTGAGAAACCACAATGCCTTTAGCTTAGATATTTGGTTTGCAGCTTTGTCTACAAGAACTCCAACTTTACTCAAATCATGCCCTCGGGATCAAAATGCATGTATGTCAAAAATCTTCTTGTGCAAAACCGCAAGGCATAGCGCTCTGATATGAAGTGTGTAGCATTGTCAAGGGGAACCCAACCAAATGTGTTCATATCATATCCCTTGTGTTTGTATATAATAATGAACTATGTTACGAAGCATCTAAAACTGCAGGAAACTACGGTGGCACAGAGGTGACATGTGGGTGTCTTTATTTATCTCGTTCCCACGAGATAACAAGTCGTTCCCACGAGATAATATCTCGTTCCCACGAGATAATTATCTCGTTCCCACGAGATAATAAGTCGTTCCCACGACATAATATCTCGTTCCCACGAGATAATTCCCACGACATAATATCTCGTTCCCACGAGATAATATCTCGTTCCCACGAGTTAATTATCTTGTTCCCACGAGATAATATCTCGTTCCCACGAGATAATTTCAGCCAATCAAAACTCAGTATAGTGGAAAAATTAAAAGTTATTTCCCTTTTTTTAACAAATGCTAAAATGGACTTTAACAATCAGGCTAATATTAGAAACCTTATATCAAGATACTTTCATGAAAGATTGAATTACCGGCAAATAGTGACTGTGTTGCGAGAACAACATGGGATATTATTGTCAATAAGACATTTATATAGACTTTTAAGGTCTGAAGGACTTCAACGAAGGTCGTACTCTGATCCATCTTCAGTTATAGACTTCGTCCAGAATGAACTCCAACATTCAGGCCAGCAACACGGATACAGGATTATGCGTGAAAGATGTCTGGCAAATGGTTTATATGTTCGATCAGGCGACATAGCAACCATTCTCCGTATAATGGATCCCGAGGGTAAGAAAATATAATGGGAAATGGTATGCTTTTGTACACATCACTCACGCTCATCAATATCTAACATTTACTACATTTCAAGTTTTATTTATATTCCTTTAGTACTTTTATTGTGAACTGGAAACAAAACAAACGTGCTAGCAGACCTTTGTATCATTTGACCTCTAAGTATGACCTTCACCTGATAGGACTCTGGGAGTTACGCATGACAAGTCATCTTGATATAGTGAACATTTATGCAAATTTATTACAAAATCCCTTCATGGACAGAAAACAAGGTATGGACCGGACATGCAACACACCCTACAAACAGACATTTGACCTCTAAACGTGACCTTGACCTTTGGGGATTGGGTCTGGGTGTTCCGAATGGCACGTCATCTCATTTTGGTGAACATTAATGCCAGGTTATTTCAAACCACCTTGATGAATAAAGAAGGTCTTGATCAGACAAGAAACATACCCTGTAACAGACCAAATTACTCTTTTTCTCACCTCTGAGACAGAGGAATCCGAATAAAATGCCTATGTCAGATACATGTAATCTTGTCTCGCATAGCTTGTCTCACATCGGACACGGACTACTTTATTTGCCATGAAATCAACACAATCGGACGGTGAGAAAAATCTACCACTCCCATTACGTTGTGGATAAGGAATCCCACACTCGGTTTGAGATATGTCAAAAAACTCGGCAGAGCCTCATTTTTGTACAAATCCAAACCTCGTGTGGGATTTCCTTATGTACAACTTATGGAAGTGGTCTATTCACTTTATCTCTAAATGTGACACGCCGTATCATTATAGTAAACATTTATGCAAAGTTATTTCAAAATTCCTTCATGGATAAGAAAAAGAAACAGACAGGACGAAATGAAGACAGACAGACGGACAGACAGTTCGAAAACTATCAAAAATCATTCAAATTGAATGGTAACGAACCATCGTACCATTACGAATCTGATCCACACAGCAAAATGCAATGATTTAAAATTGCCCTAACGGAACTCTGTACTATTCCCACTGAATACCTTATCGCAGACGTCTAATTAACAGTATTTTATTCCTGTATGACTATGTATTCTTAACAATTTCTTCGCAGTTAAAGAATTTCGCTCCTATCTGTATTCTCATGTCTCGTCGCATTTAAAGTTTTTCTCTCCTGTATGTATTCTCCACCTCTAGTCACATTTAAAGTATCTTTCTCCTGTATGTATTCTCATGTCTCGTCTCAGTTAAAGAATTTCTCTTTTGTACGTATTCTCATGTCTCGTCGCAGTTAAAGAATTTCTCTCCTGTATGTATTCTCATGTCTCGTCTCAGTTAAAGAATTTCTCTCCTATATGCATTCTCACGTCTCGCCGCATTTAAAAAAATCACTCCTGTATGTATTCTCATGTCACGTCGCAGTTAAAGAATGTCTGTCCTGTTTATATTCTTATGTTTCGTCGCAGTTAAAGATTTTCTCTCCTGTATGTATTCTCATGTCTCATCGCAGTTAAAGAATTTCTCTCCAGTATGTATTTTTCTCTCGTGTATGTATTCACATGTCTCGTCACAGTTAAAAATTTCTCTCGTGTATGTATTCTCATGTCTCGTCGGAGTTAAATAATTTCTCTCCTGTATGTATTCTCACGTCTCGTCGCATTTAAATTATTTCTCTCCTGTATGTATTCTCATGTCTCTTCGCAGTTATAGTATTTCACTCCAGTATGTATTTTTCTCTCGTGTATGTATTCACATGTCTCGTCACAGTTAAAAATTTCTCTCGTGTATGTATTCTCATGTCTCGTCGGAGTTAAATAATTTCTCTCCTGTATGTATTCTCACGTCTCGTCGCATTTAAATTATTTCTCTCCTGTATGTATTCTCATGTCTCTTCGCAGTTATAGTATTTCACTCCTATATGTATTCTCACGTCTCGTCGCAGTTAAAGAATATCTCTCCTGAATGTATTCTCATGTCTCGTCGCAGTTAAAGAAGTTCTCTCCTGTATGTATTCTAATGTCTCGTCGAAGTTAAAGAATTTCTCTCCTGTATGTATTCCCATGTCTCGTTGCAGTTAAAGATTTTCTATCCTGTATGTATTCTCATGTCTTGTCGTATTTCAAGTATTTCTCTCCTGTATGTATTCTCATTTCTCGTCGCAGTTAAAGAATTTCTCTCCTGTATGTAATCTCACGTCTCGTGGCATTTAAAGTATTTCTCTCTTGTTTGTATTCTCACGTCACGTCGCATTTAAAGTATTTCTCTCCTGTATGTATTCTCATGTTTATAGGCCAACATCGTTGCTATTGGGTTTACCCTTTAACAAAGTGAATGTTTGGTCGCATAGGGATCATGTGGCTTTGATACTGCTGGATGCTGTGTGATTTCTCCTTTAATTGGGTAGTGCGTTTATGAAGTTCATACAGAAGAGGCTTTTTGTTCATCAAATAACATAAAGGAATATATGATAATGGATACAGAAAAGAAAGTCTTATAAATATGACGTTTGTTGTCATGTCTGTGTCTCAAGTTTTTACATGACATTTTGTTATTTGTGGCTATACATTTATAAAGACGGGTGTGCTACTTTCTTACCCTCGGGATCCATTATACGGAGAATGGTTGCTATGTCGCCTGATCGAACATATAAACCATTTGCCAGACATCTTTCACGCATAATCCTGTATCCGTGTTGCTGGCCTGAATGTTGGAGTTCATTCTGGACGAAGTCTATAACTGAAGATGGATCAGAGTACGACCTTCGTTGAAGTCCTTCAGACCTTAAAAGTCTATATAAATGTCTTATTGACAATAATATCCCATGTTGTTCTCGCAACACAGTCACTATTTGCCGGTAATTCAATCTTTCATGAAAGTATCTTGATATAAGGTTTCTAATATTAGCCTGATTGTTAAAGTCCATTTTAGCATTTGTTAAAAAAAGGGAAATAACTTTTAATTTTTCCACTATACTGAGTTTTGATTGGCTGAAATTATCTCGTGGGAACGAGATATTATCTCGTGGGAACAAGATAATTAACTCGTGGGAACGAGATATTATCTCGTGGGAACGAGATATTATGTCGTGGGAACGACTTATTATCTCGTGGGAACGAGATATTATGTCGTGGGAACGAGATAATTATCTCGTGGGAACGAGATATTATGTCGTGGGAACGACTTATTATCTCGTGGGAACGAGATAATTATCTCGTGGGAACGAGATATTATCTCGTGGGAACGACTTATTATCTCGTGGGAACGAGATAAATAAAGACACCCACATGTCACCTCTGTGCCACCGTAGGAAACTCAAAATGATATACTGAATTCAAACATTTAAATGTATGGATATAGCTAAATCTGCAGACGTACAATTTGTTCTTTACGTGTATAGTGTTTTTAAGTTATTGAACATACAATGCAATATTTACATATCAACTAATATCCCATGGATTTTACTGTATTAATATAAGTAAGAAGGAATTGATTTAAAGGATATTTTGAATTTGTGTGTAATACCTTTACTTGGTTTTAAACAGGTCTGTCTTGTCCAGCAGATGTTATGACGCAAGAGAGACAGACAGACAGAATATGAGACTGATGAGAAAAGTAGAAATGGAAATACAGTACAACACAAGCATTTACAGACAAATAATGGAAGCAATTCTAACGCATCTAGTAAACTAGAGCTATCACTAAATGTGATTAATACCCCCAAAAGACTGCTTTATAAACTGAGAAAGTTCGTAGTAACAGAATACCTTGCAAACAAACTAAAAAGAGATATTGTTCTTGGCAATAACTCTGTAATTTGTCAAGATAGAGTTATGGTTCTTGTACACTGCACTTCCTCTCATTGTGCTTGACCATTGTATGAAGTTGTATTGAATTCCAACGAATAGTTTTCGAATAATGCTCCGGACAAGGAAAAGTAACAAAGGGCAATAACTCTGAAATGAGTCAAGATAGAGTTATGGTTCTTGTACACTGCACTTCCTCTCATTGTGCTTCATCATTGTATGAAATTGTATTGAATTCCAACCAGTAGTTTTCAAGTTATGCTCCGGACAAGGAAAAGTAACAAAGGGCAATAACTCTGTAATTAGTCAAGATGGAGTTATAGTTCTTGTGCACTGCACTTCCTCTCAATGTGCTTGATCATTGTATGAAGTTGTATTGAATTCCAACCAGTAGTTTTCAAGTTATGCTCCGGACAAGGAAAAGTAACAAAGGGCAATAACTCTGTAATTAGTCAAGATGGAGTTATAGTTATTGTGCACTGCACTTCCTCTCAATGTGCTTGATCATTGTATGAAGTTGTATTGAATTCCAACCAGTAGTTTTCAAGTTATGCTCCGGACAAGGAAAAGTAACAAAGGGCAATAACTCTGTAATTAGTCAAGATGGAGTTATAGTTCTTGTGCACTGCACTTCCTCTCAATGTGCTTGACCATTGTATGAAGTTGTATTGAATTCCAACCAGTAGTTTTCAAGTTATGCTCCGGACAAGGAAAACTAACAAAGGGCAATAACTCTGTAATTAGTCAAGATGGAGTTATAGTTCTTGTGCACTGCACTTCCTCTCAATGTGCTTGACCATTGTATGAAGTTGTACTGAATTCCAACCAGTAGTTTTCAAGTTATGCTCCGGACAAGGAAAACTAACAAAGGGCAATAACTCTGTAATTAGTCAAGATGGAGTTATAGTTCTTGTGCACTGCACTTCCTCTCAATGTGCTTGATCATTGTATGAAGTTGTATTGAATTCCAACAAGTAGTTTTCAAGTTATGCTCCGGACAAGGAAAATGCAACAGACCGCCCGACCGACCGACCGACCGACCGACCGACCGACCAACCGACCGACCAACCACCGGGTGACTCCTATATACCCCCCTAAACTTCGTTTTGGGGGTATAATAATTCTCCTTTCTTGAAGAAAAAATAGTTCATGGAGTTTGGAGAGACTTATTGTGACCACAGCTGGACATAAAGTAATTAATGAGTTCATATCTGAATATTTTAATGTGGTTTTCTTTAGTTTGGTCCTTGTGACTATGGTGTTGACCTTCTCCTATAATGACAATGGTACTCAGGTGAACAATTTGGATCACCAGGGCCCTCTTGTTGTTATATACTGTTAAAATATATACTAACAAAAAATTACGATAATGAAACCATTGGTCTGATATAATTTTGTTTGGCTCATTTTACTTTGACCTTTAATTGAATGGCAATAGTATCCAGGTGAGCAATAATAGAGCCATCATGGTCCCCTCTTGTTTAGATTATGAATATATAGGAATGTGGTAAAAAAAACAGTCACTGCTCTTGGTAGGACCTAATTTTATACAGAAGAAAACAAAACTTTAAATGTTTATTACTTTTATATTAAACTTAACTTTATTCTTGATATTTCTATAGTAAACAAGAGCTGTCTCATGACAGCACGCTCAACAGCTTGTCGGTAAAATAGGTTTTTTTGTCTAAGAACAGGTGTATTGTGTAACTGTCTATAAGAATTAAGGTCAAAGATATGAAACTTGTTCAAAGACCTTTGTAAACGTACATTACATGCAAAGCCTTACCCTGGATTCTGTAAGCCAACTGGGGGGAGGAGGGGGGGAATAATTTCAAAGAAATACATGACCTTTTATATTTCATCATGAATAACTTTGTAATGTTTCAAAAGCGATGTGTTTGAAATTGAAAAAGCATGACCACTGCATGCTGCAAAACTATTCTATGACATTTCAAAAGTAAGCCATTTAGAGTATTTCCATATGATAGTCTGGTAAAAACTGTGACAAAATTCTAAGTTAAAAAGGGGCATAAATATGTCAAAAAAATCAAAAACATTGGTGAAAATATTAATAGTAAACATACCTTTTAAGTTTCAAGTCAATACATCAAGATATTTGACTTTATAAAAATCTTTAACTAAATATTCTAAGTTAAATCTAACAAAAATCAAAACAGAGTTATGGGGATTGTTTCCTCAAGTGAAGATGTTAATGGTGGACACATAATTTGAGTTTCAATTCAATACCTTTGAAAGAATTCAAAAGATTTGACTTTATAAAATCTTTTACCAAAATTTCTAAGTTAAAAAGGGGCATAAATCTGTCAAAAATCAAAACAGAGTTATGGGAATTGTTTCCTCTAGTGTAAATATTGATGGTAAACATATATTTTGAGTTTCAAGTCAATACCTTTGGTAGTATTCAAGATATTTGAATTTATAAAAATCTTTAACAAAAAATTCTAAGTTAAAAAGGGGCATAAATCCGCTAAAGAGTGCCCAGATTATGCGTCAGAAAGGATGTATAGCTTCTCATGGTTTATTAACAAAACGCAGCATATTTTATGCGCAAACGTTGTATGAATGATATTGTCTGTACGTACAAAGCAGCATATTTCAAGTATTTCGCTTCTTACTTATATAAATTATGGAAATTTCAGGCGGAAAATACAAGAAACCGAAGAGACCATGCCCATTTTGCGACGTTCATCAGTCTGGTTTGAGAAGGCATTTACAAAAAGTTCCAGTACTGAACCCGATGTAGTTCTGGCGCTTTCATATCCGGACAAATCAAAGGAACGAGATCAGGCTTTCGATAAGCTACATAAAGATGGAATTTTTAACCATAACGTAAAAGAAGAATATATACATAAAATGTAGTAAATCTTATCTTTGTTCTAATAATTGCCAAATAACAGTATGTGAGGACTGTCGCCTATCATAAAAAATGTCTTCGCACGTACCATCCGCCATATTTCATTAATAAGACTTTTAGTGTGACAGACCTCTTTATATCCTATTATATATTTATTTATTTATTTATTTATTTTTAAAATGTCTGCATAAATTATTCCTGGGAAGATATCAATTATATGAGAATTTATATCTGTCAGGTACTGATGTATCATACAATTCCTGGGGCAAGATATAATCTTAAGTTAATTAAAACTCGGTCAAAAGAGAAAGTAAAATTAAAATATTTTACCGCCTAAAGCTTAGATATTTGGTACGAATGTCTAGTGATTGTTGATTTCTGTTTTTCCCCCTCAGATTTCGGAAATCAGTTTAATTATACGAATAACTTTATCTTAGAATTTAGAACAGAAACCCCTAGATAATTATGACATATTTTTATTAGGTTTAGTCTAATGTGCATGTATGCAAAATTATAGGAAAATCGCCGAGCTTATTTACTCCTTGAAACGCACTGATAAAGATTTGAGCGCGGAATTATTATTCAGTTTATCATGTTATTCTTGATATTCTCCACAACTACTTTCTAATTTGCATAATTTTATTAGAGAGCACCATGATCACCCTAACAAGATACAGCTTGTCGAGATAATTACAAAAGGGAAAGCGTTTTGAAAACCGAGCTTCGAATTACATCACAACCACTAGAAGATATCATGCTATAATATGACATTAACACTGATTAAAGAAAAATTAAAATGGAATGTGTATTCGTAACGTGCAAATTAACAAAACTAGACTAGATTCTGTTGTTTTTTTTTCACTGTCAGCTACTAATTTGGTTCTGTTACAGTAGAAAAAAGTTGTAGCTGGTCCATATTATCTTTCAATCAAAAACTTTTTAAATATCGACCCTGGCGCTCTACCCATTTTTGTATTCGCAACAAAGACCAATTAACGAAAGAAGAATAGCTTCTGTTTTTATCGGCCATTGAATACATTGGGGCAAACATGTTCAGGTTCGCGACCGGTTGAAGCGTGGCCAATTCGTTTGTACCAGAATAAGTCACATTTGCAGTCAGATTCATTTGAAGATGAAGAGTTGATCAAAGAGCAAACAACATGAGCGGAAAAAATTTGTAGAAACTCGGCTTTTTTATTGCTTGCCTATAAAACGAAACTTTGACAGTTAAGGGCACAAAAGACTTTAACTAGGAATTTCTAAGTACAAATCATGAAACATCTTCACAGACTTATCTTGTCTTGCTTACATATAGGTCTCATGATGGTATATAAGTACTTCAACTTTCAAAGTAATATCTAAAATGGTTAAGTCAATAAGTGGACAAGAATGAAAATTTTAACCGAGTTTCTAAGTCAAAAAGGGCCATAATTCAAATAAAATCCTTCACAGAATTACCTTCTCCTGCCCATGTTTTGGGATCATGATGGTTTACAAGTATTCCAACTTTCAAATTAATATCTCAAACAGTTTAGTCAAAAAGTGGACTGGTACGAAAAACTTAACCAAGATTCTAAGTCGATAAAGGGCCTTAATTTTTAAAACAAATCCCTCACAGAGTTACCTTCTCTTGCCTAAAGATGGGGGTAATGATGTTAATAAGCATTCAAAGTTTCAAAGCAATATTGCAAAGGGTTAAGGCAATAAGTGGATTTTACCCATATTCAATGTATTTCTAATTAAAAAAGGGGCATAATTCTGTCAAAAACCTTGACAGAGTTATGTACTCTTGTCTGTTGATGTAGGTCATGATGGTTAACAAGTATGGTTAGTTTCAAAGCAATACCTCCAATGGTTTTGAAATAAAGTGAGGTGGTACGAAAAACTTAACCAAGCTCAATACACTTTCTAAGTCAAAAAAGGGCCATAATTCTGTTAAAAACCTAGAAAGAGATATGCACTCTTGTCTGTAGATGGAGGTTATGGTGGTAAACAAGTATGGTAAGTTTCAAAGCCATACCTCTTATACTTTTGAAATAAAGTGGGGTGGTACAAAAAACTTAACCAAGGTGTGACACCAATGCCGACGCCGACACCGATGCCGGGGTGAGTTGGATAGCTCCCCTTTTCTTCGAAAAGTCGATCTAAAAATGGATTTTAAGAAGGCAGAGGAACAGGTGTAGGATTTTCATCTTTAATATTAATTTCTTTCTTTCTTTTTCTTACTTCTTTTTAACTTTCCTTTTCTATATTTAGTATATATAAAATGTCTAAATACCGAGTTTTTAATTGTTGTCTTTAGAAAACTATTGTGTTCCGTGTATCCCGATCCGCCTCTACCGAATAAAATGCTATGTTTTAAAGAGACTGTGGCCGGGCAATATAACTTTTTAGCAAACATTTGAAGATGCATTTAAGAAACACATTGCTGTAACTTTATATTTTTTAAATATGGAAGAGACCTTTGGGTTACATTGCTACAACTTTTGGATGACATGACTGTGTCGCCCAAGGGTTATAAGTTTTTTTATATCTACAAATATAATTATATATTTTAATGTTTACAAAAACCTGTTTGTCATTATAGTCTTCATCAGTCCGCTGTGTGGCATCTTGGTCTGTCAATGCTAAAAACTATATTTGGATTATCTGATTAATGAATATCTTTAATCTCTCTTTACGCTGTAGCGGACAAACTGGAGTGTGAACTGGAGGGACTGCAGATCAAGTTTGAACAAGAAGCTGAATGGGTGAAAATGAAGAGGTGGTGTGATAACAGAAGATCAAATACAATATGTGTGTATATATATATATATATATATACATATCAATGCATTTTTCATATGCATAATTTTGATATACATCGATGTTTAAAATGCAGATTCGTTATTTTTATTAACAATTTATTATGTTAGTGGAAAGCGATACAATTTGATAACACCTTAACAATATTTTCAACTGTAAATGTCTATTGTCATCTTAAGCTAAATGAAAGAATAAAAAAGCGTGTAGTTAGTTTAAAATGTAACCTTTGTGAGAGAGTTGCTATTCATATATATATATCATCTTAGTTTTTTGTTGTCTTGCATAACCGATAGTAATTTAGTTATATAATTTAGATATGTATGTCGCTTTTTCATTACACTAGTATACGTTCCTGTTTCTTTCCATTGTTTTTAAAAGGTGATTTCGAGTTAATTAATTCTAGTCAGATCTACAAATTTTCAGTCGACAGAAATATTTCTTCCATGTGCTATTTCCAAAAGTCCGAAATTGTCGAACTGTATTCCAATAATATCAAAATTAATATGGTAAAAGCTGCTGACTTTGAATGACTTGCCCTTCACTTGTGTTTGTCAAGTTACAGTGGTGCAGGGGTAGAGCATCAGGCTAGTGATCTTGCAGGTTTGAATTCAAGTCAGAGCAGAATCTAACACAGGTCTCCACAAACCTTTAACAAGGATTATTGTTCTGGTCAGAAGTCCCAGAACCAGGCATTGACTTGAGCTGTTCAATCAATGACTTCTGTTTGCAGGTCTTAAATATGGACAAATATCAGATTGAATGGCTTTGCCAACATCTGGGACATATGGGTGATGTGCATAAAGCCCATTACCGGCAAATGTCGGGTATGGTAGAAAGGCTTACATGACAAAGTTGTTCATGATTCAAGACCTGAACATGTCACAGAAATTCAAAGAAAAAAAACTGGAAGAAATAGACATGTCAGGTAAGAAATATGTCTCTTCCTCCAAAAAAAATACTTATTTCCGCTTAACCGACCGACCCTATTTTTTTGCTGCAGTCCCTTTTCAAGTACATATCAGCGAAACGCTTCAACAAGCGTCAATAAACCAGAGGTATCAACAAATAACAATGGCTTATAAATTCTTATAGAAAGCATAATTTATGTTAGACATACTTTTATTAAGAATTAATTAAATGTTTTAAAATTACATTGAAAGTTTGAGCACAAAACTGAGCTGGGCATGAAAAGGTTTTATAATTAAAAGCAATATAAAACTGTGCTGCCTATTTGTATGGCTTGTAAAAATGCAGGGAAAAACCGTATCACACGGAGGCCATATGGACATAGAAAACAGTAGATACTATTATATCACATGCACTGTCTTTCAGTGGAATAAAAAACAAACATTTTTAATTAGAATGATATTACATTTTATTTAAGTTCAAACAGACAATATATCACAGAGGTCTATGTATATACTTTGTGCATAAATTTCACTATATATTTGGCTTCCTTTTTAAAATATATTTAAAGTATTACAGTTGATAGCAAAATTTCCTAAATATTTCTCACTTAGCTTCTCAAAAAAAAAAAGTTTTACCTACCTTCCTACCCTATTTTTTTCTGAGCCGTTCAGAAACAATTTTTTTTTTTTTGGCATTACTGAAATATGTCTGATTGTAAGTTCTTGCAGTGTAAGATGTTTAGAGTTGAGAGGCGTAATGGCTGATTGAGATCAATGTAGGGAAAGATATGGCCAAAATGACAAAATTTTCTTATGAATATTATGTATATTAACTGAAATTTTGTACAGAAAATTAATTTTGAGTCCATCTGAAAGTTACAGCACTGAATTTATGCACAAGTGTTAAGGTCTACAGACAAGACCACTTGTTAAAAATCGTGTGCATGTTGAATCGTTTTATTATATATTAAGTGAATTTTGTATTCATATCAAAACAGAACTGTCTCTGGTCAGATGTTGAAAACCTGGTTTTGTATCATTGCTGCATTTCATGTTTTTAAACTCTAATTCTATACAGTTTTATTTACTGTTATAGACAAGGCCTTTTCCAATAGAAGTAATGACAGCTCAGAATTAGAAGGCAGCGATGGAGATAATGATGATTGTTGATGCACTTCCACAGAGTGAAAGGTAACCACTGAAGCAGTTATTGAGCAAAGAGAAGTTACTGCATAGTAATTTCACTTCATTGCTGCCTGTTCTGTCAGTCGTTAAACACTAAGGCCAAAATTAATAATAGGTATGTTTGCTGTCTCCCGACCGACCCCCTGAAAAAGCTGTGCTCCAAAAAAATTCATTGGACCATGCCGGTCAATTTTTTAAATTTTTTTTAAAGTTGCGATACGATGTGCCGCATATTTTTAACGGTAAGCCGCACCATAACACTGTTTAATATTTTGGGGAAAGAATTGCCTACCTACCTATTCAACTTCAAAAAGTAGGGTCGGGAGACAGCAAACAATACCTTTTTTAATGTGGCCTAAAAAATGTGCATGCTGTTCAGTTTCTAATGTTTCCAGTGCTAGTAATGCTTTTAAACAATTGAGCAATTAGAAAAACAAATACCACAACTGAAGCCCTACAGAAAAAAAGTTCCAATCTTAATTAGCTGAAACATGGCCGAATATAAACATTTTTAGCTTGCTTCTATTTTTGGGGTTTTGTTGTTATTTTTAGTTTGACCATTCGAAGAATAAGGAGGCTGTTGCATCTCCCCGGCGTCTGCGTCGGTTAAAGGTTTTCATAAATACTAATATCTTCTATACCATCAAACATATTTACTTCAAACTTCGCATACTTGTTTCTAATGGCAATATAGACAACTGCAGCAAGTCACATAACTCTGTCAACCAACTTTTGGAATAATCAACATTAAACAGTTTATGTATATGGCACATTACAGTGATCTTTGATTCTTCAATTTGTCCTTATATGAACCTAACAAGATTCGAGATCTGACAAAATTTGTACAGGTCAATACCTTTTGTTTTTGTTACCTTTCCTTTGTCTGCAATGATCAACTATTAGGATTGGTGGATGTCTGTTTTCTATTTGTACCACAGGATACATATGAGTTACAATGTGTGTGGTCAAAGTTGCAGGAGGAGTTCTCAGTGTTAGGTCAGGCACAGTTAAATGGCTAGTTTATAATGTCTCTGATGAAATTTACTCTTTATTTATCGAATTAGGGATCCACAGGGTTCTTTTTAAGGATTTGACTTTCACTTGCCCAAGGGACAAGCTACCTTGAAATTCTTCTTGCCCTCCCATGCATCAAAAAACCTGTTTTCTGAATAAAAACAATGAACAGAAAATGTTAAGAGTTAATCTGATCTTATACATCCCTTCCTACACCAATAAATCGGCGAATGTTTGCATTTATCTTGGTACACAATTTCTCTGAAATTATCCTGAAACATTTTTAAACTGTTTGGAAATCAGTTAAGCAGTTATGCCTAGGTGTCTGTACATATATAGCAGCATAAATGTGTAAGCTATAAAAAAAATAAATGACCTTGTAAGGCTATCACCAGATTGTGAGCATTTACAGAAATTTCCATTACTAGGATTGCCTGGGTGACAGGAGGGATTCTAACAGATAAATTATGTATAATTTTCAAAAGTGAACGACATATTTTTAAGAAAATTACCTTTGATAAATTGTTAAAACTTTATAAAAATGTAATTTGTATCTGTTTGGGAGTGGTCTATATTTGTATGGAAATCAGAAAAGGTGTATCTATAAAGGAAAAGATAGAGGCATTGAAAGGCATATATATGCAGTAAAGTTTTTATTTGTCACAAACTTCCAAAAACATTGGGAATTTATGGGGCTACCAAAGCCATCCATCATATTTAAAAAAAAAAATCCAACTTGATATGTTTCGAGCAATTTGATTGGTTGCTTCCAGCCTAATATCCAATAGGAAAAGGCTTTTACATTTATCGGCTATTCATATTCTTATGAACCCAAAGAAACAAATTCTCGTAAAGAGGAAGTACCCAAAAGACATCATTACGAAAAATTCGCTTGCCCGGCAGACTGCCATCTCTCAAAAATCACTTGTCTGTAGCGATTTTAACCTGGTACGGGCAAGCAGACTTCCGCTTATAAAAAAACCTGGATCCAGAGGTGTGGACCCTTTACTGTATTCTTTTGAAACTTGCTGCACCTACTTTTGGGGAAAGTATGAAATGAAACATGTAGGATTAATTTCAGTTTTCATTTGTGTCAGGAATACTTTTTTTGACCTTGTTTTAACATTTTCACTTAAATATTTATGTTGGACTGAGTTAATTCACCTTAACTTTCAGATGCTGATAAGGTCAGAAATCCTCTGTCCAAGAAGCATTTGAAGAGATTGCAAGATTGTGTAATTACTAGTTCAACAGCTACTGAAAAGGAAGGAGTGAAAGGTATCATAACCTAAAATTTATAAATGTACATTTATAATATATCTTGAACTAATGCTTGGACCTTAACATAATTCCTCAATAAATTTCTGATTTTACAGTTCCTATATTGAATATCAATCAAATGATTCATTTTTTTTTTTGATGCAGAAAATGATGCAATTGGATTTTTAAAAGACATTTTATTCTATAATACCTCATTTAAAATACTAATGTAAATTTTCTATCTGGCAAAAGAGAATAGTTTGCATATCTACCATGCATTTCCATGATTTTTACTATTATCTGAGTGATAGTTTTACTATCGCCTGCGCGGTGGTGTACATTTGTGCATTAGACAGTCGCACGCCCTCTGCTTTAAATAGCATTTTTTGTCATCTGGATCACTAGGCACTTATTAAAATATGATTGTATGCAAACATCTGTTTGTTACTATCTTTTTTTTGGTATAATAAAATAGATATTACATGGCTGACGGAGTGACAGTAAATTTGTCAACTTTCGAAAATACTGGCGACCGAGGCTTTGCCTGGATTGACAGTATTTGTTCAAGTTGACAATTTTACTGTCACCCCGTCAGCCATGTAATATTTATATGATAAAGCACTAAGAATATTTGAGCAAGCTTTCATATGGAAGCCCTTGTTTGATGGGCTTGTTGGATAACACTGGATAGAATTCAAATAACTGGAGAACTAGCTCTGTTGGTAAATACTGAATATTTATAAATACCAGAAGTTAGTGGTATGCAACTGTGTTAAATGTCATGTAAGAACTTTATGCCTTACATGAAAGGTACTAGTAACCAGACCATTCCAAATTCAATATAGTGACTATTTCCCCCAATACTGTGGTATCATTTTTAGCTCACCCGAGCAAGCATTTTGCTTTAAATGACATGTCTGAAACCACTGGGCAATGTTAATGAAACTTGGCAGGGATGTTCCCTATATAAAGTTCTACCAAAGTTGTTCAAATTATGCCATTCCTTGCAGAACTGTAGTTGCTATGGCAACCAAAAGGAAAAACTTTTTAAAAAATCTTCTCCATTATAACTGCAAAGCCTAAAGCTTAAATATTTAGTATGTAGCATTGTCTATTGGTCCTCTACCAAGATTGTTCAAATCATGCCCCCAGGAGTAAACTAACCTCATGCTGATGAGGTCATATTTTTAGCTCAGCTGAACAGGGGGGCATGAATTTAAGACTATGCTACTATGACGTGTCGCGTGCAAGACCCAGGTGCCTAGGTCACAAGGTCAAGGTCACAGTAAAGGATTGTATTGTATTGTATTATTATTCTAAAAAATCAGATGATGTTCATGTTGGAATGCTTTGTGCTTTAAGTAAACATTGCGTCTTGTGTAAACCCATTCACTTGTAAGACCGAGGTTCACAGGTCCAAGGTCAGAGTTAGGAGGTGTCTGTGTCGGTGTAACACTTTGGTCAAAGTTTTGCATGCGACTTCATATCTCATTAACCACTGAAGGTATTTGCTTGAAACTTTACACATGTCTTTGAGATTATAATTGGAGTTCAGTGTTCAAGGCCCATAACTCTAGCTTAGATTTTGACTGCATTATGGCCCTTTGTGAACTTAGAACTTAAAGTTTAGCGTGCAAGATGTTGCGGGGGCATCCGTGTCCTATGGACACATGTCTAGTTTCACTTTTTTTAGTGAAAAATTCATTGTTGTTAGAATAGACATACTTTTGAATTGAGGTAATCCATCCTTTTTATTATCCTCATTTATCAGCTGGACTTGTTGTGTTTATTGATCAGGGTAATAAAAAAGGAGCGCACCTATAATTTGCATATAAAATGTACATAGTTCAGTCACACTATATATACAAGAGTCGTTTTGTTTTGACACTTTTATGGATGTTGGTTTTTTTTAGCCAAAATTTAAAATGCAAAATTAAAGACTGCGCCAAACTCCCAGTTTAAACACACAATTTTGTGACAGCAAAATTGAATGATACCACAGTAATCGGGCAATAATTCCAAGTTTCCACAATACTAGATAATGTTGGGCAACTACAAAAGTTAAGAAAACCTAACAAATTTGTGTTTAATTTGACCAGAATAAAGTGATAAAAATTGCTAAAACAATATCTAAACATGCAGTGATTTGAAGGATAGCTGTATAGCACAGCATGTAAAGTCACATCTGAATTAAGGATAGCGGATGTGCTCTGCTTAATTGGCCTTGGAGAGAAGCCTGCATATTTCAGACACAATTAAAATATTGATTTATCTATTGGAATTTGAACTACTAGCAGAATTGCTGAAAATTTTACTTTGCATTGTTATTCCAGAAGTGACTGTAAAGCAAAGGAGTAGTGAGCTCGGCATAGGTCAAAGAGATTGGGGAAGAAAGCATTTCTGTTTTGTTTGCAATGTCAGCGTTTGTGACATACCAAGACACCTGGAAGCAATGCACAGTGATAATGAGTTGGTGCAAGCTGCTCTAAGAAAACCTAAAAAGTCAAAAGAACGACGAGCATTGTGGAAGGTATTGATCAACAGAGGGTCCTATGCTCATAATAATAAGGCAAAAGAGATTGGTGGAGAGATACATGTAGTGCGACGTCCTTCCAAAAATGTTAATACTGATGACTATGTAGGATGCATACATTGTTTTGGGTACTTCCAGAAGAAATCTATGTGGCGTCATGCTAAGAACTGTAGTGGTTCATTTGCTAAAGAAAGGGATAGTTCCTTCCAGAAAAGTATTTCGCATGTCAGTAGTGTCATGACTTCTTCCTCAGCATGTGCAAAATCAGCAAAATTTCTGTTACAAGGTTTTTTCAGTAAACTGAAATTGAAAGATAAAGTTAACAGTCTCGTTAAAAATGATACCCTGTTGAACTGTTTTACTGGTATCATTAATCCAGGAAGGGAAGCATCATACAGATGTTTCATATACCATAAGACAGCTTGCAAAACTGCTGATGAAAGTAAGGGAGATGGCAGAAAAAGACCTGAATTGGCTTGAGGTACTGAATTGCAAGAACTGGGACATTATAGCGGAGGCTGTCCGTGAATTGTGTGGTTTCCGTTACAGTGAAGATGGTATTGATGTTGAAAAACCCCGTATCTGCAAGAAATATGGTCAATTCTAACACAAGCGGCTGCTTTTCCTATATAAACGTATAGGGAAAAGCCTGTATTTTATTTTACGATAAAATACAGCACGTTTTTCCAAGGACGACGTGCCTTAAATGACGTAACGACGTGACGTATGTAAACAAGCGCGTCCAATCGTATCTCGCGTTTTAAGGTTACAATGATGTAATGCATACTACTACGCGTTAAATAAAGTTCGGGATTGTTTTTAAAAAAATGACGTGTTAGAATCGAAATAATAAATTGTTCCCTATATTTCATCGTTGAATAAAATACAGTCAGTCATTTGGATGCGAAAAATTAAATCACTCGTGCTACGCACTCGTGACTTAATTACTACGCATCCAAATTCCTGACTATATTTTATTCAACGATAAAATACAGGGAGGCATTTATTATTTCTTAAGCATTAAAGGGGCTAATTGCAGCTTTGGAGGGATACTTTGTCTTTTGATGATGATGAGGGAAATAAGACAGCGCAAAAAATGATGTTAAAATATGAGAAACAGTGGAAAAACCTGGGGAAATAGTGATGCCATTGCTCGGGTGAGGAAAGAAGATGAAGTTGACCTACTTCCACTGACGTCTGATGTTGTAAAATTAAAGGAGTATTGTGTGGCAAAAATCAACCAGATGTGTAATGAACCTGTTGGCCGGGAGACCTACGTTACTCTACAAAAGGTACTTGTAACAAGATTGATAACTTTCAATGCTAGGAGAGGTGGTGAGCCAGGGAAACTGAAAGTCACTCAATGGCCAACTATCAAGGAAGGCCAAAATGTACTTGAAGAAATAAAGAGTTTACCTCTTGAAGAACAGCTCCTTGCCAAGCGAATGAAACTGGGGTATGTCAGACGAAAGGGAAACAAGAAAGTACCCATACTGTTCCCACCAGAAACTGTTATTGGGATTGATCTTCTGCTTCAGCATAGGGATTTATATTTCTCCTTCAAAGAGAACAAATACATGTTTGGAAGAATTAATAAAATGTCCAAATTGTATCTCAGAGGGCGTGACTGTGTTCGAGAGATAGGGTGTCAAGCAGAGTTGAAAAACACCAAATACATTACAGCTACTGAGATGAGAAAGTACCTAGCGACATACTTCAGCTCCTCGATATGTCTGAAGCAGAACTCAGATGGGTGACGGACCATCTCGGTCATTCAATAGATGTACATAAAAGGTGGTACCGTATGTCAAATAGAGCTGTTGAAACTAGACACAAGAGTGACGAATTATACCCCCACAATACAGCTTTGTCACAGAAGTATGGCAACCATAAGAAAGGAATGGCCACAAGGACATAGAGTTGAGTTATTATACAATAACTTGTGTAAATGTATTGTTTTAATAGCATACAAAATGTGTAAGGTTAGAAATTATCAATTATTGTTCAATTTAATAGGTTTATTTCAAACATGTTTAAAGACAAAAACAAATATCACTTTATTAAGAAACAAGAGGACGCGGCAATGCCGCAAAACCGCAAAAGCAGGTTTCAACGGCGCCTGCAGAAATTGTAGAATTAAAAAAAAAAACACTCACCTTGACTCCCCCCTATTTCAGTAACAGTGACCTTGACCCTTGTGACCTTGACCCCCAATTCTTTTTTGCTACAATTTAATAACAATTTTTTTTTTTTTTAGTAACAGTGACCTTGACCTTGACCCTTGTGACCTTGACCCCCCCAAAATTTTTTTTGCTTAAAACAATCTAAAAACCAAAAATAAATAAAATTCTATTATTAGTAACAGTGACCTTGACCCTAGTGACCTTGACCCCGAAATTTTTTCTTTTTGCTTAAAACAATCTAAAAACTAAAAATAGATAAAAAAATCTATTTTTAGTAACACTGACCTTGACCTTGACCCTAGTGACCTTGACCCCAAAATTTTTTTTTTGGCTTAAAACAATCTAAAAACTAAAATTAAATAGAAATCTATTTATAGTAACAGTGACCTTGACCTTGACCCTAGTGACCTTGACCCTGGAAATTATTTTTTTTTTGCTTAAAACAATCTAAACACTAAAAATAAATAAAAATCTATTTTTAGTAACAGTGACCTTGACCCTAGTGACCTTGACCCTAGTGACCCAAAGTTTCCTCTCCACCCAAGCTACCTACACACCAAGTTTCATTACAATTGGTCACTCCTAACTAAAGTTATTGAGCAAAAACCATTTTTCTATTTTTAGTAACAGTGCCCTTGACCTTGAACCTAGTGACCACAAATGCAATCTCAAGCTTCCTCTCTACACAAGCTACCTACACACAGAGTTTGATTGCAATTAGTCACTCCTAACTTGAATTATTGAGCAGAAACCATTTTTCTATGTTTAGTAACAGTGACCTTGACCTTGACCCTAGTGACCCCAAATGCAATCCCAAGCTTCCTCTCCACACAAGCTACCTACACACCAAGTTTCATTGTAACTGGTCACTCCTAACTTGAGTTATTGAGCGGAAACCATTTTTCTATTTTTAGTAACAGTGGCCTTGACCTTGACCCTAGTGACCCCAAAGTTGAACTTGACCTGTATTTCATGAAGTTGCACGTGTGTACCAAAAATTATTCAAAAGGGTAAAGTCGTTCATGAGTTATCATCCGGAAACCATGAAAACCAACAGACCGACCGACCGACCAACCGACAAGCTCACTCCTATATACCCCGCCAAACTTCGTTTTGTGGGGGTATAATTAATGAAAGCAGAAAAGAAAATATCAATACTGCAAAAGTAAATGAAAGAAAAGGGTTATATGTTGCTGGTAGCAAAAAACTGAAGACGGGAGAAGGAAATGGGATAAAAAACATGCTTGTGTTTTCTGCAAAAGCAATATCCAAAGGGAGAACAAGTTGAAGTCCAGAGGGCATTAGCGTTTGGCAAAGGCACACGAGAAAGAAAAGATGCATGGAAAGCCATCAGGAACAAAGGAGATTTTGCACACAACAGTTCTTTGCTCAACTTCTGTGATCGTGTGAGGTCTGTCATCGTCTGTCATGCGTTGTCCGTCAACAATTTCTTCAAGCGCCATCCCCTCGAACTTTTCGGTCAATTTCAGCAAAACTTCAAAAATATGTTCCTTGGATGAACTCTACCTAAGTTGCTCCATGCAAGTTGAACCATGGCAACAGAAATGAAAAACTTCTAAAAAAATAAGGCTGTCAACCAAATCCTATATTCCTATATTTTCCTATATTTTGGGGAAAATTCTGATATTTTCATGACCCTTCCTATATCCTTTGGACACCGGCATATTTTGTTACACACTCGACAGACATGCATGCGTTTTTGTAAACACTGTACATCACGTTTTGGCTACTTTCGGTTTACTGCGCGTGTTGTATACGTCAGCAAATAGATTGAGCTGTAACATGAAAGTAAAATTTCCATTGGCCCACCTACAGAGGTCACGCGCAGGGGTCACCCTGCCTGCTAACCTGCGCATGGACTTCTTTTTTTTTTTTTTGCTAACGGCAGGTCAATTTCAAGCGTTCTCATAAGATGTCAATATACCTAGGTTTGAGTACGACATGTCTGCTTTATGTCTGTGAAAAAATATTTGCACGCGCTCAAAACACTATCCCACAGGGGCCTGCACGCGAACGTTGGTAAAATGAAAATTTTCCAAGCTGGTAAAATTGTGTCCAAGGTCATTTTCAAGGTCGTCTAAAAGTGTCAGCATTTGCCTCAGACGTCTGAGTTTTCAACAGTCAGGAGCTGTCGGCATAGCCTTTAAATTCATACAGACAAAACGTGTTCCATACGGTCACTGTCACTTCTATGGAAGGCCAAACCTGTCTTAACCCGCGTATACGTTTTATTACGTTACAGGTGTTCAAAGGATATATAGAATTCCGTAAGACCCGTGTTTTCGGTTAATTTCACCTGCATTTGCATTTAGTGTGTGTCAGTGGTTGAAAATGGGACAAACATGAGACTTTGGCATAAAAACAGAATTTTCTTGTATAACCTTTGGACACTGGCATATTTTGTTACACACTCGACAGACATGCATGCGTTTTTGTAAACACTGTACATCACGTTTTGGCTACTTTCGGTTTACTGCGCGTGTTGTATACGTCAGCAAATAGATTGAGCTGTAACATGAAAGTAAAATTTCCATTGGCCCACCTACAGAGGTCACGCGCAGGGGTCACCCTGCCTGCTAACCTGCGCATGGACTTCCCTTCTTTTTTTTTTTTTTTTTTTTTTTTTGCTAACGGGAGGTCAATTTCAAGTGTTCTCATAACATGTCAATATACCTAGGTTTGAGTACGACATGTCTGCTTTATGTCTGTGAAAAAATATTTGCACGCGCTCAAAACACTATCCCACAGGGGCCTGTACGCGAACGTTGGTAAAATGAAAATTTTCAAAGCTGGTAAAATTGTGTCCAAGGTCATTTTCAAGGTCGTCTAAAAGTGTCAGCATTTGCCTCGGACGTCTGAGTTTTCAACAGTCAGGAGCTGTCGGCATAGCCTTTAAATTCATACAGACAAAACGTGTTCCATACGGTCACTGTCACTTCTATGGAAGGCCAAACCTGTCTTAACCCGCGTATACGTTTTATTACGTTACAGGTGTTCAAAGAATATTTAACCTATCTTTTTAAAATAGATCCTAAAATTCCTATATTTTCAAACTCGGATTGGAATGTAAATCAAACATGCATAATACTTCGGCAAAATCACTCAGAACTCGGGGATTTTGTCACATTTACTCCAGAGCTTCAAATTAATAGTCCATATTTCATCTTCGCTACGCTCAGCATCAGTTTAAAACTACAATAATTTCCCCTAAGATTGCTGCCTTGACACAAATTAATGTTGAAATGTGTTCAGGCACAGTGCCACTGCAAACTGTGTAATGTTCTGTATTCAACGCTTTTGTCATAAAATGTTTATGCTGACAGCCATTTCCTTGCAAAGGTCAGATATTAGTGGTTAATTTATTTTAAGAAAAACTTTTGAAGAAGGCTTTGTCTTTGTTCAAGGAACAGGGAAAAGATATAATTGGCAATATGACATGCTTTTTCTTAAAGTGTAAGGCTTGTGAAGTTCCTGTATTTTGGTGAAAACTTCCATAGATATTTTTGTCACGCCCACTTTAAGTTGGAGCAGGACTAATGGATTCAAAAGTCATCTGTCCGTCGTCCGTCCGTCACATTCTTGTACCAATGTTGTAAGTGCTGGTATTCATTAACAGTTCAATGGATTGCTTTTATTTTTGTGTTACATGTTTTTAGTGTGGCATACTCTTACTGACCTAATCCTCAATCCCCATAACTCTGTTCTGATTTTTGACAGATTTATGCCCCTTTGTAATTTGGAAATTTTGGTTGAACTCTTTTTTTTTAAGTCTCATATCTTGAATACTATCAAAGGGATTTACTTGAAACTTAAAATACTTCTTTGCTATCAACATCTGCACCTGGAAAAGCAATCCCTATAACTTTTTTATGCCCCTTTTAAAATTAGAAATTTTTGTAAAGGTTTTTTTTTTAGGTCAAATATCTTTAATACTATCAAAAGGATTTACTTAAAAAAACTTCTTTACTATCAACATCTGCACCTGGAAAAGCAATCCCCACAACTCTGTTCTGATTTTTTACAGAATTATGCCCCTTTTTAACTTGGAAATTTTACTGACAAAAGTTTTGTTTTATCGACAAGCACAGAAAAGTCGAGCGCGCTGTCCTTCTGACAGCTCTTGTTGGGTTATATGTTCAGTGGGGGATCCTCTTACTGACCTTATCTTCAGTTTGACCTTTAGTGATGGTCAAGGTCATCAAATTAGACTTCTCTTCCACATCCTTTACACACATGTACCACTGTTGTAAAATTCTGCTTTTCATTAACGGTCCTTTCTTTGCAGTGGGCGTGACACCCTTTTTGATAGCCTTGTTAAAAAAGAATCATATATTTTTTCCTATATATTTTTTGACAAACCTGGTTGACAGTCTGAATCCGGAACATCGAGAGATTAGATATTTGATGTGTAGCATTGTCTAGTGCACCTGTAAAAAAATTAATGGCCCCTGGGTCAAAATTGACCCCACCCGGGGGTCACTAGATTTTATACGGACATAGGATCTCGTTTTCGGCATAGTTCACCATTTCATGTTTCACATTTTTATTTCTCTACATTGGTTATAATTATTTTTCTCCTGATATGTAAAACAACGTCATATTTTTCCATTGATAGCCAAAATGACAGTTTATATAAGCTATGTTTCTATGAAATTTTGATTGTTGGCATTTTGTTTTATATCATGTGATGATTTCTCCCAATATTGGTTGACTGTTTGAAGTTCCAGCTGAGAAAGAAAAGAACACCTGAAAAAATTTTTTGTTATTTATTTTATTTTCCCAGCATTGAAAGTGCTTATTATTAGTGATGTTCCGATTGTCGCTAGCTAGCCGACGATCGGTTAGTAAAATGAAGGGCGATAATAATCGATTACACATATCCGGTCCGCAACGTCGCGGTAAAAGTTTTATACCATACCCAAGGGAGATCATTAGACTCGCGTGATGGAAGAAACAAGTTTAAATTAAAATGATTCACTGATTATTTTTGTGTTTACAAACAAACGACAAATAATCTTGATTCTGAGACGCTTAAACAAACTCTGTACATAGAGCGCCTATGTCACCTTATTTTCATCCGGATCATAGACGTATCGGTCTTTATCGTCTGTCTAGCATAAAAGCAAACTCGGCCATCAGTTCTGTGTTAACAATTTATTTCAAAAACATCTTCTAGTCTTCTACCAGTTTCTGGCCCTTACCAGGAGGCCAATATTAAAAAAACATGACCTCAGGCCTTTGGGTCTCTTGATTTTACACAGGTTTCTATAAGAAAACCTTTGAATATTCCCTTTAAAAATCTCTTATCAGGCCCAATGCTTCAATTGTTGACATGTAGCATTACCTATTTACTGTTCCAGCATTATAAAGGGTTAACCTGCCAAAACTGTGGCAGAGACTACTTCATGTATCGGTGAAGATTGTAGCGCCTTGCTTGAATGCTACTTTTGGTTCAACCGATTATTAATCGGAAGGTTATCGATTATACCCCATCCGATTGAACCGATAATCGATTGTGAAAAATTCAACCGATTTCTATCACTACTTATTATCCTTGATTGTGATTGTTATCTTTTTGGTGTTCGTAAGAATTGCTTTTTGTCAGTAATAGTGCTTGGCTTTTGTTTCTTTTTTTCATCTGTTGGAAATTCGAGGGCTCAATGCAAAAATAGCCAATCTGCTGCTACGTCTATATACACATAGACTAGTTTTATGTAGAGGCCTCAAAATGTGAAATTTCATATTGAGTGCTCATTGCAAAACTAGACTATGTGTATAAAGAAATACAAGGAGATAGTCTATTTTTGCGCTGAGTCATTGATATTCACTACTTACTTTGTTAAAATGTTCCCATAATACGTCCCGTCACTTAGACAGGCGTAGAGAAATATCACTTTTCAAGCTTTGTACTGCGGGAGCACTCATGTCTGTGAGACATTTATTGTTAGTTATGAATATTCTACAATATGTATTTTGTGACTTAAAGGGGCAGCAGGACTATATAAACCACTAGATGGCGCTGGGGCAGGTTTTTCAATATTTTCAAACATGTTTCAGATCAGAGACCCTTTTTCTTAAATTTTGACAAAGTTACAGAACTGTTTCCTTTGAAATTTGTTACAAAGGTAAGCTTTGCCATTTCATAACAGTTCATCCAAAAATCTTAATTTCATATCACTTCTAAAAGTGACTTTGAGAAAAAAAATCGAACTGTCAAGCAGACGATCTCAGATTTGAATTTCCCGGGAGGTGTGGCTAATTGCTGATAAAGTCTGTGTTTATAAACAAAGCCACGTGGTGATGTTTATACACTTGAGAGCAGTGGCATGCATTACAGAACAAAAACAGTTTACTAACCTTGATGAAAGTTTATTTCCATAAAATGAGAATATCCTTCATTAAAATGAATCATTAAGTTATTCAAGACCTATATAAGTAAAGGTCACTAGATAACATAAATATATGTTTTTGTGCTGAAATCTATTCAAGTTGCCAATTGTTTTTCGAGTAGTAAGTATTGAACTTTCTAATTTTGGTGTAAATGTCTAACTTGCAAAAGTACACAGCAGGACATAACTTCCCTTGCAGTTCAAATGTTTTGTTCTTCCCCCATTCGTCCGTACTTTACTTCAAAAACCCCTTCTGTCTAAAGTACAGTTCAGTATTTTCTATAATAATTTCTTGTTGTATGATACTATTTCCAGGTTCAGGTTTCTTAGTCAAGCCCATGACTATGCAGATACAATAAGGCAAACAATAAACGGTGTTGGTATAAAAAAATTTTAAATGTTTATGTGACTTAGACGAAGAATCCTTACTAAACCACTGCAAGGATCGCACCTGCAGGGTAAGTTAGTATTATCCTGGCTCATTATATATTATGATCCATTATTATCCAAGAATGAGCCTTTTAGATTGATTTTACTTTTGATTTTAGTAATTTCTCCATTTTATTTTTTCTTGATGGTCTATAATTTACATCATCCCGTGTTATCATCGCTATGAATTTTCAAACCCGTGGCAAGAACATTAAAACTAACACAAATAGCTCCTTTTATTCTCTTTTGATATAAACAATACATGTCTTTTTCTGCAATGCTTTAAATATGAAAATTTATTCTTCATCAACTACATGCATATACATTGTATTGTGTTTTGAACTGCTGTGATAATTTCCCTCCTTTTTCTGACACATGTATCAGTTTCATGTCTGGAATTTGTGTCCTTCAAAAATACACAAACCAGACCTGCATGCCGATGGCATATAATTACCAATTAATTTTGTGACTATCTTAATTGGGTGCTGACATATTCATTTTACAACAATGTATTTAAATTGTAGGAAAATTACACAAAGTCAGGCCTTGTGCAAAATTTCACTCTGCGAGTTAGGTGTGAAATGTAGTATTTATCTTTAAATTTTCTAAAAAGGGAGAATATAATGAAAGTCATGGGATAAAAAGAAAGTGAGAAGAAATGATTCAAGAGGTGGATAAATTTTCATCTGATTCCAAAGTGCTATAAAAAAAAACAACGTCCCCACGTCAGCTCAAGAGCTAAAATCGTCTGCTTGCTATTGTGATCAGCTTCTCCACTGCATGTTAATGTAGAACACTGAGTTTAACTGACAGGTACATAGTTGAGAGAGTTTAACAATAGCCACTCCCCAAATACTCGCTGCCATGGCAGCGATTGTTGCCAGTTTAACAGGCTACATTGAAGTAATGTGACTATAGTTTTCGAATTAAATTTTCTGTTCAGGAATTCAACATATTTGTGTAAGTTCTTATACCCCTGGCATATAGCGATTGAACCGTCTTTTTTTTTCCGTCCGTCCATCCATCTGTACGAGGTTAAGCAGTTTGCACCGTTTCTCCTACTAATGTACTTATTGCTTTTTTACTCGAACAGTTATGACCTTGGACCATTGACAGCCCAATGTCACCCAGTCTGACCTTGACCTTATTAGCACTGCTTTGATTCAGTTGTATGAAAACAACTTTAAAATGTGTTTCAGTAATGATAATTGATCGACCAAAACCGAAAATACATTTAAAAATAGTTTGGAACGTCCTTGATAACCATGTGACTAATTTGATGTTGCAATGACACATAACGTTCCGTGTGCACATGCGCCACATGAAGTTCTAGATCTAAAAATAGTAAATCCTGTCGGGCCACACATATATGAAAAGGCGCACAAAAGAAGGTCTTTTTGTGCAGAAAACAAGGAACTGATGCACACGAGTCTGTCTCTGCCTCAGTGCCCAGCTTGGACTAATTGAACTTCAGCAGGTTGAGACCTTTAAAAGAAGGTCCTGAAATTGACAGTGTAAAACGCAGTCCTCTTAACGTCTCTTTAATATAAACATGTGTAAAATATGCAAATGGAGGTCCTGAAATTGAGTGTAAAACGCAGTCCTCATAACGTCTGTTTAACATAAACGTGTAAAATATGTAAATGGAGGTCCTCGTATTGGCGGCTTCCAGCGCAGTCCTCGTAACGTCTGTTTATTGTAAACATGTAAAATATGCAAATGGAGGTCCTCAAATTGAGTGTAAAACGCAGTCCTCGTAACGTCTGTTTAATATAAACGTGTAAAATATGTAAATGGAGGTCCTCGTATTGACAGGTTCCAGCGCAGTCCTCGTAACGTCTGTTTATTGTAAACATGTGTAAAATATGCAGATGAAGGTCCCCATATTCTGGTCCTCAAATGGATATGTTAAGAAGAGAGGTCCTCATTCTGTTTTCTTCCTATTTCATTGAGTGTAATCAAATTCTAAACAGCGAAATACAATCCTACTTAAGGTAGTGGGGGTCTAATGGACACTATTCCAAAACACATTAAACTTAATATTTATATAATCTATATCTGTTAACCGACTAGTGTGCAAAATTTAAAGACATTTCACCTTTTAATTAAAAATTAATTCCGTTTTGTGTTGCCCTACCGCCACTTGAGAAATACTGACCATATTAAAAAGTACCATAACAGTTAAAATAGGTATGTTTGCAAGTATCTATTTACATTAAATTTTTTTCTAGGTTCCAAAAGATACTGCAAGCAATGTAGAATTACAAAACATGAATTATAATTCTACAAGCTTAACATGTGTAACAAAAAACATGCAATAATGCCAAAAACTAGAGTATACAATTTGCCTAATTTTGCCACGAGACATATCACACATGTACATATACACGACTGTAGCAAATGAATCGGAGTAGGACCATCACTACTGATTATAAAACTTTTATATGTAGTATATGAATTGAAATATAAGACAAAATAAAAATGTTTTACCGTCTGCATTTTGAGATATTCAACTTTCAAAAATGAACACGGTCAATTTTTATATTTTCAAGTAACTGTACAGCTTGATAAAATAAAGAAAAATTAAGATACAGTTTTCAAATCTTGTAAAATGGCTTAATTTTTCATGTTATTAATTTGATAACTAAAAAAGAAAAAATAAGGAAAAAAAAATTTGGCTCCTTCAGGGATTGAACTCAGGACCTCTTGATCTCAAAGCAGACGCTCTAACCACTGCGCCACAGTACAAAATAGTTACAGCTATAAAATCCAAAGTATTCCAAATGATAAACAGGAAGTACTCATTACACATCCACTACCTTAAGTATTTATATAATATTTTATTGTAAACTTTCTCCGCGGATATTTACATAAGGTCCTCCAAATCCTGGTTTAAACTAGAATTGTGTCCAAAGGACACCGATGCCCCCACTGTGCAGATGTGCTCATAAACAAGAGCAAGCATATCTGTATGTAAGATTTTTATGTGGAACTTTTTCATTCCACTGTTTCATTTCTGTACATATACCTAAAATGATCTACAGGTAACCTTATGTACATGTTAAATTAAATTACAAATGTAAAATTTATATGTTCAATTATTTATATGGTATATAGTGAAAAAAATCAACAAAGGGCCATAATTCTGTTAAATTTGGTCGCAACAAATTTATATGGTATATAGTGAAAAAATCAACAAAGGGCCATAATTCTGTTAAATTTGGTCGCAACAAAAATTTCTTCCTTTACTACCATCTACACATTAAAGCTGTTCATCCCTGGAAGTTTAAGCAAAATCTGCCATCCGGTTTAAGAGGAGTTGCGTTCACAATATTTCTATATGGTATATAGTGAAAAACTTAACAAAGGGCCATAATTCTGTTAAATTTGGTCGCAACAAAAATTCCTTCCTTTACTACCATCTACACATTAAGGTTGTTCATCCCTGGAAGTTTAAGCAAAATCTGCCAACCAGTTTAAGAGGAGTTGCGTTCACAAAATTTCTATATGGTATATAGTGAAAAAATCAACAAAGGGCCATAATTCTGTTAAATTTGGCCGCAGCAAAAATTCCTTCCTTTACTGCCATCTACACATTAAGGTTGTTCATCCCTGGAAGTTTAAGCAAAATCTGCCATCCGGTTTAAGAGGAGTTGCGTTCACAAAATTTCTACATAGTATATAGTGAAAAAATCAACAAAGGGCCATAATTCTGTTAAATTTGGTCGCAGCAAAAATTCCTTTCTTTACTACCATCTACACATTAAGGTTGTTCATCCCTGGAAGTTTAAGCAAAATCTGCCATCCGGTTTAAGAGGAGTTGCGTGCACAAGATATATAGTGAAAAAATCAACAAAGGGCCATAATTCTGTTAAATTTGGTCGCCGCGAAAATTCCTTCCTTTACTACCATCTACACATTAAGGTTGTTCATCCCTGGAAGTTTAAGCAAAATCTGCCATCCGGTTTAAGAGGAGTTGCGTTCACAAGATTTCGGGACGTACGGACGGACTGACGGACTGACGGACTGACGGACTGACGGACGGACGGACGGACAAGTGCAACGCTATATGCACCCCACTTTGTGGGGGGCATAAACATAGTACTCACATGGTCCCCTGTACAAGTATGCGTGCGTGCATGCTTGCATGTGTTGTGTTAGTTTTTCTTAATTGTGTATTATTATTGTTAATAGAAGGCCTCATGGTAGATAAGAAATATGTTGCTTTATGTACATATGCTTAATGAGCTAGCTTCTTTAAATAAAGAGATTATAATTATTATTATTATTATTATTATTATTATTGTACCGAGAACCGAACCACGGCCAAACTGTTACGTTTTACCGTTCAACAGTATATCGTTACACCCTTACTCCATGGCCAAATGGTTAGCTTTGCAGTAACAGCTGTGGGTTCGAATCCCACAAGGGGACATAGAATCTTTTGTATCAGGAAGCCATCCAGCTGGCTTATGGTGGTTCTACCCAGGTGAATGCTTGTACCTAAAATAATACTTGGAGGGGCTTCTGGGGTCTCAGTCCACCATTTAAGCTGGAAAGTTTTAGTATGAGCTACCTTGAGTCGGTGTGACTTAAAACAAAATAGATAGATTACTTCTTTCTTATACTACTGGTCATTTATTGTGGTATTTTTCAGAATCAGTTTAACCAAAGTGAGAGGAAAAAGCACCAGAGCCTTGCGGAAAGTGTACATCCTGTTAACAGAGGATGTCTTCAGAGCTATCAATCACCTTCTCAGAACAAGGATTTACGCTGGTGTAAACCCTGCCAATAAGTTTATCTTTGGACGAAGTGGTGGTACCAAGTGAGATGGTTGTGAAGCAATGAGAGCAATAACTGCGTCTTGTGTTGGTCTTCAAAGGCCTGAACTTATCATAACTAGGCTTTTGAGGAAGTATCTGGCCACAACATGCCAGCTAAGTACTTTTGGTTGGCATATTTCATAGCATTACAGGTTTTTTTCGGCTGATTTTATAGCCGTTATTCAGTCATATTCCCAATTGGAAAAAGTATCTTTTTTCCCAGTTTGTGACAAAAATTCCCAATCAAACCTTAAAATTTGTTATTCTGATCCTTTTAGTTGGCTGTTTATACCTCTGTCGGAAGAAAGAACAGTGATAGTTTTTGGGTCCGAGTATCGGCCACATCTCTAACTGCAGGCCAGATTTGAAAATAATTTGGCACAAATGTTCGTTGGGTGACCCTTTACCAATATTGTTCAAATAATTCTGATCCTGAAAAGACATGGCTGCCAAGGGGCATGGTCACCATTTCCTATATAGTTGAAAATTTAAAAATCTTGTTTTTTACATAGACTTACACAGGAAATATAGTTCTGCATTCAGATTTGAACTGTAATGTTCACTGACCTTGACCATGACCTATTGACCTACTTTCATATTTTTGAGGCTACAGCAATGAAATTTGAAGCATATATACAGCTTTGCATGTAGATTTCAATCTTGACCGTAGTTGACCAAGACTTTGACCTACTTTCGTATTTTTGAGGCCACAACAATGAAATTTTCAGTATAGTTTTGCATGCAGATTTGAACTTTGACTTTACTGACCTTAATTAGTCATATTGTTTATTGTTTCAGTCTTTGCAACTATGTTATCTTATGGAAAAACAAGTGACAGGAAATTGTCACAAAACCAGGTTTTCATTTTCCAGTCTGCTGGCCGAGCGCAAATGTGTTTTTAAAGTCAGTAGATATACATAATGTGAAAAAGAAACAAAGGTCTTCTTCTATTATATTACATGTGTAAAAAAAGCAAATGGCCATAATTCAGGCAAAATTGATCCAAACAAAAAACCCAGACAATATGCACGAAGGCACTTGATGACAACAGTTCTGTGAGAGTTTGGTTTAAATATCTTGAGAAATGTAGGAGGAAGTGGGCACGTGACAGTATTCTTCTAAAGGCAAAGGTCCATAATTCTGTCAATAATGATCAAATCACAAAACCCCGACAATATGCGCCAGGGCACTTGGTGACAATAATTCTGTGAAAGTTTGGTTGAAATCCCTTGAGAAGTGTAGAAGGAGTTGCGCACAGAAGAATTACATATGTGAAAAAAAACAAAAGGCCATAACTCTGTCAAAAATGACCAAATCACAAAACCCCGACAATATGCGCCAGGGCACTTCATGACAATACTTCTGTGAAAGTTTGGTTGAAATCCGTTGAGAAATGTAGGAGGAGTTGCGCACAGAAGAAATTGTTTACGCCCGCCCGCCTGCCGACATACCTCAATCTAATAACCAGGATTTTTCCTTCGGAAAACCTGGTTAAAAATCTAGGTCACTAGGTTAAATTAAGAAAAACTTGATGAGCACAGTTTCCACCTGATGTTCACCAGACCTGTTTTAATGTTTGCCTTCATGAAATCTATTATGACATCCGAGGTCAAAAAGTAGTTTTGATTTACATTATGTTACAATTTGTCCTAGGTACTCAGGTGAGTGACTCAGGGCCTTCATGGCCCTCTTGTTTTCATCAACACCAACAAATATTGGGTCAAACAATAAGAAATGAGAAAGACGTTATCCATCACTTTGTTTTCTCTTGACATTTATTCCAAACAGTACCAGTCCCACTAAACCCGCCAGTTAAATGGTAGGTAATCTAGCTTGTTTGGGCATACCAGGGCTATCCTCGGGATGTTCCTGTTTCACACAGACAGAATTTATTTGCTGTTTACGTGAAACAGGTGATGATTTAGTCCTAGAAAATGTTATGTGCTGAAAGGCAAGGGAAAACACCCAGTTGATCGATTAATCAGACTGGAAAATTGTAAATGTTTACAAGCCCAACATGACATGGACTCATTTAAACATACATGTAAATGTGGGAGCCTTACTTCCATTGCCTATTTTTGCCCATATTTCATGCATATTTGTCATATACAGTTTAAAGATCTTACTCATTTTAGATATAATTATGTTTTCATACTTTCATATTAAAACAATGATATCTCAAATGTAAAAGCAGTCATTATTTTTTAAGTAACTTCAAACACATTGCTGGGTAATATTATAGGATTTCAAATTTGCTTCAAATTAACAGGAGTTTCTATAATTTGATTTCAGTGGAGTCAATCTCAATACCATTCAAAAGAGTTCTGATTTTGACCCGGGGATCATAATTTGAACAATCTTGGTAGAGGTCCACTAGACAATGCTACATGCCAAATATCTAAGCTCTAGGCCTTGTGGTTTCAGAGGAGAAGATTTTAAAAGTTTTTCCTATTTTTTGCCCTAGCAACCAGAGTTCTGCATGGAATGGAATTCTTTGAACAATTTTGGTAGAGCTTCATGCAAGGAACATTCCTGCATAGTTTTATCAACATTGGCCTAGAGGTTTCAGAGGAGATGTCATTTGAATCAAAATGTTGACGGACGACAGACAATCTTCGATCAGAAAAGCTCACCCTGGCTTAGCCAGGTGAGCTAAAAACTAGTCCATCTGACGCATTAATACATAACCTACAGTTCCCGTATGTAAAATCGTCATGTTACTACATGTATTTAAAGTTTAACGGTTTAAATTAACATCCAATCAAGTTCCCCATAGATCACGCGTGACGTATGGTTCAAAGGTTATACAGGTCAGGTAAATTAGAAAAAAATGGCGGCTCGCAAAAGAACGATTGAGGAAATACTGAATTCTGACACAGATACAGACGAATAGGACTTCGATGGTTTTTCTTCTGAGTCAGATATTAGTGTGGCATCTGATCTTTCCGACTTGGAGACATCCGACGTGGAATCGGATGATGAAGAGCGTACTTTCAACGAATGGACACGGAGGCTTTCCGACATAACGGTGTGTACATGTAAAATGATGACCCAATTAAAATGAGAAGAAAACTGTCGAAAACCCAACTTACGATTTTCTAAAGAACAAAATAAATTATATTTCAAACAGAAAACACTCCACCAGGTGCGCTCAAATTATGCATTCACCTGCTTTTCACTTGTTGTAACGTACATATCTTGAGGAATAAACATACATGTATATATTTGTGTACATGTTTGATATGTTCGCATTTTGTCTGATTTGAAATAAGAAAACGGTCGAAAACCAAATTTACAATTTTCTTACAAACAAAATAAATAAATAATTTTAAAACAAAACACCCAATCAGGTGTGCTCAGATTATGTATTCACCTGCTTGTCACGTATCTTCAGAAATAAACATGTATATATATTCCTGTACATGTTTGATATGTTCGCATCGGGACTGTTTTGATGACATTTAGGAAATGTTTTATATGAAATGTTTATCTTACTTAGATAAAGTTATTATATACATCTATACATGAAGAAGAATAATTGAAATATTTTGTTTTCTACAGGTCAATGATTTCACTGAAGAATCGGGTCCAAACCTACCGGATGAGTTTGATGTTCATGCAGCAAAGCCTTTGGACTACTTTTGGCTACTGATGCATGATGGGATTTCAAAATAAACTGGTACACTTGATCACCATAAGAAGACGATGTGTCCCTCGCAAGACCCAGGTTCCTAGCTCAAAGGTCAAGGTCACAGCAAGGGATTGAACTTAGCATTTTGTCATATAGTCTTAAGTGCTTCTGGAATTTGTGTCTGGTCCGTAACTTCTGCATGCATGATGGGATTTCAAAAAGAATTGGTGCACATGATCACCATAAGTAGATGATGTGTTGTGTGCAAGATGCATGTCCGCACCTTCAAGGTCAAGGTCGTACTTGGTGGTCAAAGGTCAAATCCTGTCCAGCTTATAACTTTGTCATTGGCGCTGTGCGGAAGCACAGTGCCAGTATTGAATAGGTTTTAATTTTGTACCATGGGGTTGCATAATCGAATAGGGAGCAGCCAACATTATTATTGTAATTAAAAACTACGTATTATGTTTGAACAAACTCCCTATAATGAATAAATAAATAGTATTAACTGATTACAAACAATACTATACCAGATGCATACGTCTTCGACCGTTAATTCAAAACTTTTGACATATTCATAGGATATTTAATAACTTTTCCACAAACTTGAAGGTTACGGTTTTTTTATTGCTTTGTTTACGGACCCTACGGCCAGATTCGTCAAAGTTCAGAAAAAACGTCTCGATAGTTGTTTTGCTTTCTCTAAACATTTTGAAGTTTAAATACATATGTTGTCAACGTGAATAATTAATTAAAACCCATTTTAATTACTACATACTAAAGTAAAATGAAGGCATTATAAATAAGACCGTTCACCTAACTATGCGATACATGGGGTCTCAATGAAAGTTATGTAAAGCATCGCTAACAACTGACCAATAGTAGAGACAAAATAAATCACGTGGGTTTCGTCTGCGTCGAAAAGCGTCTACTGACCACGAGCTGTAGCCTTGTTTAATGGGCGTCATCGTACCATTATACGGAAGGTTGTTTTATGATTCGTTTATTTTTTGGTTAAACTGTAGTAAATGTGTTTTTTTTACTTATTATGATAACAGTTACATATAACATAATGTATTTGGTTTTTCCCGTTGATAGGTTGTTTACTGATATTCTAAAATGACACTGATTCCTTTAAATCATGTTTCAAAAACATGCGCAGCGCCTTTGATGCTTTGCATCAAAATTTGTCTTGTTTCTTGATGGATTGTCGAAATATTTAGCATATGTTTCACCACAGTCAGACGATGTGTGGCGTGCAAGACCCTTGTTCGCACATTCAAGGGCAAGGTCATACTTGGAGGTCAGAGGTCAAATTGTGTCCGGCTTGTAACTTTGTCATTACTTGATGGATTGTCAAAATATTTGGCATATGTCTTCACCACAGTCACACGATGTGTTGTACGTAAGACCCATGTCTGCACCTGCAAGGTCAAGGTTGTACTTGGAGGTCAAAGGTCAAATTGTGTTTGTCCACTTCCCTCTTTGGCTTATAACTTTCTTATTCCTTGATGGATTGTCAAAACATTTGGCAGATGTCTTCACCAGAGTCAGAGGGTGTGTCTTGGCAACACCCAGGTCAAGGTTGTACTTGGAGGTAAAAATGTCATATGGCGGGGGCATCCGTGTCCTATGGACACATTTCTAGTTTATAATCAAACATGCACTATCCCTGAAGATTTACATAGAGGTTACTTTTATCTGCATTTTGCTTCAGTTGATCCAGCAAATTTTATATATCTGTCTAAACCTTTTTGATTACTTGAGCATGTGATTGTTTGGCTTTGTATTAGCAAGCCAATAAGTGTAAAGAAAATGATTATTATTATTATTTATACTTCTGTAAGTTTTCATCAATGATTTAATTTTGAATGTGGTAAAATACTCTTCCTATCTTTAAGGTAAAGAAAGGATTATGAGATATTTGGAGGAGAAACAACCAGAGACATTAGCTGCCCTGCCTGTGCGAGTACAGTACCTGAAGACAAGGGCAAAACTTTTCAATGAAAGAAAACCTGTTAGAATTAATATAAATGCGTCATTAGAAAATATGTCAAAGAAGTGAATTTGCTGTTGTTATCCCCAGTCGATAAAATGGGAAGGGGGATATTGAAATGGCATCATCTGTCTGTCAGTCTGTCCATCCATATCGTAGCATTGGATCTTGAAACTTGGCAGGAATGTTTATATGAAGAGGACAATGAGGATTGCCAAGTTTCATCTAAATCCACCCAGGGGTTTTTGAGTTATGGCCTTTTGTTAAAGGAATTTTTTTTAAAGGAAAATTACCATTTTGAGCCATGTTTTACAAGTGGTCAATTGGATTGTAATGAAACTCGGCGTGAATGTTTATTGTAATAATGAAATGATGCTCATCAAATATGACTAAAATCTGATCGTTCATTTTTGAGTTATGGTCCTTGATGAATTTACAGTAGGCATTTTTTAAGGAACATTTAAGCCTACTGATGTACTAGATTTTTATATATCTTGGCTTGAATGTGTATTTCAATAAGGAAATGATTCACATAAATTTCATGGAAGTGCATGAGTTTTTAGCCCATCTGAGTGCAAAGTGCTCAGAGATGAGCTTTTGTGATGGCAATGTGTTTGTCGGTGACAGTGATCCTGGTGGTGGTGAGGATGGTGTCCACACTTCTACTCCAGAACTAGCAGCTGGTAAGTCATGTTTGATTTTGGCTTTTCAAGGGTCACTTGTAATGAGGTGCTACATAGGGAGTGTGTTGAAATGTAAATTAGAGGTGCTACATTTTAGGTCAGTTTAAGTACCTGATGAAAGATAATGTTTGGATGAAGCAGTCCTGGGTTAAATCTTTTAACACAGTTCAGAATATTTCATTGTAACTTCATATTATATGCATCATACTAAAGCACCAATGGCACACTAATAGAAGGAAACTTACTGTATATCTGCCAGCTGTAGTAAGGTAGAATAAGGACGCAGGATTATATTTTCTCAACTAATGTTTCAACCTCCATTTGAAGAGTATAAAGGCAGCATTTCTTGTTCTAACATAGTTAAGATAGTGCATTGTTTTCCAGGCTCTTGTTTTACTATCAAGCACTGAGAATAGTGGAGTGCACTGTCCTACTGACAGCTCTTGTTTACATATCTATTTTCACACATGGACAAGAAACTATTATAGCTTGTATAAATCAACAGAAATTTTACAACATATAATGAAATTCATCATCACAACTGTACAAAAACATCTATGTGATAGTCATAACTAGGTTATATTGAATATTTATTACAGTAACAAGTTGTATCAGGACAATGCTTGTAAGCATGTGTATTTATGTTAAATGTTATCATCTGGACAAATTAATTTGAAAGAAAATGTAATAAATGATAATGAACATCAATGGTCTTTGTTATCTCATTTTCATACAAGATTTCAAAAATATTCTGCAGCACTTTTGGACTGAAAAAATAAGGTGGAGGTGTTCTAGTGACCAAATATGGCTTTATAAAGCCGGTATTTCACTGATTATAAGTGACTGCATTGAATATTGCTGTCTACCACTTCATGTAAAATGCATGCCCTTTTCTTTTTTGATCGATAAAAATGTTACTTTGTTGTTTACATTTGGACTACTGCATGGACCTGAAAGGAATGCAAGACAAGTGAAATGTTGATAATCATTTATTTTAGAAATTCTTTGAGGAGTTAATCGTCCTTACCGTCCTTAGCAGAAAAAGACTTGCACATAACTCCATGGGAAGAAATAATGTTTTCTTTTTATTTGGACTCCTTGAAGTTTTCAAAATGGATTGCTAATAATTAGCAGTCCCCCTAAAGTGTGCAATGAGGAGTACAAAAATATAGCGGTCCCCCTAAAGTATGCAACAGTGTAACAAATATATAGCAGTCCCTCTAAAGTATGCAAACAGTGTAACAAATATATAGCGGTCCCCCTAAAGTATGCAAACAGTGTAACAAATATATAGCAGTCCCCCTAAAGTGTGCAATGAGGAGTACAAAAATATAGCGGTCCCCCTAAAGTATGCAACAGTGTAACAAATATATAGCGGTCCCCCTTAAGTATGCAACAGTGTAACAAAAATATAGCGGTCCGCCTAAAGTATGCAACAGTGTAACAAATATATAGCGGTCCCCCTAAAGTATGCAACAGATTTGTCAAGCCAATAAATTAGACCGCTCTCTGAAACAATTGTCGGACTGTATTACCTTAGCTGGAAAATGGGAAACAGTTACTGAGGCTGTAAAATGTGGAGCTACATTTGATAAGGAAACTTTAGACTATGGAAGCCCTTCATTTGCCATTAAGTGAGGGCAAAGTCTGGAAAAAAAGCACCAAAATGCTAAGGAATCAGTCACAAATTTTGGAACTCAGTGAAACAGATCAAGACATTTTAGCTAGGTTTATGGGACACAATAGCGGCCTCATAGAGATTCTATTGTTTACATCAAGGAACACCTGAGGTTGCAAAAGCATCAAAAGTGCTTCATCTCACCCCTAAAGATCACTCACCCTATGGGGTCCGTTGTACATCGTCCGTTCGTCCATCAGAGATTAAAAGTGTAGAAGAGAAAGATTCTGTTGCGGATAGCTTTTGGTAACACCTTTCGTATTTCCCCGCCTATCAGGTGATCTGCTTACGAGACAACCCCCCCTACTTTGCCATGAAATTTATGTGGCTTTTGTATAAACTCCTTTATAACACGAGGCAATTTTTTAAGTGAAACCCAGTTATTTTATTTTCTTCAAGTTCGGATGATTTCTAAGCTAATAACAGAATTTTTAATCCCTGAATTTTTTGTCGAGATTTTCTAAACGGATTGCCAGTTTATAAGGAAGCAGACAAGTATAAATACTGTATGGACACTCATTATGTGGAGTCTTTCAACAATGCTATATTTACAGTTTGTAGAGAAGAGAATTTCACACGGTTATTCCATTCAAAAATTAAGGATTGACTTAGTATTACTAGACTGGAATGAAAACATTAATAAGGAATTTACATCTGAAAACGAATTGTTAGCTACAAAAGAAATCCAGGAATGACATACAAAAGATTTTTTAAAAAAGCAAAATCATTTCATTATAAAGAAACAATTTGGAATAAATGGATTGAAAGGTTATACAATGCATAGCAAGTTTTATTGGCTGCTCTAGTGTTTTTTTACTTCAGTTAAAATGACTCTATTTGAGAAAGCTGCTGAAGCCTCTTACCAAACAGACACAACATTTCAAATGACTGCTGTGTACCAGAAAAGTCGGAAGAATTCCCCACAACTACAGATGAGCAGGTCATCGGAATATGAGGTAAAATATTTTATCCATAAGATAATGAAATGTGTTTAGTTGTCTGTTTAAATTCAGAACAAGATTTAGGTTCCATGAGTTTTAAGTCATTATGAAAAATTTAAAAAAAAAAAAAATGTTTTTTCTCTCATAACTTAAGAAAAAACCCCAGAAAACTTGGCATGAAGAGCTATCTGACAAAGCAGCTGTTTTATGAACACGTATATTTACTATTCCAGGAAAAATAGTGAAAAACACAGTGCTGAAAAACGTCTCACAAACACATTCAATTTTGTAGAGCATTATCAAGGTTACCATGACAATTGCTTGTCAACATCAAGGTGCAAAACAGATGTGAACTGTTGAAAAGTGACAGAGCTGTTGAAATTCTAACTGATTTTTTGAAAGGTTTGCCAGTTTATAAAGAGGCAGACAAGTATAAACAGTGTATGGACACTCATTATGTGGAGTCTTTCAACAATGCTATATTACAGTTTGTAGACAAGAGAATTTCAAACAGTTATGTTGTTTTTTTCTCTCATAACTTATCATCTCCTTAATCCATAATTATATGTTAATTACTTGCCTAGGGTTTTTCCAGCGAGTTTGCCTATTCAGTTACATGTATATTGCAAAACAAAATGAGCACTTACTTTGATACTAGTAACATTTCTATATTCGAAGAATTGGTCAAGGAGAATAGGAAGTTTAGCACATCAAACATCAAATGAGAGAAGGTTCAACAAGAAAGAAATGTTGCCTGTCACAGAAGATCTGCAAAAACTCCAGAAGTACCTAGACAATGAGATCAGTACCGAGGGTGGAATGTTGACAGCTGAGCCACCAAAGAAAACGTGCAGGACTTTCACACATCTTCTGCTTACGAAAACAACATTATTCAACTCCGGAGAGGGAATGAGTGTGCTGCAATGCAAATAAGGAAGTTCCAGCAAAGGATAATTGGAGTAGTGGGAACCAAGAAATTTACCAATCACTGAGCAGTTTTGAGTAAGGACTGGCCAAACGGTAAGCCTTATTGTATAGGCTGCAACACAGGAAAATGGGCCTTAGACATCTACAACCATCTTAGGCTCAGATTGGTATATACCATCTGACCGAATTACTTTTCTTCCAAGAACTGGGAAGTGCTTTAAATTCAATGCAGTAAGGCCAGTGTTTTTTAATTTGTCGTTACTCGAACCCGCCGCCCCTATTTTTTCGTATTTTCAAAAAAAAAAAAAAAAAAAAAAAAATTTTTTTTTTCAAATTTTTTTTTCAAAATTTTAAAATCGCGAAATTAGAGGTCCGTTTATACAAGTGATAACGTCAAGAAGCTGCATTCGTCTAGTGATTTTTTTCAGACCGATTTGGGACAATAATTCAGCCCCATTCCCCTCCTTAAATAATATATTTTTTCCCTAAAAAAGTCAACAAATTTTCAAGGGCATTTTGCTCGGGGAGGGGGGTGTTCTTATGTCGGATTTTAGAAGAGAAAGCAGGTCCACGATGAAACAAAGTTTGTCATGTATAAAAAAAGTCTTTTTTTTTTTTTTTTTTCCCTCCTCCGTACGGAGCTTTTTAATTTCAAACTTCGAGTAACAAGTAATAAAAAAATAATGGCCTAAATGGGGAAAATGACAGAAAAATTATGTACCCAATCATTAAAGAGGATAAGGCTACATTGGACTGAGTACTTGTATAAAGAACAGTTATAAAAAGTAGGTTGTCCCTGGTCTTTAAGCATGGATCTCTAATTATATATAAACATACATAAATAAATATAGATAGCTTTGATGTTCTTATATAGAAATCCAGATAGAAAAAGATAAACAAAGTCATTGTGATTTAACAATCCTGTTTCATACCTCAAAATGTGCTAAATAATATTGTGGACTAGAACACATTCTTAATAATAATATTATTGCGGAAAAAAACATGATTGCTAAATCATTGAGTTACGCAGGATTGTTTCAATTACTGAAGCATCAATAACTTTGCTTTGTAAAACTTGGCACTAAATGTTTATTTTGAATTAAAAATCATCACAAATACCGTTGGTACTCAGTTATAAGACGAGTTTTTAAGGTCTAAATTTCAATTTAGAAGTTAGGGAGTCGTCTCACAGCTGCATACTAAGCAATTATATGGTAAAAAAACATACAAAACTTTGAATATATCGATAAAAATGTGTTTTTACTTTATTGTTTACATTTTACAGGAAGTGAAGCACGCGTGTGCTAAAGTCCGTACTGTACAAACATTCCATGTGGGCATTAACCATTAATGGAGGAAAAATATTTTCAGGATGCGACTTTGCAGATAGTGGCCAAGTTTGATATACATATTTCTCCCTCTCTCCAATATGACCTTGGCACATCAGTGAAAATGTCGCCTGTGTAATCCACACAAAAAACAGGATGATGTGATAAAAAGCAAGGGATGTGAAAAACAGTACATAAGGTGGAGCAGAGAAGACATCAGAAAGGTGAAGGAATACTTCACAAAGGACGTTTATGATGTGTCTTGTTTTGACAACAAAGGTGTATTACTAGGTTATACCCAAATGCAACAATTTAGAACATACCCTGATTTTCTGGCATTATACTCCCATTGACCAGAAATTCTAAACCATCCAGGTAAAACTGTATAATGAAAGGAATTAATCTATATATGACCAGACAGATTTATTACGATTGATTAACTAATAAATAAATCTTGAATGGAACTGATATTTAAATATATATTCAAACACAAAACTTGCATTCGAATATTCAGAAGGAAAACAAATATTCAAATATTTGTTTCCATCCTTAATATACATATTTCTCCATCTCTCCAAAATAATCTTTGCACATCAGTGAAAATGTCACCTGTGTTGTCCACACAAAAAAAGGATAATGTCATAAAAAAACAAAGGATGTCAATAACAGTACATTAGGTGAAGCAGAGAAGACATCAGAAAGGTGAAGGAATACTTCACAAAGGACGTTTATGATGTGTCTCGTTTTGACAACAAAGGTGTATTACTAGGTTATACCCAAATGCATCAATTTAATACATACCCCTATTTTCTGGCATTATACTGCCATTGACCAGAAATTCTAAACCATCCAGGTAAAACTGCATCATGGAAGGAATTAATCCAGATGAATTTACCAGTCAAGCTTGATGTGTGCATCTTGGAACTATAATACATTTATGTCACCGAGTACAAGTGGTTGAATTTTGCTTAATGGTACATCGTTTTTTAACCCTGTAATTTTTTTTTTGAAATTTGGTCAAAATGTATCTAGGCCAGTTTAAAATCAAGTTGTTCAAAACGTAAGAACCAACATAAGAGACTTTATTGCAAAAGGTGTCAAAGGAACAATTTGATTATATTTTATGTTTTTAAAACAATTCATATTTTAAAAATAATCAAATATGTGAATATTCAAACACAAAACTTGCATTCGAATATTCAGAAGGAAAACAAATATTCAAATATTTGTTTCCATCCTTAATATACATATTTCTCCATCTCTCCAAAATAATCTTTGCACATCAGTGAAAATGTCACCTGTGTAGTCCACACAAAAAAGGATAAAGTCATAAAAAACAAAGGATGTAAATAACAGTACATTAGGTGAAGCTGAGAAGACATCAGAAAGGTGAACGAATACTTCACAAAAGACATTTATGATGTGTCTCGTTTTGACAACAAAGGTGTATTACTAGGTTATACCCAAATGCAACAATTTAAAACATACCCCTATTTTCTGGCATTATACTGCCATTGACAAGAAATTCTAAACCATCCAGGTAAAACTGTATAATGAAAGGAGTTAATCCGGATAATTAGCTCATTCTGAATGAGCAGACAGAGAATACTGAAAGAGGTCCTGGAGTGAAATGCAGAATGGACACCATGCCTTTTAATGATTACGACATAAAAGAGATTACAGCAATTGAAAATACCTTTCCAGGTCAAATAAATTCAAATATTTATATATGATATTAGATTGATCAACTTTAGGAGGATGAGAAATAAAAGGCAATTTTTTATATAAAATAAAGTTGGCCCTAAACATAATTGAACATAAATTTTGCTATCAAAGGAAGAAATTAAGTCCATCACTGTATATGGAAATAAACAACATGGAAAGCGTCTGATGGACGAGGAGAAGAGGAGGGCCCTGAGAAGTAAGCTTATTCATAAACAAGAGGGCCATCATGGCCCTATATCGCTCACCTGACTACCATTGGCTATAATACAAGGGCTCATGATTCTAACATAATTCATAGAGGTCCACTTCATAATGCCAAGTAACATTTCAAATATCTATTCTCTGTCTTCTTGTTTTTTTTAAGCTTTCCCTATATAAGCCCATGTGAAATCAAGTTACCTCCCCCTCCCAGGAAGGGTTAATTTTGACCCAGGGGTCAAGATTTGAACAATCTTGGTAGAAGTCCAATAGGTATTTCTACATGCCAAATATCTTGTGGTTTCAGAGAAGATTATTAAAGTTTTTCCTATATAAGCCTATGTAAAACTAAGCGACCCCTATACGGGGTCAATTTTGACCCAGGGGTCATTATTTGAACAAACTTGGTAGAGATCCACTAGACAATGCTACATGCCAAATATCTAAGCTCTAGGCCTTGTGGTTTCAGAGAAGAAGATTTTTAAAGTTTTTCCTATATAAGCCTATGTAAAACTAAGTGAACCCCCATGCGGGGTCAATTTTAATCAGGGGGTCATAATTTGAACAATCTTGGTAGAGGTCCACTAGCCAATACTATATGCCAAATATCTAAGCTCTAGGCATTGTGGTTTCAGAGAAGAAGATTTTAAAGTTTTTCCTATATAACTAAGTGACCCCTGCGGGGGTCAATTTTGACCCGGGGGTCATAATTTGAACAATCTTGGTAGAGGTCCACTAGACAATGCCACATGCTAAATATCTAAGCTCTAGGTATCATCAACATTGGCCCAGTCCGTTTCAGAGGAGATGTCATTTGAAGGAAATGGTGGACGGACATATGATGTACAACGTACGACATACGACGGAACCCGGACGGAGAGTGATCCTAATAGTTCACTCTGGCACTATGTGCCAGGTGAGGTAACAAGAGGGCCAAGATGGCCCTATATGACTCACCTTGGTACAAGTCCACTTGCCTGGTGGAAGATCACTAGATAATGTTATATACCAAATAAGTTTTCCTATATACACCTTTGTAAAACAAATGATCCCCCCCCCCGGCAAGGTCAATTTTGACCCCAGGGGCATAATTTGAACAAACTTTAAAGAGGTCTACTAGGCAATGCTACATGCCAAATATCTAAGCTCTAGGCCTTGTGGTTTCAGAGAAGAAGATTTTTAAAGTTTTTACTATATAAGCCTATGTAAAACTAAGTGACCCCCGGTGCGGGGTCAATTTTGATCCGGGGCTCGTAATTTGAACAATCTTGGTAGAGGTCCACTAGCCAATGCTACATGCCAAATATCTAAGCTCTAGGCAGTGTGGTTTCAGAGAAGAAGATTTTTTAAGTTTTTACTATATTATTCCTATGCAAAACTAAGTGACCCCCGGGGCGGGGTCAATTTTGTAGAGCTTCATGCAAGGAACATTCCTGCATAGTTTTATCAACATTGGCCTAGAGGTTTCAGAGGAGATGTCATTTGAATCAAAATGTTGACGGACGACGGACAATCATCGATCAGAAAAGCTCACCCTGGCGTAGCCAGGTGAGCTAAAAACTGGTACAATAGGATTCAAGTGGTATTCCACTGGATACCAGCAGTAAAACCAGTGGCTTTCCACTGGTTTCCGAAGGAATACCAGACAATTTTACTCGTGGATTCCAGTGGTTTTCCACTGGAAACCAGTGGCATGTTTCCAGTGGATACCAGCGGTAAAACAAGTGACTTTCCACTGGGTTCCAGTGAAATACCAGACAATTTTACTGCTGGTTACCAGTGGAATTCTGCTAAAAATCCAGTGGTATTCCACTGGAAAGCCAGAGAAAATTTTTTATAGGGTAGGCACTATCAAGGTACTATCGATATGTTACCAAAATACTCAAATGGCTGACAGGAACAAAAATTATTTCAAATATCAGTTCATATTCATTTATTGAGTTATAGGAGCTAATTCTGTATTCATATTAGGATTAGTGCATACACTATGAAAAGGTAAAGTACATGTAAAACATATTTTATGGGTTTAGGTACAGTACGGTGCGGTGCAATATTATATAATGAAAATGAAACAATGAAAATGGAACAACTTTGTTGCAGAGGTAGCCATTTAGCCATTTAGCTGAGCAGTTGAGGGAAGGTCCACGGTTTGATCCCCACCAGTGCTAAGTAACAGTACTGATCCTTAAGCAAGACATGATAATTATGCATTGCCTCTCTCTTTCCATTTTGAAGTTAATTCGATCTGAAGTGAGTCTTGAGAGAGCGATTAATGCATTTAAGAACTGTTTTAGCTATTTGAAAGTAACTCAACAGTATTTATAAACAAATAATGAAAATTTCGAAAAAAGATAATCAAATTAACTTCAAAAGTACATCATGGAGCCAGTCTTTAAGAGAACAAAGACCGGAGTGCTGTCACTGGCAGACAGCAATGAAGCCATAGCAGTGAGGAGCGAACACCGAAAAAGGGCTTCCTGCACCGCAAATCCTGCCAGCATGGTCAGAGGTAGAGCCGAGACTGCTGTCCGTCGTCTGAATGGTTATGTTAATAACAAAGCACATTTACCGGGTCAATTCACCATACAGTTCGGCCAGTTCAGGTACGACAATCGTTGATAATTATTATATGAGTGTGTAAACAGTTAAATTGACATAATGCATAAAAACTCGGGTATACATATTGTGCATTAGAGAAATAGAACATAAAGAAATGGTGAAAATAGTCATCTTGTGCATGAAATACATTCTAGTTGCGTGTGAATTATTTTAACACGTGAAAGATGTTTCCAGCTGCTACAACCCGAGACCCTATGGTGTAAGAGGTGCAAAAGAAAGATGGTCTCCCGGAGTTACAAAATCCTCTCCCAAATAGATGTAGGAGTATGTTCCCTTGTCTCCTGACAACCATGAAGGCCTGTGACTTTAAGGTTGCCATTTTGATGAGGTAGCATGGCTTAGGTAACAGTGCTTCACGGGTCTAAAAGGAGCTCCAAGAGAAACACAGCACAGAGTGGTACGAGAGGACCATCCAGTACCTGTCAGCCTGTAAGAGTTTGAAATCAGCTGCTCCTTCAGGCCTGATTAAACATCCAACCTTCCCAGAACCGCCAGCAATGACACCTGTCCCATAGTACAGATGGCTGATGCAGATTTTCGTACAGGATGTCCTGCAGTGGCTTGATGAAGTGAAAGCCAAGAATCCTCAAGGTCGACTCAACAAAGAAGGTAACCAAGAAGTTAACAGGACCAACAGCTAGGACTGCTGAGTGGGCGACCAATGTTGGCAATGAGTATGGACAGGTGCTCATGTCAGTCATGACAACAGGTGAAGGCCGCTTTGGGCTTCATAGGATGGCAAAGGTATAACATTATAGAAAAGTTAAATTCAAATACAATCGTAAATGTTTTAAGAAAGCAGTTTTTCACATACAAATATCTCATTTGCGCAGCTGCTTTTTGTTAAGGGGCGTTTTAGTGCAGCCAAGCATCCACTAAATGTATTAGTGTGGTATTGCTGTAATACACAATTATAATAATTAGAAATCTGTGATAAATATACACAACAAAGCAAGAATTTCATCTATATGACAATTTTTATTTTGTCAAAATTGATGGCAGATGAATATAAATTGCCATTTTGTGCTAGAGAGACTACTAACTCTTAACAAACTTCATGATTATTCATTTAAAATATTTCAGGAATGTTGAAAACAATGTTAAAGTATGGACATGTACAGACAATACTCTGCAAATTTGCCATCTTTCCTACATAATGGACCAAATGTGTTCCTAGAACATTGTACTAAAAGACTCTCTCCCTGTCAGGAGAAGATTCCTGTAAAACAAATCAAAAGGAATGAAGATGGAACAGTATTCTGTGTTACTAGTGTAGACAGTGGAGCCTGCTACAGGGTAGATATTGACAGTTTACTACCCAGTTCTAACTGCAAAGACTGGGAAAAACACCATCTTCCATACAAGCATATGCTTGTTGTTCTTAAAACTTTTCCTGAATATAGTTGAGAATCTTCCAGTGAAGAATACAGAGACTGTTTACACTTCTGTATTGACTCGGAATTGAAAAATTCATGCATGTCATTTTGACAAGCAAGTGAAATTGGCAGTTCAACAGTCATTACCTGACAATGACACAACAAATTTAATGTGAAGACAGTTTAATATAATCAGAAAAAAAGAAAACATTGGCAGTAGGGACAAAATGCAAACTACTGTCTTCTATGGAATGCCGGTAGGGACATGCCAATTTGCTTATTTGCCAACTGCTGAATTGCTTATTTGCCAATTGCTGATTTGCTTATTTGCCAATTTGCTTATTTGCTAATTGCTAAATTGCTTATTTGCTAATTGCTGATTTGCTTATATGCCAAGTTAACACCGTTTTATAATTTTCACGACACAGTTTTCTTACGTCCACCGCGAGAAATGGCGGGGAAAAACTGTAGAAAAACACCGTGCCGAAATTGTGGCGAGTTATTAAACGAAGATGATAATTTTTGCTTCAACTGTGGTAACAAATCCACAAAAAGATGTTCTTGCGGGCAGGCAGTTACTAGCAGTTTTAAATTTTGCCCTAAATGTGGTTCCCCACAGACACACAGTATGCAGAGTTCCCCGCAGCTGACAGACAGACAGCTATGTATACGTTTACAAGAAGTGAAATACAATTCATTTTTCTGTTCGATGTGACAAGATCTTGATGATAATATATGAAATGCATAAATGTGAAAACTGCGAAAAGAAATTTAAGAATTTGCAGAAATTAAGATGACGTTTCTTAGTTTATATATTTTTTTATTTTGGATATTATGTGTGTTTTACCGTGAAACAAGATACGATACAGAACTGAGACTACTCCAACATTGTTTTTCCAACAAACATAAAAACAGGAGTCAAAGGAAGTTTTTAGACACTAAAGAAAGTAGGAATCATACTTTGAACAAGGATAATCATTTTTATGGATAAAATAACATCAAATTTTCAGACTTGACATAGATTATATCATTAGGCAACCTGTCCTAACAAATTCAGTTTTAGAAACTACGACCAAAAAGATGGAGAGTGCACTTGGAAGTACGAATCCATTGGGAAACACAACTATTAACAGTGCGGATTACAATCTAATCTAATCACTCTACCTACATCAAATGAGAATCCCAATATGTTTAAATCTTTATGTGAGGAGCAAATTCAGTTAACAACAACAAAGCTGACTGGCAATGTCAGACAGACAACTGCAAGAGAATACTCTCTTCTTTCACCTCCAGACTTCAGAAGGAACAGGTCAGCAACTCCACTTCTTGATGAAGCAAGTGAAGCCTGCAGCAGCTGCTGCAGCAAAATAGCTCCCCTGGAAGAGTCATTCATAACTCATCAACGCCAGATGGAGGCAATAGTGGCAAAATCTAATGGTGACATTCTTAATGCCTTACATGAATTGCTGAAGTATCAGCAAAATCTTTTTCAAACAATATAGGACGACCAAAACAAAACAAAATCTGAAAATGAACATCTTAAAAATCACATGATAAAAATGGCAGAAACAAATGTTAAAAACATTAAAACAGTAGTATATATATAAGCGATATTGTGTTAATATTCATTTACTTATGTACAAATGTGGAGAACTTGTGTTGGACTTTGTTTTATTTGCGAGTAGGTGGTTATGCAAGTTCTTCAGGACAATTTTCCAAATTAATGACATATTTTCTTTATGTGTTCATATAGTGTGTATATGATTTGATATTCTTTTGTAATAAGTGGTATTACAATGAAGTACAGCTATTTTAGTATGTAGTCATTTATGTGACATTTTTGGACAATTTTAAAAAAAAAAGTGGTAGATTCATTTCAGTTATTTCTGAATGATTATTTTAGAATGTATGATATGTATGGGATTTATTGTTATTTTGTTTGCAATTTTCTTGTTGTCGCCAGGAGGCTCCAATCCAAAGAGGAGGCAATCTTAAAATTTTAGATATCAACACATTTATTTCAAGAATCTCATTAATTGCAAGTAAATAACTAATCTTTAATTGTTAAGTATTGTTTTACAGATAAGCTTGCATTTGAAAGTTAATCTTTGATTGCTACTTTCTTCAGGTACTTTTCAGAATATCTTATCTGTTTCTCATTATATCAATTGACCATAACAGCAGACCTGAGATTTCAGGTAGGTTATGTAACTGTAACTACATTCAGCAATTGTTTAGTAAATTGCTGTAGTGTATTGTACAAGAATCCCTAGAGACCCATTATGTGTTAATGACTCTTTGGGCTAACATGTAACTTCAGGTATCTTATGTAAGTTCATGAATTAAGTAACATCTATCCATTTCAAAGGACCTAAAAAGTCAGGTCCAATTCCATAATTCTGGTTAGTCTGACATTTCAGGTTAATCTTGTATTTCAGATATATTACATAATACAAGGGTATATATTACCTGGGTGCAAAGAGAAAGGGGTTCATCTTTGGTTCTGTCCTGTATTTGGTTTCTGTTGAGAGACGTCTAAGTTTAAATAGTTTTGTACCAGTATATCCTGTTGAAAGTTACATCTGACAATAATTGACTCTTTGTGCTTGCCTTTGAAACTTTAAACATTTGATATTTCATGATATTCCTGGATTTATATATACAAGTTTAATGTATAAAATGACTGTAAATTAAAAGTAGTAGAAAAAGAAACAGTTCTGGCATATTTATATTCCTAAATAGGTTTCCAAGTTGTCTTGGAAGGTAGCAGCGATAATTTATTGGCAGAAGAGTTTTTGGCCAACTGCTAACTGAGTCAATAGAAAAGTGGATTCGGTTACAAAACCTATGACAAATATATCCAACATAGAAAAAATTTCATCTACATTCTTGTATATAAAAAAATTATTTTGTCAGAATTGATGTCAGATTAAAATAAATTTCTAATTGTGCTAGAGATACCAGTTACTCAACAAACTTCATCTTATGAATTAAACAATTTTCAGGTATGTAGAATGCAATGTTAAAAGTATAGACATGTGCAGACAATACTATGCAAATTTGTCATCTTTTGACTTGGATTTGAAAAATTCATACATGTCCTTTTGACAAGCAAGTGAAATTGGCAGTTCAACAGTCATTACCTGACAATGACCAAAAGATTTAATGTGAAGAAAGCTAAATCTAATCAGAAAAAAAACAACATTGGCAGTTGGGGCAAAATGCAAACTAGGACAAAATGCAAACTACTGTCTTCAGATATCCACAATCATCTTTTCTAATTTAAAAGAATGTAGACTACCAGTAAGAACATGAAAATGTATACCATTTGTATATGCTAAAGATTCCTCACTCTATGACAAGATCTTGATGATAATATATGAAATGCATAAATGTGAAAACTGCGAAAAGAAATTTAAGACTTTGCAGAAATTAAGAAGACATTTCTTAGTTTATATATTTTTTTATTTTGGATATTATGTGTGTTTTACCGTGAAACAAGATACGATACAGAACTGAGACTACTCCAACATTGTTTTTCCAACAAACAAAAAAACAGGAGTCAAAGAAAGTTTTTAGACACTAAAGAAAGTAGGAATTCATACTTTGAAAACAAAGATAATCATTTTTATGGATAAAAGAACATCAAATTTTCAGACTCTGACATAGATTATTTCATTAGGCAACCTGTCCTAACAAATTCAGTTTTAGAAATTACGACCAAAAAGATGGAGAGTGCACTTAGAAGTATGAATCCATTGGGAAACACAACTATTAACAGTGCTGATTACAATCTAATCTAATCACTCTACCTACATCAAATGAGAATCCCAATATGTTTGACTCTTTATGTGAGGAACAAATTCAGTTAACAGCGACAAAGCTGACTGGCAATGTCAGACAGACAATTTTACCTATGGAAACTGCAAGAGAATACTCTCTTCTTTCACCTCCAGACTTCAGAAGGAACAGGTCAGCAACTCCACTTCTTGATGAAGCAAGTGAAGCCTGCAGTTATTCATAACTCATCAATGCCACATGGTGGCAAAATCTAATAGTGACATTCTTAATGCGTTACATGAATCGCTGAAGTATCAGCAAAATCTTTTTCAAACATTTTGGGACAACCAAAACAAAACAAAATTGGAAAATGAACATCTTAAAAATCACATGATAAAAATGGCAGAAACAATGTTAAAAACATTAAAACAGTAGTATATAATATATCAGTGATATTGTGTTAATATTCATTTACTAATGCACAAATGTGGAGGAGTTGTGTTGGACTTTGTTTTATTTGCAAGAAAGTGGTTATGAAAATTCTTCTGGACAATTTTCCAAATTAATGACATATTTAGTTTATGTGTTCAAATAGTGTGTATATTATTTGATATTCTTTTGTAATAAGTGGTATTACAACGAACTACAGCTATTTGAGTATATAGTCATTTATATGACATTTTGGACAATTTTCAAAAAAAACTAGACCTATCACTAAATGTGATTAATACCCCCAAAAGCCTGCTTTATAAACTGAGGATGTTCGTAGTAACAACCCCTTAGAAAAAAGTCAGTGGAATACCAGCGGTTTCCAGTGGTTTCCAGTGGAATTCCACTGGAACAGTAATTTCTTGGATTATTCCACTGGAATTCCAGTGGTATTACCACTGACATTCCACTCACAGTGGAGTCCACTGGAATTCCAGTGGAGTCCTCTGGAATTCCAGTGGAGTCCTCTGGAATTCCAGTGGTATTACCACTGACATTCCATTCACAGTGGAGTCCTCTGGAATGCCAGTGGACTTCACTGGAACCAAATTTTTATCAATACCACTGGCTTTCAACTGACCAGTGGCATTATTATGAAATTTTACTGTAATGTAAAACAATCAAAATGAGAATGTGCAGTTTGACCTAGATGACCCATATTAAAATCTGACCTAGATATCATCAAGATAATCATTCTGACAAAGTCTCATAATTCAATAAAAAAATGCAACCTCTATTGCATACACAAAATGTTTTTCTAGAATTTTCTGATTTGACCTAGTGACATATTTCTTAACCCCAATTGACCCTAGATTTTATCAAGGCAGTTAGTCTTGCCAAATTTCATGAACGTTCAGTCAAAAATGCAGGTTCCATCGTAATGATTTTTCTATGATTTGACTGAGTGACCCATATCCAAACTGGACCGAGATTTTATCAAAACAATTATTCTGACCAAGTTTCATGAAAATCCAATTACAAATGCAGCCTCCATTGCATACACAAGGTTTTTCTATGACTTTATCTGGTGACCTAGTTTTTAACTGCAGATGTCCTATATTGGAACTCGACCTAGATTTTATCAACGCAGTCAATTTTACAAAATTTCATGAAAATCCAATGAAAAATGCCACCTCTATTGATACACAAGGTTTATCTATTATTTGACCTGGTGACCTAGTTCTTGACCTCGGATTACCCATATTCAAACTTAACCTAGATTATATCTTGAAGACAATCATTCTGACCAAGTTTCATGAAAATCCAATGAAAAATGCTACCTCTATTTCATACACAATGTTTTTCTATGATTTGACCTAGCGACCTAGTTATTAACCCCAGATAAACCATATTTGTACTCGACCTAGATTTCATCAAGACAGTCATTCTGAATAAGTTTCATGAACCTAGATTTCATCAAGACAGTCATTCTGAATAAGTTTCATGAAGATCCAGTGAAAAATGCTGCCTCTTTTGCATACACAAGGTTAAGTGTGGATGAATGACAGACAACAGACACCAGGCAATCACAATAGCTCACCTTAAGCACTTTGTGCTTAGGTGAGCTATCAAGTGAGGGTGGTTTAATTTAATTCTGATTAAGAAAATTATAACTTTATATGCTTTATTAGCAGTATCACAATATGTGTAGCTTAACTATACCAAATTAAAAGTGTATACATTCCTGAATGAACTGAGTTAATGATCTTCAATAAATAAATATCTAGTACTTTAGCAAAAATGCTCATTTTCTATACTAAATAAACAATAAACTGAAACCAGCATGTTACAAAGTCTGGGACACTTAATCCTTATCCAAGGCCTACACAGAAGTACCGTTTAACAAACATAACCTATGTAATACAGTTTGAAACATTTACCGAACAATCATGAATTTGTGTATCAGGTTTTTAACATGACTTTTCAGTAAATGTTTTCAACTGAAGATATTTGTTATTCACTACATGGTATGTCTACCAAGTTTTACTTAATTAAGTTTAGTTGCAGTGAAACATAAAAATTATGTCCGAGGTTTAGTTATTTTCATCAGTACACATTTCTTCATCATGTTTTCAGAAGGTACAAGTTTCATCACTTGCTCAGATTTGGTCTGCTTGAGCTTGATGTGTGTTCTTGTTGAGAATTTTTTTCAATATTTTGAAATATTCTGTCATATGAACATAGCACTGCTTTTCACACATGTATCTACAAATGTCATTGGAACATTATCAAACATGATGAACTGCACAGTAGCAATTTTTCCACTCTCAAGTAGCATGGTATACTAGTTTCTACTCTGAAATATTCCTGGGGGTAGAAGACCTCTTTTCCTCTCTGGTATTTTACCGCAGCTGCTTGCTCAGAAATCACTGGCTTTGCTGTTTGTCTCTTTTCCTCTGTGAGGTGTATCAACTGGTTTTTTAGGCATGGAAATGGTCTTACCACCAACTTTGCTGTCCCTGAAATCACATTTTTCTATCAACATGTGCATATAAAAGTTATTATATTGATATTTGAGAAAAAGCTTTGAAAAAAGACCTGCTTGTACTAGTATATACACTGACTATTCTATTTACAGTTGCACTTAAAAAAAAAAAAAGTTATTCAGTGTCATGGTTTTTAAACGAAAATATTCATAACTTCAAATCATCCATGTATATAAATAGACTTTGACAATTAGTTTATACTAATTATTTTAGCTTGATTGTGAAGAAAGCTTATAGCTTATCGAGTCACTCTCGAGTCTGTTTCCTGGAAAAACAAGTACTGGCGTCATATGAAGAGATACGGTCGTGACCTTGGTGGGGCTCGAACCCGCAACCTC
>JAFMSR010000008.1:43255307-43308932 GCA_022818135.1 Saxidomus purpurata | reverse complement strand
ACAAACCATACTTGTTTACCATCATGACCTCCTACATCAACAGACAAGAGCTAGTATATTACTGTGTCAAGGTTTTTGACAGAATTATGCCCCTGTTTTACTTAGAAAATACATTGAATATGGGTAAAATCCACTTGAGATATTGCTTTGAAACTTTGAATGCTTGTTTACATCATTACCCCCATCTGTAGGCAAGAGAAGGTAACTTTGTCAGGGATTTGTTTTAAAATTAAGGCCGTTTATCGACTTCAGACTCTTGGTTAAGTTTTTCGTACCAGTCAACTTTTTGACTAAACTGTTTTGAGATATTAATTCGAAATTTGGAATGCTTGTTTACCATCATGATCCCCAAACATGGGCTGGAGAAGGTAATTATGTCAAGGATTTTATTTGAATTATGGCCCTTTTTGACTTAGAATTCATTCTTGTCCACTTGTTGACTTAACCTTTTGAGATATTACTTAGAAAGTTGGAGTATTATACTACTTATGTAATAATCATGAGACCTATCTGTAATAAAGAGAAGATAACTCTGTCAAAATGTTTCTTGATTTGTACTTAGAAATTCTTAGTTAAAGTCTTGTGTGCCCTTAAGTGTCAAAGTTTTGTTTTATTGGCAAGCACTAAAAAAGTTGAGGGCACTGTCCTACTGGCAGCTCTTGTTATTCTACTTTTCAACCTGATATAGACAGTCATTGTCCTATCATGGTCTGCATCTTTCTATAAAAAAAAACAAGTACAACAAATTAATGAACATGAAAATTAAACAAGTGATTTCCAGGTGATCTTGATGCCCAACAGAAAGAAACATGTAAAAACATGGAATATTTTCGATTATTTTCCTCATACAAAACATGGAAAAATACTAGTAAAGAAAAATATTTCCACAAAATTTCCGTGTTTTAACATGTAAAAATCCTAGAATATCTCAAACATTCCCATGTTTTTTCCGTGTTATTTACCAGAAAATTATGTTATTGAAAAATTAAAATTCTAGCTCAATTTAAATTGAAATTCTTATCATGAGTGATCAGCTAATGCTTGCCCTTTTAAGATACTCAGAAATGAGTTGGTGAAGGGAAAAAGTCTGCGGTTTAATTCAGAAGCACAAATTAATATGATGACTGTGATTCCTTTCTTACTGCTGAAATTATTGAAGCCATATCCACTGACCACATAAGAACATTGCTGCAAGATTCAAGAAGCACAAAATCAAAATATGCTGCAACCAATTTAATAGAACACTTTTGATATAAAGCAATTCAGATTTAGTTTTTCAATTGGTTTTCTGGATGCTGATTCGGCTGGGCTTCAGTAAATCAGCAATTTTCTGATTAATCATGGCTCTACCTGCCCATGGCCACTTTTCCTGAATGAGCCTGTAATATAACCAATAGGCACAGTCATAACCATGCATCAAATAACCACCTTGGACAACAGTAGGGTTGTCTTGTAGACAGCCATTTCTTCGCCAAATGATAAAATCCTTCAAAAGAAGTATACAAGTAGCTTTATTCTTCGTTTTTGCTTTCATATATATAGTGCATTTACTTGATTTCTTAGTTATAATCCCTTGCTGATTTTGTTATGATAATATTATACAATGATTTTGCCTTTTTTGTCTTACCGTATAAAGCAGAGAGCTTATCTGCGTCATCTAAAGCTGGCTTGGCGGTGTATTCTTGTTGGCAGTAATGCCAGTAACGCTGATTTCAGTGCTGTGAAAATAATGCGAAATTGTTTCCTTCATATACAAACCTGGGCTGTAATTTGCCCTTAGTAATCAAACAAAACCAATTTAAACTATTTAAATTTAACTTTATTATCAGTAATAGATATTGCCTAATTAATATTAGGACTTGAATGACTTCATAAATTATTGAGTGTTTACATTTTACGCTGATAAAAAATATAAGGTCACCCTCCGTGTTATGTTGTATCAATCGACTGTGACATACAGGTACCAGATTCAATATGCAATCAGATGAACCAAAACAAATAGATTAAAATATTAAAATGTTATAGAAGGCTAAAAACAGATAATTAAATAGATTTCCGCTAGATTCTATAATACTTTTATTTAGAACTCTATACTGTGTAGATCTGATTTAGCCTACGTTTAAATTCTTTACAATACTGTTTACAATATTTATGATCAGCGTGGACTGTCCCAAAGTATTTCTGAGAACTAGAATGCCTTGTAATGACAAAAATGCATTGTTTATATAGTAAGCAGTGGTAGCAGTTACCCAAAATTGGTGTATCTACCTGTTTCTGGTATTATTGGTAGAGCTCCACACAACTAACACGGAGACCTTGAGATAAAATTCTTTAAAATACATCCAGGTAATATCTAATTGTAACTTTCATTGAATAACAGATTTACGTAAACAACAGTTGATTGTACTTAAAGTCAAATTAGACAATTTGTAATGGGTTTAGTGTTTACCCGGGTATAACAATATTACAAGAATCAGGGAAATGTATTGGCTAACATGGTGGATGTCACTCCTTTTCTTTTTTCATTCTATCAAGTACTTCAGTGGTTAAATATGAAAGTTAAGATCCGGGGGGAAAATAAGATTATATTTTGTTAACTTTATTCATAAATAAATGTAAAAAGACAAAACAAAGCCGGAAAAAGCATAATTCCGACCTTGACCTCCTATGGCATATATAAGGCATTGCACAATACCCTTTACAGTACCAGCTTTTATGTCATCAGTCAATTTTTCTTTTGCAATTTCCAGCATGTCTATTGAGACATCCAGCACTGTAGCATGTCCAACACTATATTCTTTCAACTCTTTAGCGTTGAAGTCCCACATCCAGCATCTAGTACATGCAAACTCGATTAAAGAATCAGAGAAAGGTATTGGTGACATATATAAGGCAATGCACAATACCTTTTACAGTACCAGCTTTTATGTCATCAGTCAATTTTTCTTTTGCAATTTCCAGCATGTCTAATGAGACATCCAGCACTGTAGCATGTCCAACACTATATTCTTTCAACTCTTTAGCGTTGAAGTCCCACATCCAGCATCTAGTACATGCAAACTCGATTAAAGAATCAGAGAAAGGTATTGGTGACATATATAAGGCAATGCACAATACCTTTTACAGTACCAGCTTTAATGTCATCAGTCAATTTTTCTTTTGCAATTTCCAGCATGTCTAATGAGACATCCAGCACTGTAGGATGTTCAACACTATATATATTCTTTCTACGCTTTTGCGTTGAAGTCCCACATCCAGCATCTAGTACATGCAAACTCGATTAAAGAATCAGAGAAAGGTATTGGTGACATATATAAGGCGATGCGCAATACCTTTTACAGTACCAGCTTTTATGTCATCAGTCAATTTTTCTTTTGCAATTTCCAGCATGTCTAATGAGACATCCAGCACTGTAGCATGTCCAACACTATATTCTTTCAACTCTTTAGCTTAGAAGTCCCACATCCAGTGTCTAGTACATGCAAACTCGATTAAAGAATCAGAGAAAGGTATTGGTGACATAAATAAGGCGATGCGCAATACCTTTTATAGTACCAGCTTTTATGTCATCAGTCAATTTTTCTTTTGCAATTTCCAGCATGTCTAATGAGACGTCCAGCAGTATAGCATGTTCAACACTATATTCTTTCAACTCTTTAGTGTAGAAGTCCCACATCCTGCATCTAGTACATGCAAACTGATTAAAGAATCAGAGAAAGGTATTGGTGGCATATATAAGGCGATATGCAATACCTTTTACAGTACCAGCTTTTATGTCATCAGTCAATTTTTCTTTTGCAATTTCCAGCATGTCTAATGAGACATCCAGCACTGTAGCATGTTCAACACTATATTCTTTCTACTTTTTTGCGTAGAAGTCCCACATCCTGCATCTAGTACATGCAAACTCAATTAAAGAATCAGAGAAAGGTATTGGTGACATATATAAGGTGATGCGCAATACCTTTTACAGTACCAGCTTTTATGTCATCAGTCAATTTTTCTTTTGCAATTTCCAGCATGTCTAATGAGACATCCAGCAGTGTAGCATGTTCAACACTATATATCAGGGTGCGTGTACCACGTGACAGTTTGGGTAAGAAGGGGCGTCGGAAAATGGCGGTTTCTGTCGATTCTGGTAACATTTTTCTTCAATATTTTCTATTATACCGTGGAAATATATCAATATGCACACGAGAGCCGTCTCACTTGAAAAACAAAGCCTCGGTTATAAGTTTAATGTCTGTCAAAGGTCTTATTTTCTTTAAAACTGCAACTGCGCACTGGGATGACACAAACAGATGTAGGTAAGACGGGGTTCAGATGTTTAAATTCATTAAATTAAGTACTTTAAACTTATACAAAAGGAATGTTTTGCAAACATACACATGTCAGGGTAAAGTCAACTTAGTTTTAACCCACCAACATCACGGATAATGCCTATTCTCTTGTTTTAAGGGTCGTTATTTGAAAATGCTAAGCAGGGATTCGATTTTCGATTGGGTAAGCAGGGGTTCAATCTCAAGGTTCTGAAGATAGATACTTAATTAATACCCACAGAAACATTAAACTTTCTGAAAAGGTCGTTAAAAGCTTGTAACAGGTGCAAAACCAGTCTTCGCAGGCATCTTTTTTGCAAAAAATGCTATGTCTGTGTATAGTTTGAGTGATATAACTTCATTATGTAGATCATTAGGCCAATTTTTATTGTTTGTGTGTTATGTTTTTATTTTCAAAAATCCTGTGTACTTACCAATTAATATATCTGTCCCGGTATTTTGTCGCTGAAAGTTTAGATGCATAGTAGTTAAATCACGATTGTTTAGCACAAGTGATTTAGTTTTGTTTGTTTAGTTTGCTGTACGATCTTTATCCAACTTTGTTATAATCGTTCTATTTCATACAAAAGTCGTTGGACATGAAACTGTATATGTATGATGGTGAATTATGAAAAGTAAAACTGACCTGCTCAAAACTATGTGATTTTGTTATAAATACAAGCCTTGGTTAGTAGTATCTGCTTGATTGGTTTATGGTCGAATAAAACTTAAACATTTTGGCTGGGTCTTTTTTTAAGACAGGAATGTACTGACGGACCAATCTTACAAAGAGTGCTTTACGTACAATGTATAGTACAGTTGAGAAAAAAAAAACCGAAAAACTTCAATCATAATTTTAATCACAGAAAATTCATAGGATATATATAAAACTCAGTACATAATCACTGACAAATCACAGTCCAAGTATAATAAAATCATTGGAAGATTATGCCTTAATCACAATGATCATTCACGAAATAAATCATGTTTCATGTCAACATTAACATCTTTATCCCTTAAGTTACATGTTATATAAAAATGGACTTGTTCATGTTTTAGAGTCTACAACATATGAATTTTTTAAGAGTAACTAGTTGTCACTACCTCGTAAAACTGAGTTAATTTTCAGCTCTTTTTTATTAACTTTCTTGGCGAATGTTTTAAACATGAATTTATAGGTCACTGCATCAGAGTAAAAATAATGAAATGATACATTTTTGCCACAGAAAAACAGTTATACTAGTGAAGACGTCACTCATTCTTATGTTTTTGCATATGTCTTGACAGGCTGGACTTGTGTTTATATGCCTTTCCACATTGACATCTGTATTGCGGCGTATTACTGTGCGTAGCCAGATGAGCGCAAACCGACGAGCAAAGCTTTTGGTGCATATGTTGCACTGTAGATCTGCCTTTTCTTCCTTCTCGTGAGTTCTCAACTGGTGGGCAGTCGCAAAACTTTTGATGCAAGATACACACAGGATTCTAAGGGCCAGAATGTCGGCTTGCCCGATGCCACTGTAAGTGGTTGATTTCCTGGAAGAATTTTAAATGTTTGGAGTAAAACAAAAATGTAAAACCGTCATAAGAAATTCCGTAATTGCTGTATCATTTTTATACGTATTTCTCTTGTACATTTTCGTCGCGCATAAGTATTGGGCACGCCTCGGGATCGGTGATCCTGGTTTCGAACCAAACCAGTCCTCATAAGTTACAGTGTCAATATTACAGTTTACAATTTAGATAAATCGACCAAGATATACCAATAATTAGTGTAGTAACAGCTTTTTAGAGCACATGTCTATAGTCTGTTTCATGATAATATAAAATACTAGATATAATTCTGTACATTAAAAAACCTCCGACTGAGAATACATTATAATCTGACTTGGCACTATAAATTAAATATTACTTGGAGTACTTGTCTTATCATGCATCCAAAAAATTGAATTTTAATGGAATTTTCAATACCTGGTATGATCTTCTATATCCATAATAAGCACCGATTTGTGTGTGTTTTTCTCGCATGTGTCTGATAAGGCTACTTTTCCATCAAAACGTTTTCCCACAGGTTTGACAAACGGACATGTCTAAAAAGATAAAGAAAAACAAAAATATATAAAACATCTCTAAAACATAAACATTATTTCCTTTCTTAATATGGGCGGATGTAATGAAACAAATGATAAATTATTATAACGCTGACTTAGAACGTCTAATTCTTGTAATTTTTAAAAAAAGAACAATTTCTTGAAAAGTAATGTAGTATCCACATAAAAAAGAAATTTTCTTACGCCGTAGAATATCCAGTTAGAACAGATTTCGTAGAGATTGAACCCCTGCTTACCCAATTGAAAATCGAACCCCTGCTTAGCATTTTCAAATAACGAACTGTAAAACAAGAGGATATGCATTATCCGTGATGTCGTTGGGTTAAAACTAAGTTGACTTTACTCTGACATGTGTACGTTTGCAAAACGTTCCTTTTGTACAAGTTCAAAGTACTTTATTTAATGAATTTAAACATCTGAACCCCATCTTACCTACATCTGTTTGTGTCATCCCGGTGCACGGTTGCCGTTTTAAAGAAAATAAGACCTTTGACAGACATTAAACTTATAACTGAGGCTTTGTTTTTCAAGTGAGACAGCTCTCGTGTGCATTTTGATATATTTCCACGGTGTAATAGAAAATAATGAAGAAAAATGTTACCGGAATCGACAGAATCCGCCATTTTCCGACGCCCCTTCTTTCCCAAACTGTCACGTGGTACGCGCACCCTGATATATATTCTTTCAACTCTTTAGCGTAGAAGTCCCACATCCAGTGTCTAGTACATGCAAACTCGATTAAAGAATCAGAGAAAGGTATTGGTGATATATATAAGGCGATGCACAATACCTTTTACAGTACCATGCAGCTTTTATGTCATCAGTCAATTTTTCTTTTGCAATTTCCAGCATGTCTAATGAGACATCCAGCACTGTAGCATGTTCAACACTATATTCTTTCTACGCTTTTGCGTTGAAGTCCCACATCCATTGTCTAGTACATGCAAACTCGATTAAAGAATCAGAGAAAGGTATTGGTGACATATATAAGGCGATACGCAATACCTTTTACAGTACCAGCTTTTATGTCATCAGTCAATTTTTCTTTTGCAATTTCCAGCATGTCTAATGAGACATCCAGCACTGTAGCATGTTCAACACTATATTCTTTCTACTTTTTTGCGTAGAAGTCCCACATCCTGCATCTAGTACATGCAAACCCAATTAAAGAATCAGAGAAAGGTATTGGTGACATATATAAGGTGATGCGCAATACCTTTTACAGTACCAGCTTTTATGTCATCAGTCAATTTTTCTTTTGCAATTTCCAGCATGTCTAATGAGACATCCAGCACTGTAGCATGTTCAACACTATATTCTTTCTACGCTTTTGCGTAGAAGTCCCACATCCAGCATCTAGTACATGCAAACTCGATTAAGAATATGTAAAATATTATGAATTTCATTACTTTGATAAAATTCAAGTAGAAATAGAATATTACTTTTCAGTGAAAGAAAAATGGTTTCTGTCTTGAAATGTTTGTGTCTTTCTACTGGAACCTCCTGTAATGTTGGGCACTTGTTTCTAACTCATCATCAATACAGTACAATAAAGAATTGGCTACAGCCAGAAGTATACTCACCCAAAATGAAAACTTTACACTTTAATTAAACAAATATTTAACACAATATTAAATCAGTGTAATTCACTCTGACTTTATAAAATAAGACAAATAACAAAGGCGATAATAGGCCTAAAAGTTAAAGTATTTTATCATGCATGAAGGGGAGGTAACTCATATAGCGAAAACAGACAGTTTATCAAAAAACAAAATTGGTTGTCAAGACAAAATATTCTTTTTGCTGTCAGTTGAGAGAAACTAATGTCAAGACTAGAAAACTCAACAATGTTTTATGAAAGCACAATGCAAAAGCGAGAGTTGAGACTCCAAAGATTCAAATTCTTAAATTACCTCCCTTTGAATTGAATACATAGGTGAATTAATGACCATATATCTCAAAGCTCCTGTGATGATTTTTTTTCCCATAAACTTACTCTCCAACTGATAAAGTTTTAACATTCTTACAAATGATTGAATTCCACCTCCTGCATTGTGAGATTTTGGTGTTTCTTTCTCTTGCATAGTAAATCCCCTTATAAATCTGTAAAGTTTTCATTTTTACTCAGTATATTATACACAGGTATATTTGTTTTGTAGAGCACTGCTGTTGTTTAACATGAAGGACGAAAGCTGCTGACAATTTTATATTTTATTTCAAATAATCCAGCAACAAATGTAAAATTAGGTTTATATTAACATCACAAAGGTCTATCTATTTTCATTGAGTAACAAATTCCTTATATATTTTACACACAAAATTTTTGTTTTTATTTTATTATACACAATTAAAGTATTCTATTCGTTTTCCTAACACAAAGTCCTCTCCTTATTTCTTTACACTAAATCCTTTCCTTATTTCCTAACACAAAGTCCTCTCCTTATTTCTTTACACAAAGTCCTCTCCTTATTTCTTTACACAAAGTCCTCTCCTAATTTCCTAACACAAAGTCCTCTCCTTATTTACTAACACAAAGTCCTCTCCTTATTTCCTAACACAAAGTCCTCTCCTTATTTCATAACACAAAGTCCTCTCCTTATTTCCTGACATAAAATGCTCACCTTATTTCCTAACACATAGTCCTCTCCTTATTTCCTGACATAAAATGCTTTCCTTATTTCCTAACACAAAGTCCTCTCCTTATTTCCTAACACATAGTCCTCTCCTTATCCTCTCCTTATTTCCTGACATGAAATGCTCTCCTTATTTCTTAACACATAGTCCTCTCCTTATTTCCTTCCACAAAGTCCTCTCCTTATTTCCTAACACAAAGTCCTCTCCTTATTTCCTGACATAAAGTCCTCTCCTTATTTCCTAACACAAAGTCCTCCCCTTATTTCCTGACAAAGTCCTCTCGTTATTTCCTAACACAAAGTCCTCTCCTTATTTCCTAACACAAAGTTCTCTCCTTTTTTCCTGACAAAGTTCTCTCCTTATTTCCTGACACAAAGTCCTCTCCTTATTTCCTAACACAAAGTCCTCTCCTTATTTCCGAACACAAAGTTCTCTCCTTATTTCCTAACACAAAGTCCTCTCCTTATTTCCTGACATAAAGGCCTCTCCTTTTTTCCTTACAGAAACTTCTCCCTGTCAAACTTCTAAAAACTTGGCTTATATACCATTAATTTAATCTTGACACCTAGAGTTTAATAAGTAATTAAAAAGCTCCTAAGTTGAAAATAGTACACTATGTGTCAATTCCTACAATAAAGATTTTATTTTATCCCTTACAGGAAGTAATTTAATGTAATTATCAAATATGGGTAGATCATCACCAAGTACAGTCAAACTTGTATTAAGAGACCGCCCAAGGGAAAGGCCAAAACCGGTCGCTTAATAAAATGGTCACTTAATACAAAGCAACACCTGGGACGACAACCGTTACCCATAACAATTTTACTTATGTCACGTGGTAATTTTCCCAAAAAATAGCAAAACGTTTGAACATGAAAGTAGCTAAAGTTGATAAATACAACCTGCGGACATAAGGATGGACACTAATCCTTATGAAATTTGACACCTCCGTGTCTAATTGGGACATTAAATGCAACTTTAAAGCAGTCAATTTCCATAGAAATGATCTGTTTGCACATAAATGGTCGCCTAATATGAACAAAAGACCGATTATGGGTCGCTACATACTGGTCGCTGGTCGCGTTAGACAAATTAAAGTCGCTTAATGCAATAACAAAACAGTGTGAAAACTCTCGGGGGGGATTCAAAAGCGGTCACTTACTACAAAGGTCGCTTAATACAAGTGGTCGCATGGGCAAGTTTGACTGTATTAAAGTCAATGTTGACATCTAAAAACATTTAAATCCTAAAAAACAGATCAAATACGGCCTGACAGAAACAAATTCCGTATTGTATGTGCGTGCAATACAAATAGCGCGGCATTATTTGTAAGAGTACATTCAATTGGCCCTAAACGTTAATAACGTCGCTTTATAGGTATTGAAATCCTGTATTTATGCATACATTTTGTGTCTGGACTGTAACTTTGTCATGCATTGATTGATTTTGAAACAACTTGGCACAAATGTTCAGTACTAGTTGGAATTCAATACAACTTCATACAATAGTCAAGCACATTGAGAGAAAGTGCACTGCACAAGAACCATAACTCCATCTTGACTTATTACAGAGTTATTGCCCTTTGTTAGTTTTCCTTGTCCGGAGCATAACTTGAAAACTACAGGTTGGACTTCAATACAGCTTCATACAATGGTCAAGTACAATGAGAGGAAGTGTAGTGTACAAGAACCATAACCCTATCTTGAAAGATTACAGAGAAATTGCCCTTAGTTATTTTTCCTTGTCTGGAAAATAATTTGAAAACTACTGGTTGGAATTCAATACAACTTCATACAATGGTCAAGTACAATGAGAGGAAGTGTAGTGTACAAGAACCATAACCCTATCTTGAAAAATTACAGAGAAATTGCCCTTAGTTATTTTTCCTTGTCCGGAAAATAATTTGAAAACTACTGGTTGGAATTCAATACAACTTCATTCAATGATCCAGCACAATGAGAGGAAGTGCAGTGTACAAGAACCATAACTCTATTTTGACTAATTACAGAGTAATTGCCCTTTGTTACTTTTCCTTGTCCAGAGCGTAATTCGAAAACTAGCAGTTTGAATTCGATACAACATCATACAATGTACAAGTACAATACTTGTGATAGGTCTAGTTTTTTCTACCAGTGCACAAAGTTCAGCAATCTTCTCATCCATAGAACGACAGGAGTCAAGATCATCAACCTTATCAGCCATTAAACTAAAGGAATCTGGTTCAGCATTCTTTCCATCCATAGAACTTTATAAAGAAATAAACATAATAATAACTCTTACTCTGACCGTCAAGTTGTAGCACTGCTTGATCATTTTATGCCAAAAAACATTAAAACACTGGAAAAATTTATATTCTGTTCAAAACTTGCTAAAATAAATTGAGTTAGTTTATGCTTAATATTTTAGCTCGATTGTGAAGCTAAATATCAAGTCTCACTCGAGTCCGCTTCCTGGAAAAGCCAGCACTGGATATGGTGCTGACAAAGAAAGTTGACACCCGCCTGCCCACCTTCAGCAGACTAATAACCAGATTTTTTAAAGAAATTTGAAATGCTTTTAAATGATAAGGTTTGATAATTGATTATAAACTCAGAATTGAAACCATTTGTAATTAGGGATCCTGGAATTTGTTGTTTATGTTTTTTGTGTTGTGACCTAATTTTAAAAAGAAGTGGGCCAGACAGTGTGATATGTAACCCACCCTCACAAATTTGAGTCTTGTTATGATATTGACCTTTGACTTAACAACCCCAAAATAACATCACAAGACTGAGCATAATTACAAAATACCACCCATCTTTGAAAGGTGTATCAAATGGCTTAACAATAACTTTAAAGTATTAAGTCGAACAAATATGAGAAACATGCAAGGGTGTTTGCGACTGTATGATAATTACGAGGATTGTTCAAATATGAATGCATCTAGAACTTTATCTCGCTCAATAATGCGAAAATCAGGAGGAAATCAAGATTATTGGGTAGATAAACATGTTAGCTTTACATTGATACCACACCCATAAAAATCCGTTCACTTTAGCTGTGTCTATCGCTCGTTAAACATTACCTACTCATGTATACTAATACAAAAATAGTTGGAAGAAGGTCAGCGTACACCGTTGAAATACAATCCTGTATTGAGAATCATTGTATTCTTGACATAGTTGACCTGTGATGAGCAGAAAAGGCTCGTGTGCAATGCGCGAAAATGTTGCTTAAACAGTTACCAAATTACAATGCACGGTCTTTCGCAAATGTCGTCACTGGTGACTGGACATGGGGTCACTTTTTTGAGCCAAAAATTAAAGATTCAGAACAAAATATTGGCAACAAAGTCATGCAGAAGACCATGCATTGCAAAGCGGACCATGAGTGTTAAGAAGGTAATGTATGCCATATTCTTCACATATCAGGGTCCAGCCATTCAGGTTGCTGTACCTAAAGGCAAATCAGTAAATGCAAAGTTTTACAAGACTAAAGTTCTTTGAAAACTGAAGAAATATTTCAAAAATCGAAGACCTGCAACTGGTTTGATCAATGTCAGATTGCTATAATGACAATGCGTCATCGCACAAGCAATCTATTGTATAAGACTGTCTGAAGCAGGAAAAGGTTGTTGTGCTCCCTCACCCTCCGTATTCGCCTGACCTTGCCCTATGTGACTTCTTTTTGTTCCCAAGGCTCAAAAAATACCTTTCTGGTTAAAAATTTGTCCAGCGCAAACACGTCGGTTCTTAGAATCAGGATGTGTCTGTTGTCCGTCGTACATCTGTTAACATTTTGTTCAAACAACATCTCCTCTGAAACCACTGGGTCATTGTTAATTAAACTTGGTGGGGATGTTCCTTGCATGAAGCTCTACCAAACTCTTCAAATTATTCTATTCCATGAAGAACTCTGGTTGCTATGGCAACAAATAGGAAAAACTTTAACAATCTTCTTCTCAAGATCAGGAAGGCTTAGGTTGATGAAACTTGGCAAGGTTGTTCTTTGCATGCAGCTTTGTCATATTAATTTGGTCAAGCGGGTTATTTCCCTTGTTTGTTTTTCACCACATGTCACCTCAATGGAGTAAAGCATATTTATAGACTAGCCATCAAGAAAGAGTAGTTTTAAAGCAAAATGTATAGAACGGGTTGAAAAATACCATTGATATTTACTGTTCATCAAATTCAAGAAGAACGTGCACAAAAACATACGGTTCATCCAAGTGAACAAACTGGTCTCATTTGCACTGTATGTTGTTGAAATAATTTTGATAAATGTTTCTTTGTAAGAAGTGCTTACAGAAAGAATATGTTCACTTACACAGTCTGACTCTAACTCAAAATCATGCTGAATCCGCCTTATATAACAAAGGGCTTGCCCCACATTACTCTCATTAGCTAGGTAAGCAGGCAGATGTTAATCCATTTGCAGGGGTTTTTATTTATCCCCCCGCCGAAGGCGAAGGGGATATTAGAAATGCTCTTCGTCCGTCCGTCCGTGCGTCCGTCCCAATTTTGTCCGGAGCATAACTCCAAAAGTACTTGAGCAATTTTCTTCAAACTTCATACACTGACAGAGCACATTGGGAGGAAGTGCAGTGTGTAAGAACAATAACTATACCTTGCCTACTTTTAGAGTTATTCCCCTTTTATCAGATTTACTTGAAAAACTTTGTCCGGAGCATAACTCCAAAAGTACTTGAGGGATTTTCTTCAAACTTAATACACTGACATAGCACATTGGTAGGAAGTGCAGTGTGCAAGAACAATAACACTACCTTGCCAACTTTTAGAGTTATTCCCCTTTATCATATTTACTCTAAAAGTTTTGTCCAGAGCATAACTCCAAAAGTACTTGAGGGATTTACTTCAAACTTAATACACTGACATAGCACATTGGTAGGAAGTGCAGTGTGCAAGAACAATAACTCTACCTTGCCTACTTTTAGAGTTATTCCCCTTTATCAGATTTACTTGTCCGAAGCATAACTCCAAAAGTACTTGAGGGATTTACTTCAAACTTAATACACTGACATAGCACATTGGTAGGAAGTGCAGTGTGCAAGAACAATAACTCTACCTTGCCTTCTTTTAGAGTTATTCCCCTTTATCAGATTTACTTTAAAAGTTTTGTCCAGAGCATAACTCCAAAAGTACTTGAGGGATTTACTTCAAACTTAATACACTGACATAGCACATTGGTAGGAAGTGCAGTGTGCAAGAACAATAACTCTACCTTGCCTACTTTTAGAGTTATTCCCCTTTATCAGATTTACTTGTCCGGAGCATAACTCCAAAAGTACTTGAGGGATTTTCTTCAAACTTAATACACTGACATAGCACATTGGTAGGAAGTGCAGTGTGCAAGAACAATAACTCTACCTTGCCTACTTTTAGAGTTATTCCCCTTTATCAGATTTACTTGTCCGGAGCATAACTCCAAAAGTACTTGAGGGATTTTCTTCAAACTTAATACACTGACATAGCACATTGGTAGGAAGTGCAGTGTGCAAGAACAATAACTCTACCTTGCCTACTTTTAGAGTTATTCCCCTTTATTATACCCCCAAAACGAAGTTTAGGGGGGTATATAGGAGTCACCCGGTGGTTGGTCGGTCGGTCGGTCGGTCGGGCGGTCTGTTGCATTTTCCTTGTCCGGAGCATAACTTGAAAACTACTAGTTGGAATTCAATACAACTTCATACAATGGTCAAGCACATTGAGAGGAAGTGCAGTGCACAAGAACTATAACTCCATCTTCACTAATTACAGAGTTATTGCCCTTTGTTACTTTTACTTGTCCGGAGCAGAACTTGAAAACTACTAGTTGGAATTCAATACAACTTCATACAATGGTCAAGCACATTGAGAGGAAGTGCAGTGCACAAGAACCATAACTCCATCTTGACTAATTACAGAGTTATTGCCCTTTGTTCCTTTTCCTTGTCCGGAGCATAACTTGAAAACTACTAGTTGGAATTCAATACAACTTCATACAATGATCAAGCACACTCAGAGGAAGTGCAGTGTACAAGAACTATAACTCTATCTTGAGTATTTACTGAGTTATTGCCCTTTGTTACTTTTACTTGTCCTGAGCATAACTTGAAAACTACTGGTTGGAATTCAATACAACTTCATACAATGGTGAAGCACATTGAGAGGAAGTGCAGTGCACAAGAACTTTAACTCCATCTTGACTAATTACAGAGTTATTGCCCTTTGTTACTTTTCCTTGTCCGGAGCATAACTTGAAAACTACTAGTTGGAATTCAATACATCTTCATACAATGATCAAGCACACTCAGAGGAAGTGCAGTGTACAGTAACTATAACTCTATCTTGAATATTTACTGAGTTATTGCCCTTTGTTACTTTTCCTTGTCCGAAGCATAACTTGAAAACTACTAGTTGGAATTCAGTACAACCTCATACAATGGTCAAGTACATTTAGAGGAAGTGCAGTGCACAGAAACCATAACTCCATCTTGACTCATTACAGAGTTATTGCCCTTTGTTACTTTTCCTTGTCCGGAGCATAACTTGAAAACTTCTGGTTTGAATTGAATACAACTTCATACAATGGTCAAGCACAGTGAGAGGGAGTGCAGTGCACAGGAACCATAACTCCATCTTGACTAATAACAGTGTTATTGCCCTTTGTTACTTTTCCCTGTCTGGAGCATTTTTCGAAAACTACAAGTTGGAATTCAATACAACTTCATACAATGGTCAAGCACAATGAGAGGAACTTCTAAGAACAATATCTCTTTTTAGTTTGTTTGCAAGGTATTATGTTACTACGAACTTCTTCAGTTTATAAAGCAATCCTTTTGGGGGTATTAATCACATTTAGTGATAGCTCTAGTCAGATTTACTTTAAAAGTTTTGTCCAGAGCATAACTCCAAAAGTACTTGAGGGATTTTCTTCAAACTTAATACACTGACATAGCACATTGGTATGAAGTGCAGTGTGTAAGAACAATAACTCCACCTTGCCTACTTTTAGAGTTATTCCCCTTTATCAGATTTACTTGAAAAACTTTTTCCGGAGCATAACTCCAAAAGTACTTGAGGGATTTTCTTCAAACTTAATACACTGACATAGCACATTGGTAGGAAGTGCAGTGTGCAAGAACAATAACTCTACCTTGTCTACTTTTAGTCAAATAGAAAAATATCATACCTATACTGATAATGAACATTAATATAATTTTGCAAACCTTCTCTTCATTGCCTTATTCTTTTTCCACTTACTTGAAAACTGTATTCAGCATGACCATAACTATACGGCTTTTTAAGGATTTCCTCTCACCAAGTAAAATGTACGAAAGTACAACCTTCAGGTAACTTCTTCCTGGCGGGGGGATTAACCATGTGTAACATGGCTCTTGTTATCTTCAACAGGAGGTGTTCGGAGCAGTTGTGTTGGTTGTAATCTCTGTCGGCGTGCCATTTGTATTGGTTGTAACCTCAGTTGGCGTGCCAGTTGTAACCTTTGTCGTTGTATCGGTTGTAACCTCTGTCGGCTTGCCATTTGAATTGCTTGTAACCTCTTAACCTCTTTCAACATGCCAGTTGTATTGGTTGTAACCTCTGTCAGCATGCCACTTGTATTGGTTGAAGGCTCTGTCGGCTTGCCAGTTACATTGGTTGTAACCTCTGTCAGGGTGCCATTTGTGTTGGTGGTAGGCTCTGCCTGCATGCCATTTGTGTTGGTTGTTACCTCTGTTGGCGTGCCAGTTGTTTTGGTTGTAGGGGTTGTTACCTCTGTTGGCATGCCAGTTGTTTTGGTTGTTACCTCTGTTGGCGTGCGATTTGTGTTGGTTGTTACCTCTGTTGGCGTGCCAGTTGTTTTGGTTGATACCTCTGTTGGTGTGCCAGTTGTTTTGGTTGTAGGGGTTGTTACCTCTGTTGGCGTGCCAGTTGTTTTGGTTGTAGGCTCTGCCTGCATGCCATTTGTGTTGGTTGTTACCTCTGTTGGCGTGCCAGTTGTTTTGGTTGTAGGGGTTGTTACCTCTGTTGGCGTGCCAGTTGTTTTGGTTGTAGGCTCTGCCTGCATGCCATTTGTGTTGGTTGTTACCTCTGTTGGCGAGCCAGTTGTTTTTGTTGTAGCCTCTGTTGCAATTGAGTTGACAGACAAGGGCTTACATGCTTACCTATATATGTCTAGCTTATCCACCACAAGGTACAGTCTAGTAGCTCCAACATACGGGTAGTTCTAAACGTAACCACCAAAGGTGAAATCTTCTTTGAATATTGGGTTGTTTGAACTGTCCACCAGAAAGATGTCATCATTTCTTTCAATCTTGAAGCTGTTGCATGCAGCTTCATTGCATGTTTGGTAGCATGAATTTCTATCCAAATGCATTTGTTTCATCCCACCACCATATTTTCTCTGTTGTTTTAACAACCCCTTGCAGTCATTTGTTTTAACACCAATATGAATAACCAGTTCTTTCCTCACCTGAAAATTACAAAAAAAAATCACAGATGTACTAGACTTTATGAACCATCTAAATAACAATAAATACATATCCTCACTTTTTGCAATGAAAATAACTAGCCAAATACTAATCCAATTGCAAAAGTTCATTATTGTAAAGTGTTTCTGACAGTATAACTTTAATCAACACCGTTTTACCTTGTAATTTACACAACTCCTCTTTTATTTAGCCCATGACAATAACCAGATTGAAACACCTTTGTTTCAATGGATGCACACGCACAGGTATTTCATGTTTTAGTTACTAATCTGTGCATGTGCATTCGTCCCTCTGCAAAAGTAAGTTAAAGCATCCCAAAAAAGAAATTTAAATGATGATTTGTGAAAACTACAATACAAGTAACACTCATATTATGGTATGCCAGTTGGGACATAGGGCAGCAATCAAAACCTTCACACATTAAACAAGCACCGTAAAGGGCTGCACAGAGGGCTGTAGATAGGGTTGCAAAGGGCCATAAATAATGGTCTAGGAAAAAGCAAATAAGCTTCAGTGCAACACGGTCGTATCTCCTTTTTATTTTAATAGGAGTTACAACCTTGTTGCACTGAAGGGACGAATTAGCATTTGGCAGTTGGCAAATAGCAATTGGCAAATAGCAAAAAGCACTAGGCAAATAGCAATTAGCAAAATTAATGTTAATAAGTAATAGCAAATAGCAAATGGCATGTCCCAGCTGGCATTCCATTGCACTTCTGGCTCATACTGGATTTACAGTCTTCAGAGATCTCCGATTACTCCGAACAGTAGTTTTAAATCAAGTGTGCCAGATTTCTGATTGACACGTGACAAATTCCAATCACAAAACCTTTCTGGAAGGGGTGAACCGGTGAGCCCCGGAACAGCTGTTCTATGCCACTTGATTTATAAATTGCTCTTCCGGAGAAACAGAGTGGCAAATGAAGTACGACCCAAGATAGGCTATATCACAGTGGCTATACCATGTGACTTGCAAAGGTACACGAAGAAAACGGTCCGTTCAAGGGAATGATTTTAACATATCTCAGCTCTTACAAATGTCATGACGGATTTTGTTGAAACAAAGTGGAAAGTACCAGTCGATATGAGTTCTTTCCCCGGCATTACCCGTCATTTTTAAGGCATGTCTTTTCGGAGAGGGTAAGGTCCATATGTATAGCGAGTTTGAATGATAGCAGATGTGTTTACCAAAATAGAAACAGAAGGCCAGATTTTTCGAATGTTTGTTAAAACTAAAACGTTTTTGCGAAGGTCAGATGATACCGTGGAAAGAACTCACATCGACGGGTACTTTGCACTTTGTTTCAACAAATCAGTCATGTAAAAGCTGAGATGTGTTAAAATCTTTACCGTGAATCAACTGTTTTCTTCATGTGTACCTTTCCAAAAGGTCACTTGGTATAGTCACCATATATGCAATGTTGTTTTTTTTTAAATTCAAATTGATCACAACTTTATGAATTTTGTTTTTATACCCCCAAAATGAAGTTTAGGGGGGTATATAGGAGTCACCCGGTGGTTGGTCGGTCGGTAGGGCGGTCGGTCGGGCGGTCTGTTGCATTTTCCTTGTCCGGAGCATAACTTGAAAACTGTTAGTTGGAATTCAATACAACTTCAAACAATGATCAAGCACATTGAGAGGAAGTGCAGTGCACAAGAACTATAACTCTATCTTGACTAATTACAGAGTTATTGCCCTTTGTTACTTTTCCTTGTCCAGAGCATAACTTAAAAACTAGTGGTTGGAATTCAATACAACTTCATAAAATGGTCAAGCACATTGAGAGGAAGTGCAGTGCACAAGAATCATAACTTCATCTTGACTAATTACAGAGTTATTGCCCTTTCTTACTTTTCCTTGTCCAGAGTGTAGTCCCACCTGTCCATGCAGTTTCACACATATATGTGGCCTTTAGAATTTGTGTACTGGTGTGTCTTGCAGAGCTCCTGTATTGAACATTCTGACGAGTGTAAATGTGAATTGTAAAAAAGAGCAGTTTCATGCATGATAAGTTGATAACTAACATTATTTATCCACTAAGATTTGTATATAATTATTTAGTTATAACCATAACTCTATCTTCATTTAGTACAGAGTTATTGCCCTTTGTTACTTTTCCTTGTCCGGAGCATAGCTTGAAAACTACTAGTTGGAATTCAATACAATTTCATACAATGATCAAGCACAATCGGAGGAAGTGCAATGGACAAGAACCATAACTCTATCTTGAGTATTACTGAGTTATTGCCCTTTGTTACTTTTCCTTGTCCAAAGCATAACTTGAAAACTACTGGTTGGAATTCAATACAACTTCATACAATGGTCAAGTACATTGAGAGGAAGTGCAGTGCACAGGAAGCAACTATCTTGACTCATTACATAGAGGATAATTGTTGGTTTTGGTGTAAGATCACATTATAATTTCACCGAGTGGGCACCAAAAGTGATATTTTCACGAGTGGCACAGCCAAGAGTGAAAATAACTACTTTTTGGTGTTCACGAGTGAAATTAATGTGATATTACACGGATACCAACAATTTTTCTGTTTATTTTATGGTTTAAACTCTACTTTTATTGAGTTTGTTTCTATAAAATATAGAAAATCGCGGGAAACATCATCAGAAAACATAGCGCAAATGACGTCATTTTAACGATGTCATCGTCGCATGGTTTCCAGCGTTAATTATGCTCGGTATACTTTTTGACGTAAATCCGGGTATAAGATTGCAAAAACAGTGAAAAATAAAAATGGTAATCCACTGTTTCAAAACTGTGGATTACCACTTTTCTTTCACTGAGAAAACTCTATAATTCACTGGAAAACATAAAATAAAGAGTTATTGCCCTTTGTTACTTTTCCTTGTCCGGAGTATAATTCGAAAACTACTGGTTGGAATTCAATACAACATCATACAATGGTCAAGTACATTGAGAGGAAGTGCAGTGCACAGGAACCATAACTCAATCTTTACAAATTACAGAGTTACTGCCCTTTGTTACCTTTCCTTGCCCGGAGCATTATTCGAAAACTACTTGTAGGAATTCAATACAACTTCATACAATTGTTCAAGCACAATAAGAGAAAGTGCAGTGAAAAAGAACAATAACTTATCTTGACTCATTTCAGAGTTATTGCCCTTTGTTACTTTTCCTTTTCCGGAGCATAATTCGAAAACTATTGGTTAGGTGGCACTCCACACTTTTTAGCCACAAATTCGAATTGGTCAGGGGTAATTTTTATAAAGTTTAGAGATATAAGGAAATTAAACAGCCCTGTGAACTTTAAATCAATTTTAAGTGCCAGATTTTGTTGTTTGAGTTTTATTTTGCATGTTTGCAAATGCGAAAACATGGGTCTGGAAAGCCAGTGCAGAGATGACATGCGCAGATGGTGACATTTTGTAAACAAGTGAAAATCAGCTCTACAGCTTAGAAAATCAAGCTTTTTACAGGGGGGTACATACTTTTACTGCTTGCAAAATATTTTCGTGCTTAAGCACCATGTTCAATGTGTTTGTTTACTTATCTAGATAGTCTGCAAGCCAGAAACAGTGTCACCTAGTGTGAAATATTTGCAGGTAATTTTGTACAGGTTCGGAAAATTGGGCTAGAATGGTCTCAGACTGCGGTGAATTCTGGCCTCCGACGGTATAATTAGGAACTAAAATTTTCAGGAAAGAAAGGCAGTTCAGACTACCGAATTGTATTAATACGTTCACACTGGCAATGTGTTCACAGTGAAACACTTATTCTATTTTTATGCCCCCGAAGGGAGGCATATTAAAATCGCACCGTCTGTCCGTCCATCCGTCCGTCTGTGCGTCCCCACTTACAAATTTGTGTCCGGACTGTAACTCTGTCATGCATTGAAGGATTTTAAAATAACTTGGCACACATGTCTAGCACATCAAGACGACGTGCCGCGTGCAAGACCCACATCCCTACCTCAAAGGTCAAGGTCACACTTGGAGTTATGAAGGTTATGGAATCCTCTATATATGCACACATTCGTGTCCGGACTGTAACTTTGTCATGCATTGAAGGATTTTAAAATAACTAGGCACACATGTCTAGCAGATCAAGACGACGTGTCGCGTGCAAGACCCACGTCCCTAGCTCAAAGGTCAAGGTCATACTTAGAGTTTGAAGGTAATGGATTCCTCTATATATGCATATATGCACACATTCGTGTCCGGACTGTAACTTTGTCATGCATTGAAGGATTTTAAAATAACTAGGCACACATGTCTAGCACATCACGACGACATGTCGCGTGCAAGACCCACGTCCCTAGCTCAAAGGTCAGGGTCATACTTAGAGTTTGAAGGTAATGGATTCCTCTATATATGCATATATGCACACATTCGTGTCCGGACTGTAACTTTGTCATGCATTGAAGGATTTTAAAATAACTTGGCACAAATGTCTAGCACATCAAGATGACGTGTCGCGTGCAAGACCCACGTCCCTACCTCAAAGGTCAAGGTCATACTTAGAGTTTGAAGGTAATGGATTCCTCTATATATGCATATATGCACACATTCGTGTCCGGACTGTAATTTTGTCATGCATTGAAGGATTTTAAAATAATTTGGCACAAATGTCTAGCACATCAAGACGACGTGTCTCGTGCAAGACCCACATCCCTACCACAAAGGTCAAGGTCACACTTAGAATTTATAGGTAATGGAATCCTGTATATATGCATACATTTGTGTCCGGACTTTTACTTTATTATGCTTTGAAGGATTTTAAAATAACTTGGCAAAAATGTCTAGCACATCAAGCGGATGTGTCCAGGCAAGACCCAAGTCCCTACCTCAAAGGTCAAGGTCACACTTAGTGTTTAAAGTAATGGAATACTGTATGCATGATTACTCTGTCATGCATGGAAGGATTTTAAAATTACATAGCACATTTATTGAGCACATGGAGAGGACACAGACTGTGAGGCACCTCTTTCGGGGGCATTCGTCACTTGTGAGGGACAGCTCTTGTCAGGTTCACAGGTTGTTCATATGTGATAGGCCTACTTTGTTGGTGTCGCTCGAACAAAGCCGAGGGCTGAAATAAGTGTGGAGTGCTACCTTAGAATTCAATACCACTTCATACAATGGTCAAGCACATTGAGAGGAAGTGCAGTGTACAAGAACCATAACTCTGTCTTTAAAAATTACAGTTTTTGCCAAGAACAATATCTCTTTTTAGTTTATTTGCAAGGTATTCTGTTACTACGAACTTCCTCAGTTTATAAAGCAGTCTTTTGGGGGTATAAATCACATTTAGTGATAGCTCTAGTTTAATATGTTTCATGTTTGAAATTTTTGAAATCCATATTTTGAATAAGACATTGTCTTAATCTGTCACCTTCAGAAAATAAAGCATTAATTTATTACTATCATTATTATTGAAATCCCTCAATCCATTTCAGAGATACTGCTCCAAATAACTCGTTGTGAACTGATAAGGATCCGGACCAAATATTGCCTACATAAAAAAACAAGACGACCATGACGGCCCTATTTTGCTGACCTGATTTAATACAACGTCAATAGTTTTAAAAGTGTTAGCGCTATTAATACAAGAGGGCCAAGATGGCCCTATATCGCTCACCTGATGAACATGACCATGTTTGGAAATATGGCAAGAAATGAGATTTTTAAAAGATATGTCTTTTTAATAATGGACTTAGGTGTACCTTTACAAATGAATATATTGGATGGTAATGTTAGCAGTTTCAAAGCAATTATGTTAACTATTGCATTTAAAATCTGCTAAAGTTCTATTCAAGATACAGACGGAGTTGTATCAACTGAAAATCAGCAGTGTTACAGGAGTCAGTGTTTACTATGGATGTTGTTTGCTAAGAAAGGCAGTGGTTGTTGAGGAATTTGATGGACAGAGTGAAATTTTACTATAGGGACATATGTTAACTATCTTTTGTTGATGAACAGTTGTTCTTGGTGAATGAAAAAGAAGTCAAGAGCATATCAAATATTTCTTTTATTTGTGTATATACTTTTTGCAATTTACCACAAAATTGTTTGCATTATTGTAACAATAATTAGCAGAAACATTATGCAAATGAATCTTTTACTTGAAACATTCAAAGTTTTTTTTGTAAGTTTTACAGAAATCATTTGTTAAATAGAGCAAGCATTGGAACATTTTTTATTAAACAAAGCAGCCAATTTACACAATTTGCAGTATAGCAGTGTTTTTTTGCAAAAACATTCGTTGACAATAACAAATGTTTAGTGTTGTTGTGACATCAAGCATAACTTTAGTGCACTCGAGTACAGAGTGGACCAAAAAAAAAAAGCATATTTAAAGCTAAATACAAAACATATAGTAAACAACTATTACACTAAGTTCAGATAATGGAAACCACTTACATGAACAGTTGAGAATTTAACAAATTACCCTTATTTTGTTTATATTTATAATCATTATGCTGTTGTTTAAACAGACATTAAAACAACAAAGTGCAGCCACAAATTTGAGGTAACATGGTGACCAGATGTCTTACAAGTTTTTAGCTGGGCACTGAAATGAAGTGGACCACCTGATAATTTAAATAATCAGTGTTTACTAAGTTAGTACAGAAATACTGTGATAAAAAAGGTAGTACAGAAATACTGTGATAAAAAATTAATGTGTGGAATAACAGTTGACACAATGCAGAGGTAACTTCACAACGAAACAAATCTATTAAAATGGGCTTTCCTAAAACAAGGTAAAGTTGGTTAATAAAACTGAACAAATTGGTGACCCTTCAGTTTGGTTTTATAGTAACAATTGAATTTTCTTAAGAAGTAAATGAATAAGTATTTTTGGTGGGATAAACTTAACTAACAATTAATAGCTAAAATTTCAATCGCAAGATTCAAATTTACTAGATTTATACTATGTTTTAAGTGTATGGATGCAGAACACAAACCAGTATGAAGTCCAACTTTTAAATGGTATCATTTAATGTGTGCAGATTAGTAAACAAACTACAAAAGTATGCAAGGTAAGGTAAGTTTGAATTGGTTCAACTTTTCTAAGAACTTGCAACATAGTTATCACACCATTACAGAGGTAAACAATAAAGTTTTAACAACCTACAGGACAGGACGCTTTTCAGGGCAGAACTGTTTTATAAGTTACATTTGCACAAAGTAAGTTTTCAAAAAGGCTTTTGTAACACAGTCAAATGTAACTAGATATATCCAGTTTGCCATACTCAACTGTATGCAACTAAAAATACCACTGTTTAAATACACAAAATACTTATAAGGCTTCAACCAATGCTTAATGATAACTTTGCCAGTGGCTGCCCTTGTCAAGCAATTTTTGTGGTTTTTGTTTAAATCAGCAAATGGTAGTACTTTTTAAACTGACATTTATAGAAGTTGAGTATAACACAATCCAATTTAAAGTTAAACTTTTTAAACTTGAATATTTAAAGTATACAGATAAGTGATCAAACAATTAAGTATGCAGAAAAGAGAACAAACCTAACATCTAGTTAGGATAACAAGAAATTTGTGAAATGTTATTCTAAAGCATTTGGTACAATAGATTTGTAAACAACATGCAGATATACAGCAGATGTAAATGCAAGTTTGATTTTGAACAATTTGCAATATACTTATTATGCTGTAAAAATGGTAAATGATACTAAGTCTTGTGCCAGTGGTTGCTTTATTTAACCATGCCAGTGCTTGCTCCATCAGTTGTGTAAGTGTAAGTATAATAGTTTGAATAAGCAGACAGCATTACTTTCTCAATCAAATTTTAATAGACGTTGGGTACAAAACAAACCAGTACCAAGTTAGACTTTCTAAACCTGATTTTTGAAAGTATAAACAAGTGAACAAACTATCAAGTATGTAAGAAAGTGAACCTACTAAACATCTAGTTAAGGTAACAAAAAATTATCAAGAAGTTATTTACAAGCATTTGGCACATTAGTACAGCAATTTTAAATACAAGTTTGAATTTTTCATTACTTATTTTGAAGAATTTGCAACTTGCTTACTATGCCAGTACAACAATAATTGATGTGTGTGAAACACAAGGATAATCATGTTAATTGGAGTTTTTAAATAACATGTGCACAAAGCAAGTCAAAGATAAAGGGCTGCATAAGATAGCGACTAGTTTCATATCAACCTTTTAACCCTAAAGTTGCAGCTTTTTAGCTCACCTGGCTATGCCAGGGTGAGCTTTTCTGATCGATGATTGTCCGTCGTCCGTCCGTCGTCCGTCAACATTTTGATTCAAATGACATCTCCTCTGAAACCTCTAGGCCAATGTTGATAAAACTATGCAGGAATGTTCCTTGCATGAAGCTCTACCAAAATTGTTCAAAGAATTCCATTCCATGCAGAACTCTGGTTGCTATGGCAACAAATAGGAAAAACTTTAAAAATCTTCTTCTCTGAAACCACAAGGCCTAGAGCTTAGATATTTGGCATGTAGCATTGTCTAGTGGACCTCTACCAAGATTGTTCAAATTATGACCCCCGGGTCAAAATTGACCCCGCGGGTGGGCCCTTAGTTTTTGCATAGGAATATATAGGGAAAACTTTAAAAATCTTCTTCTCTGAAACCACAAGGCCTAGAGCTAAGATATTTGGCATGTAGCATTGTCTAGTAGACCTCTACCAAGATTGTTCAAATTATGACCCCCGGGTCAAAATTGACCCGCACCTGGGGGTCACTTAGTTTTGCATAGGAATATATAGGAAAAACTTTAAAAATCTTCTTCTCTGAAACCACAAGGCCTAGAGCTTAGATATTTGGCATGTAGCATTGGCTAGTGGACCTCTACCAATATTGTTCAAATTATGAGCCCCGGGTCAAAATTGACCCCGCTTCGGGGGTCACTTAGTTTTGCATAGGAATATATAGGAAAAACTTAAAAAATCTTCTTCTCTGAAACCACAAGGCCTAGAGCTTAGATATTTGGCATGTAGCATTGGCTAGTGGACCTCTACCAAGATTGTTCAAATTATGAGCCCCGGATCAAAATTGACCCCGCACCGGGGGTCACTTAGTTTTACACAGGCTTGTATAGTAAAAACTTAAAAAATCTTCTTCTCTGAAACTACAAGGCCTAGAGCTTAGATATTTGGCATGTAGCATTGGCTAGTGGACCTCTACCAATATTGTTCAAATTATGACCCCCAGGTCAAAATTGACCCCGCACCGGGGGTCACTTAGTTTTGCATAGGAATATATAGTAAAAACTTTAAAAATCTTCTTCTCTGAAACCACATGGCCTAGAGCTTAGATATTTGGCATGTAGCATTGCCTAGTAGACCACTTTAAAGTTTGTTCAAATTATGCCCCTGGGGTCAAAATTGACCTTGCCCCGGGGGGATCATTTGTTTTACAAAGGCGTATATAGGAAAACTTATTTGGTATATAACATTATCTAGTGATCTTCCACCAGGCAAGTGGACTTGTACCAAGGTGAGCGATATAGGGCCATCTTGGCCCTCTTGTTTAAATTAGGAAATGGCTGTACGTTTTTAAAGTGACATATAAACATAAACCAGTATCAAGTTAGACTTACTTAACTTGATCAATTAAAGTGTACATAAAGGGGTACAAACAATTAAGTATGCAGAAAAAGTGAACAAACTAATCAACTAGTAAGGATAACAAAAAATTAGCAAATACTTATTTACAAGCATTTGGCATGTTAGTTTTGTAAATAATATGCTGATACACAGTAGTTTTAATTGCAAGTTTTAATACCGATAATTTACTTGAATTATCTGCAACATATTTATAACGGCATTACAACAGGTAAACAAAAACTGCAGGTCAGGAGGCTTACATTGGCAGATGGAATTTAATATAACATCTACACAAAGCAACACCATATAAAGGGTTTTTGTAACATAGCTAATAGTATTAACATGAATTACTCAATTTTATGGGACTTAAAATACGGCGTTTTGGTAAATAAGCAAACGGTAGTACTTTTTAAAGCACCTCCTATAGTAGCCTAGTACAACACAAACTATGATGCAGTTAACTTCCAACTCGATTATTTAAGGTATTCAGACTCAGAGAGGTGAACAAACTATCAAGTATGCAGAAAAGTGAACAAACTGTACACATCTAGTTAATGTTTACAACATAAAATTATCATGAAGTATCTACAAGCATTTGGCACATAAGTTTTGTAAACAAAATGCAGACATTCAGCGATGTTAAATGCAAATTTTTATTGGGACAACTTTTTGTTTAAAATTTGCAACAATTTATTATGTCAATACAACAAATGAATGATGTGTGTGGGACACAATGCTAATCATGTCAGATGGCGATGTTAAACAACACTTGCATAAAGCAAGTCTAGGTAAACGGCTTTTGTAACATAGTCAATAGTATCTAATCCAACTTTTTAACCTTTTGCAACTCAAATTGCGGCTTGGTTTTAAAATTAAGCCATTGGCTGATGTTTTCAAAGTGACTTTTATAGTAGCTGAGTACAACAAAACTATGAGAAAGTTAAACTTTTAAACTTGTTCATTGAAGTATTCAGAGAGGTGAACAAACTATTAAGCATGCAGAAAAGTGAACAGACTGAACATCTTTTTAATGTTTACAACAAAAAATTATCATGAAGTACTTACAAGCATTTGGCACATTAGTTTTGTAAACAAAATGCAGACATTCAGCGATATTAAATGCAAATTCGAATTGGGACTTTTTTAAAAATTTGTGCGGGACACAATGCTGATATGGCAGATGGTGTATTTAAACAACACTTGTATAAAACAAGTCTAGGTAAATGGCTTTCGCAACATAGTGAATAGTTTCTATAGCAACCATTTAAGTCTTTGCAACTAAAATTGCAGCTTTGTTTAAATATTAAGCAATTGGCAGTACGTTTTCAAAGTGACATTTATAGTAGGTGAGTACAACACAAACCAATAACAAAAACCAATAACAAGTTAAACTTGTTCATTTAAAGGTGGTCAATGACTTTTAAGCAGCATTTTATGACAATTTTTACTTTTTGTATATTCTGTTCGAGATTTATTTAATGAACAAAAAGACCCATTACATAGAGTTAGATCTCTATCAGAAATTTACATTTCATTAAATTTTGTTATTACTCCCCTTTAATATCAGTTTTTAAAACGTTGGGTATTTCTTTTTCATTTCAATATAATCTCTACTTTTACATTTGAATTGGATAGATATACAAATATCTTAACATTCTGAACCAAAATGCAAATTTTAAACCTATGAGTAGCTTCTGAATTGATTTATTTCAAATCTTTCTTGGGTGCGCAAAATCTTACTTGAAATAAGCGCTTAATGAACATAAATGAGTGTAAACGATCAGATATTAAAGTTTGAAACAAATCTGTTTCATGGCCAAATTTCAATTATATTCCTTTAAAGTATACAGAGAAACAACTGAACAAATTTAGAAGTATGCAGTAATGAACAAGCTTAATATCTAGTTAAGATAACATGAAATTTTCAAAATGTTGTTCTCAAGCATTTGGCATGATATCTTTGTAAGCATATATGCCGATATACAACCGTTTTATATGCAAGCTTGAATTTAAACAAATTCTGTTGTATAACTTGCAGCCTATTTATCATGAAGTTACAACCAGTGAGCGATAAATGCAGGTCAAGAAGCTTAATTTGGCAGATGTAAAAAAGCGTGAAAAACAAAAATAATATCAAACAGGGAATGCCACGTACCAAAAACGCAGCCTCCCCAAAACGAGCCCCACAGCACCCAGAAGTGCACACACACACACACACATACGATCATAACCGTAATTTGTAGCATATCGTTTCTGTATTACTTTTGTAGGACATTTTAAAAAAGGTTTGAACTAATTTGAAATATCAACGAATGTAGTCAATATATTCCATTACCATGTCATTTGATGTTAAAAGCATGGTTTTGTTAGTAATTACGTAGAAACACACTAGTCTCTTATGATTGAATATTGTAGCACATTATTTTTGTGCTACAAAAACGTACACACACGAGTCTCTTAAGTCTCTTATGATAGAACATTGTAGCACATTATTCTTGTCCTACAAAAACGTACACACACAAATTGTTTTCTTACTGCCTATAGTGCAGTGTTTTTTCCTGTTGAATGCGCACAACTTACCTCAAAAATGAGAACGGAATTCTGGATATCTTCCTCTCATGAAACATGTACACCCAAAGTAAGGTTTCGAACCAACTTCGATAAGAGACAAGTGATTTGTTAAGTCAAAATAAAATCAGGATATTAAAAGAATTTTTTGAATGCACTTTTTAAATACATAAACTATTGATTGCTTTTCATACTTCTCCTGTCTTAGATTTACTAAGGATGTTTTTCCATGCACACGTATGCATGTAGCAGGTGCATGTTCTACTTAAGTGTTGATGTTAGTTGTGTGTAAGCTCACTCCCGTTGAATTAATGCAGTAATTTATTCAGCTCACTGTTATGCATGTAGATGATACCTGCGAAATATTGTTAATGACATGGCATCTGAGCAAAGGAGACCAAGCTGTTCTGGGAAGACAAATTACTGAACACTACAAATGGAAATTCAGTCAAAGACTATGTGGCATATCATACGATCATAAACGTAATTATTAGATTTACACCGAGTATGTAGCTAACTGTTAAAACGATGCTTATTTCGCAATAAAAGTTGAAAAGGGAGTATTATGTCTGTCCTACGAATTACAGTGTTGTGATAATTTAATTTCTTCATACTATCTTCTGATACACATTCCCTGATACCTGCTGCACTTTGAAGCACATTTACATTCGTGCTACAAAAGTAATGACATTAAGTAATAACACTCATCTTATCTGCTGCACTTTGAAGCACATTTGCCTACAATTTGAGGCCAAGATAAGAGACACTGAGGTAGCCCTAGGGGTCACAGCATGCCACAGAAGGTGACCAGGTAGGTTCCAACTTGGAACAAGAGGGCCATGATGGCCTTGGATCGCTCACCCGAGTATCACTGAACTTAAGGGACTAAACCACATCTGAAATGGAATTATAGGAGCCAAGTGAGTTTTCTTGAATAAACTTTAGAAAGGGCCATCCAAGATAACTATTGACCAAGTTTGGTGACAATCCATCCATTGGTTCATGAGATTTTTAAAGTTTTTTTTTCTATTTTTAGCCCTGGTTGTCCTTAATAGGGGCAGAGCAAAATTATTTGAACACAATTGAGAAAGGACCAGACAAAGTTGATACAGATCAAATTTCGTAACAATCCACCCATTGCTTTATGAGATGTTTAAAAGTTTCTCTATTTTTAGCCCTAGTGGCCCCTATTATGGGCCGACTACATTTATTTTAACAAATATGAAAGGAATTACATGCATCTTAATACGATACAGACCATGTTTAATGAACATTGATTAGTTTATGAAAAGCCATTTAAAGTTTTTTCTATTTTCAGCTCTGGTGGCCCCTAATAGGGGCCAAGTGAGTGTTCTTGAACAAAATTGAAAAGGCCATCCAAAGTTACTATAGACCAAGTTTGTTGACAATCCATCCATTGGTTCAGAGGAAGATGCTTAAAGGTTTTTTTTCTATTTTTAGCGCTGGCAGTCCTAAATAGGGGCCGAACAAATTTGTTTGAACAAAATAGGGAAAGGACCAGACAAAGTTGCTACAGGCCAAGTTTCAGGACAATCCATCCATTGCTTTATAAGATATTTAAAAGTTTCTCTATTTTTAGTCCTAGTGGCCCCTTATAGGGGCCGACTAAATCTATTTAAACAAATATGAAAGAGGATTGTCTTAGGATGCTACAGAAGTGAGTTTTCTTGAAGAAACTTGAAAAAGGGCCATCCATTTACTATAGACCAGGTGTGGTGACAATCCATCCAGTGGTCCACGAGATGTTTAAGAGGTTTTTTTTTCTATTTTAAGCCCTGGCAGCCCCTAGATGACGAGCAAATTTATTTGAACAAACTTGAGAAAGGACCATCCCAGGATGCTACAGGCCAAGTTTGGTGATAATCAATCCACTGGTTCATGAGATGTTTCAATGTTTTGATATTTTTTAGCTCTGGTGGCCCCTAAAAGGGTCGAAATGTTATCATTTGAACAAAACTTGATAGGGGACCTGGGACAATGCAAGGATGATGCATGCCAGACTTGAGTGGCCCAATAGTAAAATATTACCATTTTTGGTTTGAACCTACTTACAGCCCTATGACCGTGGTATATACCCATTAATGGACATTATTTATTGGCACTCGTGACTACAATATAACACCTACATATTTTGCAACTAGGGGTATGACATATGTAAAGTTCACAGAAATGAAACACTACACACAAATAAGTTTTCAAATTTTATTTCCGTGTTTTATTATAATAGGTACAGAATGGCTGAAAGCCTGACTATTTGTAATAACTACCTTATCATTCTACATAACACAAGTCTCGCCGATTTTTCAAGTGTAAAAATAGGTCAGTAACTTATTACATGACACTTTCTGTCAATTAAAGGGATACTCAGGCAAATAAATGACAAAAATATTAAAATGATGGTCTGGACAACCTGTTATAAACTAATATTTAGCCTTTCACCTCTGTGACCTTGAATTGGGGCTAGAGATCTGGGTTTTCTGGCAAACACACTTTCTTATTAGGGTGAACATTTGTGCCATGTTACTGCAAAATTCCACAAAAAATAAGTTATGATACAGACAAGCTAATATAAACTAATTTTTCACATTTCACCTGTGACCTTGAACTTTGGGTTACAAACCTGGTGTTTGCGCATGACTCACCGTCTTATTATGGTAAACATGTATGCCAAATTATTTTGCAATCAACCACAAATGTCAGGAGTTATGGTCTGGACAAAATTGGTGGACAGAAGCAAACACAGACATTATATCTCCATTGTGGCGACAATGTCAAGCTTTCTGCAAGCAGGCTCGACAAAAAACATCTAAATAATAATTTTACATGTAGTATGGAGTGACATACTAGAAGTTTCTAATTCTAGTGAGGATCAACTTTGCATCAAATTTATTGCAAACAATGAAAAAAAAAGTAAATTCAATTTAAATGACATTTCAATGTCTCATTTACAAAATTAAAAATAAACAAGAGCGATCAGTGATCACATGTGTCACCTGATGATAGCTTGAATTAAGCAATAGTATCGAGGGGTGATTGGGCAGTTTGTTGGAAAAATAACTTGGCTGTTTGAAACAACAATCATTAACGGGCTTCTATTCAAGGGCCATAACTCAGCTAAAAATAATTCAACCGAAAAAAAACTTAACAATGTGCAATACTTGTGGTACTTATCAATCTGTTACATTTCATTCAAAAGAGTAGTCCGGAAAAATAAAAATCATTAAAGGGCCATAGCTCTTGCAAAAATCATTGAACTGGAAAATGCAGATAATATGCACAACTAGACTTGATACTAATCATTCCTGTAAAGTTTGGGTGAAATCGCACCAGAAGTATTCTGGACACGTTTTGTGACGGACAGACAGATGGATGTACTTATGAAATGGTACTTATGTGACTTTTCCTTTAAACTTTTTAGCCATTTTTAGTCACACAAGGCTTAAAAAAAGACACACAAGTAAAAATGGAATGAACAAGTTTTGTGACGAACGGACAGACGACGGAGAAGTGATCAATATATGTCGCTTCTACTTTGTAGCAGGTGACACAACAAAGTGTGAAACTTTCACAAAAATGCCCATCAGTAATATGACAATCTAACTAAGTAACAGCTCATAACAAGAGCACATTACAAATGTAGTACTTCAATAGAAAATGAAATGAAACCAAAATCAAGACTTCTACAGAAATGTTTACACTCTTCAAACTCTCTAAACTGGTTGAATGCAACTACTCCAACATTATGGTTTTGAAAGTAAATTACATCAAAAATATTATCATCACAAAATGCCATCACTTGGCTCAATTCAAAAGGATTTAACAAAACAATTAATGCAACTGGGAAAACCATTTTTCATACTTATCTTTTACAATATGTCCTGAAAAATGAAAGGAAAAAAGGTTTAAACCATTTCTTAATGAAGTGCATGTTCTGTGATATTAGTAATACATTTTTTTTTCACAAAAATTAAAATTAGCTCTGTCCGTTTTAACTAGAAATAAAGTAAACCTGCTTAATTATGCACAAAATTACAAGTTTCATTTTTATAACACAAGCTAAGTCACAAATTACTAGCATGATATAAACTCAGAGAAGACAGTGCACTCAATTGTTCATAAGCGGAATTCTACTTGTCTAGATACAAAACAACATTTTATATTCATTTTTTACAGGTAAGTCAGAAATGACTGACATGTAACACTTTCAGAAAGTACAGTGCACTAGATTACTTCTTAAGGCAAATCTATTTGTCCATGTAAAAAAAAATTTATGGGCCGTTCCATGGGAAAACTTGTATTAGTGTAGAAAAATAAAACATTTTAGTGACAAAATATTCATGAAGAACATCTTTTACCTTTCAAATCTGAAAATTTGAAGAAGTTATCTTCACTATTTCAAAACTTACAATTATTTTATGTGAGTCACCAGACAAGTTTTGAGACATGACATCACGAACGTCATGAAAGTACTTTGACTTTGCCATGCATGTATATTTTATTATGTAATTTATATTATACATATAAAATACTTATTTCACATTTATGTACATAAATATTTAGGTATTGTTAAAAACACTTTACTAAAAAATAACTTTATCATTCATTATCGATTTCTTGAAGGGCCTTTTAGCTTAAGCTATAAAAGACCAGTTTTTCATCATTCGTTGATGTTCCTGAACTTCGGTTGCCATGACAACACAAATAATATTTTTATGTAAATAGCAAAGAAATTAATTTGCCTTGAGTACCATAATTAGAGTATTGCATTTTCTACTTTATGCATAAACACCAGACTTTTCAAGCTTTTTAAATGATCAATTATGCAATAATTACATAATGTCACTAATACAGGTTTTCTCATGGAATGGCCCATATATGTATCATAAGGTTAATTATTTTCAAGATAAGTCACAAATTACTGATGCATAACAAAAAATAGATGAAACACTGTACACACTTATTCAATAAGTCTAAACTCAAGTTTTATTTGTATTTCCTAAACAAGAGATGTTTGTAAAACATGTATGCCCCCTTGAGCAGCACTAAATTATGTAATGGCAAAGATAATTTGGTAAGGCAGATGGTTTTGACCTTGAAATCAATAGGGGTCATTTACAATTCATTACCAATCACCCTATGAAGTTTGAGGACTATAGGCCAAAGGATTCTCCATTGCTCTGACAAGTTTTTTCTATTGAATGTCAATGTGACCTTGATCTTCGACCCTAAAAACAATAGGGGTCATCTACTGTTCATGCCCAATCTTCATTTAAAGTTTGAGGACAATGGGTGAATTTGTTGTCGAGATGTTGATTAGAAACCATTTGGCATATCGACGGACCAACATGTGCAACATGTTCTTCGAAGGAGAGCATAAATAGTGCATACATATCTTAACACCTTAACAATAGCAGCTCATGCAATTAAAATAATTTCACAGGTTTGTACTTAATATAACATGTCAAAATACCAGAAAAACAAGAGGCCATGATGGCCCTGAAATCGCTCACCTGAATATAAAAACTCTCCATGACAAGGAGCAAGTAATATCACGAAGTTCATATTTGTATCTGAAATAGTGCATGTGTAAAAACATTACTGGTTGCTATTGCGAAGGTAAAACAACAGTTCCAAAAGATGTGTACATATAAGTTTAAATCAATGACCCTCTAGGGCGGGGCCAATTTTGACCCCAGAGCTTATATTTGAACAAACTTGGTAGACACACTAGAGGATGTTCCATGCTTTAAATATCTAAGCTCTAGCTCTTTGAGTTTTAAAAAAAGAATTTTCAAGTTTTTACTATATACATAAAAGGAAAATCAATGACCGCCCATGGCGCGACCAATTTTGACCCCAGGGCTTTTATTTGAACAAACTTTGTAGACTAGAAGATGTTTCATGCTAAATATCTAAGCTCTAGCTCTTAGATTTTTCTAAAAGATTTTTTTTGTTTTTACTAATACAAATTAGGATTTTGACCCTAGGGTTTTTATTTGAACAAACTTGGTAGACACTCACTAGAAGATGTTTCATGCCAAATATCTAAGCTCTAGCTATTTGTGTGTGTGGTTTTTTTAAAAAGATTTTTTAAAGTTTTCACTATATTATATAAGGAAAATCAATTCTTTAAAAGAAGATTTTTTGATTTTTTTCTTTTGGTTGCCATAGCAACCAGAGTTCTGCATGGAATTAAATTCCTTGAACAAGTTTTAAAGGTGACCACCAAAGAAACATTCCTGTAAAGTTTGGATGAAATTGGCTTAGTGGTTTCTGAGGAGATGTTGTTTTCAGTAAGTTTACGGAGGACGGACGGACGCCAGATGAAAAGCAATCACAAAAGCTCACCATGTCACTTTGTGACAGGTGGCCTAAAAACTATCAAAACTTGCTACACCTGGCTTAGATTAACCTTAACACACAATTATTTAGCATATACATATTTCTGTTTTCCTTAACAAACTGTTATATAATATACTACTGATATGAATACTTTTGATGTATTTTGAACAAGTAGCTGTGAAAATACTACTAAGGAATTATCATTTACAATACAAAGCAAATCAAGACATAGCAGAAATGACCATTTATATAATACTTCCTTGACAAATCACTTATCAGTTATAACAGTACTTCCTTAACACTTAACTTATGCAGTGCTTCCTTTAGACACCACTTATATAGTAATATCTTGACACACCACTTATGCCGTACTTCCTTCAACATGTAACTTATACAGTACTTCCTTAACACAATTTATGAAGTGCTTCCTCGAGACACCACTTATATAGTACTCTATCTACACATCACTTTTGTAGTACTTCCTCAACACGCCACTTATACAGTACATCCTTAACACACTAAACTTAATACAGTGCTTTCTTGACACATGGCAATTTATGAACACAAAAGACCACCACAAGAAAAGTTACAGAATCATGAAATATAGTAGAACAAGAACTGTCGAACGACACATATGCCCCCCTTTCTAGCCCTTGACTCATACTATTGGCAATTTTGTTATAGAAACATGCCATGGTACATGGAAGTGTTCAGTTAAAGAAAAAAGAAAAAAAATGACCTACTAGTTATAACCAATCAATATGTGAAATATAAAGACCTTTGAACTAGTGACTAATCAATATGTGAAATATAAAGACCTTTGAACTAGTGACTAATCAATATGTGAAATATGATGAAAAGTTTTCAAGGTAATTAGCGGAAACCATTCTTACATGAAAGGTCCCTGTGACCTTGGCCTTTGAACTAGTGATCCCAAAATCTATAGAGGTCATCTACTACATATGAATATTCAATATGTGAAATATGAAGATTTTGCAATAGTTTTCAAGATAACGAGCGGAAACCATTCTGACATTTAAGGCCCCTGTGACCTTGACCTTTGACATAGTGTTCCCAATATCAAAACATCTACTAGTTATGACCAATCAGTATGTGAAATATGAAAACTTTGGGATAAATAGTTTTCATGATAATGAGCGGATAATAATAACGCCCCTGTGACCTTGACCTTTGAACTAGTGACTCAAAAATCAATAGGGGCCATCTACTACATATGACCCATCAATATGTGAAATATGAAGACTTTGTTGTAGTTTTCAAGATAATGAGCAGAAACCATTCTGACATTTAAGGCCCCTGTGACGGCCGGACCAACATTAGCAAAACAATATACCCCCTCTTCTTCAAAGGGGGCATAAATATCATTTAAGTGGCAAAGAATTTCCCCCACATCACTGTAAACCAAATGTGGGTCTACATCTTGCCCTTTAGATTCTTAAGCTGGAATTTAATATGAAGCCATGTTCTGTTTGAGAGAACTTCATGTTTCATTTGTGCTTTCGTGATTTCTGCTTTACCAGGCAGCTTTTTGTCTGGCCCTTGCAAGAAAGAATTGAATGCCTCAAACAAAGCCTTCTTTTCTTCATACTTCCATGGCTTGTGGATCTGCTTTTTCTTCTTTCCTGTGAAAAATAAAAAAATATAACATCTGTGTGATTATATGGTTGTTTTTACATATAACTTGAGATGTTTTTAAAATTAGCAATCTATGGTTGCCAAGTTCAACAGTGAATTTACCTTAAATCCCAATTTGCAAAAAGAAATTCTAGCATGCAGCATTTACCGTATAAATTTGGCATCATGTATGTTACTTATTTTCAAATATAATAATTACCTGACACTGATGAACTCGTCTTAATTTTACCAAAAGAATATCAAATGTAATGCAGTTATCTGCATACATGTAAATTAAATAATACTGGCAGGGTGTTGCTTTTTTTTTAAACATAAATGTCTCTCCATTTATACTTATACATTTATATGCGCAAATACCCCTTGAAATGATCATTCCAATAAATTCTTATTTGAATTGCTTTAATAGTATGAAAGTACTACTGTAGGAAAACTTCACTAAAAAAAGACCATTAAAGGAATGTAACTGCCAAATATAATGCGAGCAGACTTTATGTATAAACAAGAGCATCACCAAGTACATGTAAATACGCCCGAAGCAAGTGCTTGTCAGTGTACACAACTTAAAAATGATAATTCATTGTAGGATTAAAATATATACTTTTTGGTCTTTATTTTGATGGGTGATCTTTTAAAAATGTGTATCCGTGTCCAGGTTTTCTCACAGCAAGGCTCAAAAATAAAACGACAGGCATCATCCTCTTACTGCCCTGACACGTCTGTGTTTGATTTTCCTTCTTCCAAAAGAGCTGTTGTATACAACTGTAAAAGTTTATCATTTTTCACTACAATATATACTTCATCTTTTAGCCTCATTGCCTCATAAAATTTTGCCAGAATCACCTGTGAACTAGAAGGTGATGATGCTGATTCTAAGATTGAACTCAAAGTGGTTATGTTAGACTGTAAACAGTTTTTTACTTTACTCCCAAACATAGAGGCACTACAATTTCTTGAATGTCTCAACAACTCTTTCAAGATTCAGAAAAAATCCATAGCAATGGACACATGCTTTATATTCTTCAGGTTTTCTGCTCTCAGTGGTTCGTCTTGAAACTTGAAATTCCCCACCAATGGCTTTTGATTTCTGGTTGTTTGCAAAAGCTCCTTTGTTTGATATTATCCTCCATAATGTTCTTCTTTCCCTTGAACCTTTTGGCTTGGCGACTGCTTGTTTAACAAGATCATTGTCTTTATGTTTTGTGGAAACATGTCGCGGGATGTCACATACTCTGGCTTGGCAAATAAAGCATGTGTGTTTTCTTTTCCAGTCTCTTTCTCCCTTTGCCAAATTGGAACTTCTTTTCTCAACTGACACTATAGGAAAAAACATCAACAAAACACTTAATATGAAACGGTTTAATAATAAATGTTCAGAAAGGCTTATACTAAAACAGACTTTAAATGACCTGTTTACTCCTCTATGGCCATCAATGGTAGAATGATTAGATAAAACAAGAGCTGTCACTGAAAAGTGACTTATGTCCCCGAAATGAAGCTTTGACATAAAATCTGCTAAATATGCCAAAATACCTGTAATATATGCCTGACCACCTTTGATAATGTCATTCCTAAAATTTCATTTATTCCATTAGAAGTGTAGGAGAAATAGTCTAAGCAAATTTTACTTAAACAAGACGTTACTATTGAAAGCTCCGCCATTTGTGCAGCGAATGGAATGTATCGCGAATGCACACTAGTGATGGAACTGATCACTTCTGTGAGTTTCATGAACGACCAGCAGTTTAACTGGAAAGCCAGCTTTTTTTCTATTTTAGCTCTGGCGGCCCTTTTGTGCGCGAAGCGGAACTTGCCAGTGATATGCACAAGGGATGGTACTGATCACTTCAGTGAAGCTTCATTGAAATCCCACCTGCAGTTTGACCTGTGAAAGCCGGACAAGATTTTCCTATTTATGCTCTGGCAGCCTTTTGTGCGCGGGCAGAACATGCCGGGGATAGCACACTAGGGATGGCACTGACCTTCTGTGAAGTTTCATGAAACCCCAGCGATTTTAGAGATGAAGGGGACAGATTTTTTATTTATAGCTCTGGCGGTCTTTTGTGCAGCAGAGCGAACCTGCCAGAGATATGCACACTAGGGTCGACACCCTGTGAAACCCTGTTTTGGAGATGAAGCGCGTAAAGATTTTTCTATTTATAGCTCTGGCAGGCATTTTGTGCAGCTTAGCGGAACGTGCCGGTGATATGCACAACTAGGGATGGTACTGATCAATTTCCACCAGTGATTTTGGAGATGAAGCGGGGACAAGATTACAGACTGCAATTACTAAATGCTGCCCTTCGGAGGCATCAAAAGTTTTTTCTTGTGGCAGCAGTTTAATTCAGTTGTAGCAAGTTATTTATTATCTTTCCCAAGTACAGTGATATTCATTCTAAAAATTTTAAAAAAGGGGCAGATTTTCCTCCTTACTTTGCAAAACAGGCGGATCTTTAAAAATAATGGGGTGCCATTATATATATTATCAAATGCAAAATTTTAATCTTTTGATATATTACCAGTACTATTCAGCTAGGCATCCCATAAAATGATGCTAGATAGTTTTGAGTTTAATTATGGATCCTGATGTGGGGTTTTCATTCATGTTTGAAAAATGTATACTATTTCTGAAAAATAGTGTGACGTCCTAGCTGCAAGTATAACTAATGATGCTTTTAAAACTTGAAATTCAAACAGCAAAATATTTACTAATTATTATAATTAGCAAATTATGTCATGTCAAACACGTATTAACATTAAGACATAGCAACCACCTGAGATTGTGATTTATAACCATCACAACCAAAATGAATGTACTTCAAAAGCTATAATCTTGATAATATGCAAATAAATATAGATTTTAGTTGTTCTACAGACAGAACGACTGCTAAACTGGAAATTTTGTCCAGTCCTGACCTAGTCCGTTTAAGTGAGTTTTTACTCTATATACAATGAATGCAACATCCAAGTTGAAACTTGGTGTCACATGACAGAAAATCTTTTACCTTAAAGTTTTAAGTGATAAATACTCAAAAAAATTTAAAATTAGTATTTAAAATTTGCTATACAGATTCTTGAAAGGGTTAAGTGGACATATAGCCTGATGATTGATATAACCCTCCGCTTCTACCCTACTTTTAATAACTCACAGTCGGGCTATAAGCCACAATATACCTGTCAAAAATCTGTATAACTAATAATATACAGTGGAACTTCCGAAAACCGGACCTTCCGAATACCGGAAACTTCTGAAAAACGGACGATTTGTTAAGTCCCGAAATTTACTCCTCTATCTTCTATGTTAAATGTACTTCCGAATACCGGAACTTCCAAATTCCGAATATCGGACGATATTTTCGTAAATTTTAACTTATCTCAGTACAAATTGTCTTCCAAAATCCGGACACTAGAAACACTCGGATCATAAACTAATTGTCTCCGGCAAAATGATTGCCATTGTTCGCCAATTAACGGTTATCGTTTATTTTGACACGTGTTAGAATCACAACCTGTCAATCAAAGGATTAAGAATGTAACATAAGACTGTAATTATTAGATAATGATATCGAATAAAGAAAGGATCGGCGGATTAGTGTTAGGTGAGTGAAAATTTTGAGAAAATTAATTTTGACGAAAATATGTATCATTTTGGAAAAAATGCCCGAGACAAGTCCGAAACGTCTAGAATTTAACTGTCCCTACAGGACAGAATTAAAATAATTTGTGAGTTTGAAGTGGTTCCAAACTCTTGAGGTGTGCGTTTTATTTTGAAATTTATTTAACATGATATTGAGCAAATAAAATTCTTTAAGTACAAATGTATCTTATTTCCCCCAAACACGTCGCAGATCGAACTTTGTTTGAGAACAGTGTCCTGTATATTCCATTTTGTGCTGCAATATGTTACACAAGGGTTACAATCACTTCTATACATTAAAACCTTAGGACTTTTCAAACAATGAAGAATCTTTTGATTATCTCTCCCTTTATCAGTCCTAATGACCCTACACTTCCAAATACCGGAAACTTCCAAAAACCGAACTTTTCTGCAGGTCCCGCCAGTGTTCGGTTTTCGGAAGTTCCACTGTATATAATATACCTCACCTTTGGGTTTATTTGTATCTTCAGGTAAACTCGAAGTGACACTATTGCACTGGACTGGAACTGGTGAGTTAGTACCTAAAAATTGTTGTACATAATTATATATTTACCAGGTGGGTTATTGAGAGCTTAACATGTACATAATAAGGATAAATGCACAGGCAATGTTATAGGTAGAGATGACACAAAAATGATTAACTTGAAAACATGAAAAAATGCTTTTTTCCAAGAGCCATAACTCTTGGAGTTTGAATGAAATTGCACCTGCAATTTTTAAGGAGTAATCTGGACAAATTTATTTTTGTGATGGACAAACAAACGAACGAGAAGTGATCCCTATATACGTAGCCACTACTCTGTAGCACATGACACAACAACTCACCACTCAATTTAAAACAGCATAGCTAAAATTGTTTAGTATCTCCACTTTAGTCACTTCAAATGTAGCACCTTTGTATTCAGACTTCAAGCTGCTTATGTAGCACATCAAAGATACTGAACAGAAAATTCACATAAACTTACCCTTCTCTTCAGTGTCGGAGTCACTAGAAGATTCATAGGATAAATCTTCTGCCTGGTAATCTGGATCACAAGGATCATCGTTAAAGTCATCTTGTCTATCTTGAACAATGCTGTAAGATTACAGAAATCACATTTTAGTGAACAATACATAAAAAGGGTCTTATGATTGTAAATATCATGCAATAGAATAATGCATACTGGTGTTTTCTTAATTCCTGTTTTGTTCCATCAATATTTAGACTGCTATTCTTTAATGTCCCAGACCAAATAATAAACAGTTGAAGAAGTTATTGATAGTCTTATGTACTTGCAATGGGTTTTTCTTGCGTTTTGAAATAAAGGTAATTACAGAAAGCATTGTGATATGTATCGCATCCCCAATTAGAAATCGCAAAACACATTGATATTCATTCGCTTGAGCTATACATATCGTGAATTGCAGCGTTTAGAAAACAATTATCGTGATGCGTACACTACAAGCACAGCTCTACTGATAAAGTGTGCACTTAACTGTATGAATGATTGGTTTACAATTAATAGTTCAGCCAATAAGAATCAAGATAACTATTTGACTATTAAACAACTCAAAAGGCGAAAATGACAAAAGAGGGATAAAGGAATAATTTTTTTATGAAGAATAGACTTGCCCGGCTGAACAGTTACTATCATAACCAAGTTGTCTGGTCAATTTTCAACTTTGCCTGGCAAGTGCTTATTTCTAACGCTGCATATCTATGAGAGATATTAACACAGTAAGAGTTAATGCTTACCTTAGCATTGGATAGTACGGTACAATATCTGATTTTTCTTCATCTGAACCGTCTATCATATCAGAGAAACCTACATAATTTTATTTCAACAAAATATTATTAGTTGAATGGTAAACAACAACAAAAATTACTTTAGGAATTATAAGACATTATAAATTGTTTTGTTTTTCTTTTGAAGACATAAAATTTAAAATAAGTAAGGCATAAAATTTCAAATTGTGAAGGGCCTGTAGATGAAAAATGCCCTTGAATGCAATAATTAAATGTGCAAAAACACATTAACTTGCTTTTGAAAACATTCCATAGGAGACAAATGTTAACTTATTAACTGTTTGAATGATTGAACAGAAACCTCAAAAAAGTATCAAACTTGACCTTTTCTTTTTAATTGCATACCAGTAGTGAACAAGAGGGCCATGATGGCCTGAAATTGCTCACCTGAATATAAAACTCTCCATGACAAGGAACAAGTAATATTGTTATCTATAAACAAAAGCAGATTTAAAATCTAAATCTAAAACTGATATCACAAAGTTCATATATGTATCTGAAATAGTGCATGTGTAAAAACATTACTGGTTGCTAATTCTAAGGGAAAACAACACTTCCAATAGATGAGTACATAATAAGAAAAATCAATGACCCTCTGGGGTAGGGCCAATTTTGACCCCAGAGCTTTTATTTGAACAAACTTGGTAGAAACCCATAAGATTTTTCATGCTTAACATCTAACCTGTAGCTCTTTGGGATTTTAAAAACAATATTTTTTAAGTTTTTACTATATACATGTAAGGAAAATCAATAACCCCTTTGGGCGGGGCCAATTTTGACACCAGTGCTTTTATTTGAACAAACTTGGTAGACACCCACTAACTAAAAGATGTTTCATGCTTAATATCTAAGCTCTAGCTCTTTCGTTTTTTTAAGTTTTTACTATACACATATGAGGAAAATCATGGAATACATATAAAGAAAATCAATGACCCCCTGGGGCTGGGCCAATTTTGACCCCAGGGCATTTATTTGAACAAACTTGGTAGACATCCACTAGAACATGTTTCATGCCAAATATCTCATCTATAGTGCTTTTGGATTGTCACAAGAAGATTTTTTTAGTTTTTACTATATACATATAAGGAAAATCAATGACCCCCTGGGGCGGGGCCAATTTCGACCCTAGAGCATTTATTTGAAAAACTTGGTAGACATACAGTAGAAGATGTTTGATGCCAAATATCTAAGCTCTATCTCTTTCGGTTTTTTTACAAGAAGATTTTTTAATTTTTTTCTTTCGGTTGCCATGGCAACCAGAATTTAGCATGGAATTTAATTCTTTGAACAATTTTTAAAGGGCTTCATGCAAAGAACATTCCTGCTTAGTTTTAACAATATTGGCCTATAGGTATAGGACGGATGCAGTACGTTCACAAAAGCTCACCCTTTTCGTGCTCAGGTGAGCTAAAAAGCAATACATTCTAAATTCAAACAAGCATTACATGCCGGTCCTGGACTTTACTCAGTACAGTCAAACTTGTGAACAACGGCTGGTCAAGGGAAACCGTGAAAACGGCCGTTGTTTGCAGGTGACCTTTGTTCGGAGGTGTGAGCAGTTGATATATTTTCATCATACTAAACATAGTTTATCAAGTTTCATCATCACTTGTCAGATAAACATGCTAAAAGCATTATCCGAATAACGATTTATCCGAATTTCGTGCATATGGTTTAATTTTGCAAACGGTCAAACATGACAAATCAAATGACAACATGATTATGTATCGTATCAACAATGGCATAATTTAGTTAATCGGCCTTAAAACGCTTATATAAGGCAAAAACTGTGACGCTGATCACTTTTTCGAAACAGGAAACGATCATTAAATTAACGTGGATTACGCCCCTTTGTCGTTGTTTAATTTCATTGCCGATTGTGAATAAAAATACAACGGCTTATTTACGAGATTTAAGTTTGTGTTTTTCAGTTTGATTGTAATAAATCAAACAATTTACTAAACGTACGTGATTGCATTAATTAGCTGAAATAAACGATTATTGTTAAGTTGCACAAACAATGAAAACTGCGACTCCAAATTGTGAAGACGTTCTGCATAAAATTTTACGTGTGAAGGTGACAATTAAATGTTAGCACTTCTTTTCATCACCAAAAGCATCTTTGATTATTGTGCCCGTCGTTTGAGGTGCAAACAACTTTACAAGAAACAAAATGCTCCGATTCAGCCAGCTGTAAAAATTTCAGTGGCCGTTGTTCGCATCATGGACCCGATGACGGGAAGCTTTTTTACTGGCCGCTGACCGCGGACGACAGGTGGTTGCTATTCCCGGCCCTTTTTAGAGCAAATTTGGACGGGGGGAATTCAGACTGGCCGTTGTCCGCAGGTGGCCGCTAGTAACAGGTGGTCGTTAGCACAAGTTTGACTGTACTTAACAATGTAAAGGACTCACATTTCAAGTAAAAAGATATTTGACTGACCAATATTTCATTGTTCAAAATAGGGAATAATTATCAAATATTTATCAGAGCAATGATGACTGTTTAACCTGATGGAAACTATTTTAAGTTTAAAGTCAAAAGCTCTGATATTTACTGAAGCATTTTCTTTTATTAGTGTAAGAAAAAATGAGGCATATCTGTCACAAAATTGTTTAAAATTACCTACTATCTACTCTTGTAAAGATACTTTACAAAAAAAACACTTTATAATGATAAATTAACTTTTCGATTTACAAGTTTTAATTATTTATAGTACCTTAACAAACTATACCAAAAGCTCCAGTGCTCTAGATAAACATCATTGTATTGTGTAAACAAATTAAATTTAATAAAAAAAAAACAGTTGAAATTTTAAATCAGTCAGACTTGAACGAAAAACAAATAGTGATCATATTTCAGGGTTACAAATGTTCCTAAAATTCAGTGAGGGAAAATGTACCAACTTGAAATTTCTAGTTTTTGAGAAAGAGAGAAAGAAAAAGCTAGAAACAGAAATCTAAACAAGGCAGTCTCAAGGACAGCTAAATCCCCTTCCGCAGCAGACATGAATGTGTACCTCTCGACTTTTAACCAACCATGACCTTAATGTTGTGCTTCTATATCATAAGCACATGGTGGTTATTATTTGTGCCAAGTTATTTAAAATCTTCCATTAAGTCTAAAATATATGAAGAAAATTTAACCTTGACCTTGTGGGTAGCAATCTGGATGTTGAGTTCTGCACATTGTGTCATGGAGGTGATCATTTGTGCAAAGGAATTCTAAAACTTTCTGTAAGGTAAGTTGGTAAGTTATAGAAAATGTGGACTTTATCATTTAACCTTAAAATATGACATTGACCTTGGGGATGGCAACCTGGATGTACTTGTGGGGTAGTAACCTGGATGTTGCGCTATGCAGATTGTGCCATGGTGGGGACATTTGTGCCAAGTAATTTCAAAACCTTTGAAATGTTTAAGTTAAAGAGCAGACATGACAAATAGATGTTATAACATTGGACCTTTAAGTGTGACCTTGACCTTGAGGGTAGTGACTTGATTATTGGGCTCTGCACATGATGTCATAATTTTGATCATTTCTGCCAAGTTATTTGAAAAACATTGCAGCAATTTAAATGTTATGGAGAGACTTTTTAACACTTGACCTAAAGTGTGACCTTGACCTTGGGGTAGCAACCCAATTATTGGGATCTGTGCCTGGTCTCATAATGGTGATCACTTGTGTCAAGTTATTTCAAAACATTTTCTGCGGTTTAAAAGTTATGGAGCGGACAAGAAAGTGTTATGGACGGACAGAGGCTATTCCTAAATTCTCCTCCTTTGCGGAAAGGGGATTAACACAGCCAACACAGAGGACCAGGTGATGACAATAGCTCTAACTTTCCTCAAGGTTGAGCTTAAAAGGATCAGAACTATTGGGTAAAAATTAAAGATAAGATAATAAAAAGTATACCTGAGAGACTTTGTCTTTGACATTCCTCATCATCCTTGTTCATGATGGATTCTATATCATTCATGGGTTCCACTGTGTGACAAGACAAAAGTATATATTTGTCTTAATGTCAATCATCATTCCATGAGGGCCGTATTTAATCAATTATATGCAGTGTTTTTCCCCCACACTTTTGGTATAGATGGCAGGCCCCATCAGGTGGGGAAAAAGTGGTCACTTGTAATTTTGGGCAAAGCCAAAATCATATGTAGTATATGTAGTTTGAAACAATCTTAAGCAATTTATTTAATATCAAAATAATTCAAACCAAAAAACTCTGCATATATCCTGTACTGTTCTCTTAAGTTATGTATCAGTCAAAGACCATGTTTATGTATTTGGTGGTGGTTTTTTTTTCTCACATTTTCGAGGGAATATTGGTTCGAAAATTGGGGAAACACATATACTTTTTCAGGTGGGGAATTTCGACCCTAAATTGGCTGTAAAAATCACTGATATGACACTTTTAAATATGACTTTGTGGTGCCTTTTAATATTACTGAATCATTTAGATTCTGAGATGAACCCTCTTGGGGTGATTCACTTAACATGGAACCAACTACATTTATATCTTTTTAAACATTAGGAAGATAAAGTTTGTATTTTTGCTAACTGTAAAAAAGTAAGGTTACCAGTGTCGACTTGCCATCCGAAGTCTTCTGCCACAAAATCTTCTAATGTCAATTCTGGATTGGTCAACAATGTGTGTTCGTATGCAGCTTTCTTACCAAAAACAATAACGGCTGACTTTGTGCCACAATATCTTGACTCTATCAATGAATAATACCTCTTGAGGGCTGCAATTTATTAATACTGATTTGTTTTCTACACACTTTAAGTATCAATCAATTGAAAATAGAAAAAATCGAACCCAAAAATGGCAAAATTGAAAATGTTGCAGGCATGGTTTGATACTTTCTCTTAACACCCCCACAGAAAAATGAAAATTAACATGCACATATAGAAATTAGATAAAAATGATCTTGACCTTCGACCTAGTGACCACAAAACATTTAGGGTAGCTCTCAATGACATACTTGAATTTGTGAAATTAAAAACTCGGGGAAAAAAGCAAAGGTTCAAGTTTTTTGACAGACACACTGAGCTGCAGAGGGCCAACAAAAAATATAATCCCTCTCTTTATATCAGGCTCTAAACTCTGATTATTATATATGTATGATCTTTAAAAATAAACAAAGCAAATTTCTCTTTTAGGAAAAACACTTTTACAACTTGTCTCATGGCTAAAACATACATCTATAAACACACATTGTAAATAACTTAGCACAAATACATACACAAATTTCAAACTCTTTATCCTTTGAACACCTGTAACGTAATAAAAGGTATACACAGGTTTGGCCTTCCATAGAAGTGACAGTGACCGTATGGAACACGTTTTGTCTGTATGAATTTAAAGGCTATGCCGACAGCTCCTGACTGTTGAAAACTCAGACGTCCGAGGCAAATGCTGACACTTTTAGACGACCTTGAAAATGACCTTGGACACAATTTTACCAGCTTTGAAAATTTTCATTTTACCAACGTTCGCGTACAGGCCCCTGTGGGATAGTGTTTTGAGCGCGTGCAAATATTTTTTCACAGACATAAAGCAGACATGTCGTACTCAAACCTAGGTATATTGACATCTTATGAGAAGGCTTGAAATTGACCTCCCGTTAGCAAAAAAAAAAAAAAAAAATAAAAAAAGAAGTCCATGCGCAGGTTAGCAGGCAGGGTGACCCCTGCGCGTGACCTCTGTAGGTGGGCCAATGGAAATTTTACTTTCATGTTACAGCTCAATCTATTTGCTGACGTATACAACACGCGCAGTAAACCGAAAGTAGCCAAAACGTGATGTACAGTGTTTACAAAAACGCATGCATGTCTGTCGAGTGTGTAACAAAATATGCCGGTGTCCAAAGGTTATACAAGAAAATTCTGTTCTTATGCCAAAGTCTCATGTTTGTCCCATTTTCAACCACTGACACACACTAAATGCAAATGCAGGTGAAATTAACCGAAAACACGGGTCTTACGGAATTCTATATATCCTTTGAACACCTGTAACGTAATAAAACGTATACGCGGGTTAAGACAGGTTTGGCCTTCCATAGAAGTGACAGTGACCGTATGGAACACGTTTTGTCTGTATGAATTTAAAGGCTATGCCAACAGCTCCTGACTGTTGAAAACTCAGACGTCCGAGGCAAATGCTGACACTTTTAGACGACCTTGAAAATGACCTTGGACACAATTTTACCAGCTTTGAAAATTTTCATTTTACCAACGTTCGCGTACAGGCCCCTGTGGGATAGTGTTTTGAGCGCGTGCAAATATTTTTTCACAGACATAAAGCAGACATGTCGTACTCAAACCTAGGTATATTGACATCTTATGAGAACGCTTGAAATTGACCTCCCGTTAGCAAAAAAAAAAAAAAAAAAAAAAAAAAAAAAAAAAAGAAGTCCATGCGCAGGTTAGCAGGCAGGGTGACCCCTGCGCGTGACCTCTGTAGGTGGGCCAATGGAAATTTTACTTTCATGTTACAGCTCAATCTATTTGCTGACGTATACAACACGCGCAGTAAACCGAAAGTAGCCAAAACGTGATGTACAGTGTTTACAAAAACGCATGCATGTCTGTCGAGTGTGTAACAAAATATGCCGGTGTCCAAAGGTTATGTAGCACATTTAAAGATGTACTACGCTCTTCTCCTAGAGTCGCCAACAAACTGGCCATGTATTAAAGTGAAAACATAGTATATGCAAATATAAATATGTAGCAAATATAAACATGTAGCATCTCATTACAACAAGTGACCCCTGAAAAGCCAAAATCAAACATGACTTACCAGCTTCTATATCAGGAGTAGAAGTCTGGACACCATCCTCATCCATGTCATCACCACCAGGATTACTGTCAAGACATGCTGGATTTTCTTTCAGTGCTGGATAGAATAATGGAAGTTTAAGTTGGTTATGGGAAAATTAAAACAAAGACAGATTATTAAGAATTGGGACCGGGTGGAGGCTAAATTAAACTCAAAACTATACTAGGAAAGGCAATCCTTTGAAGTTTTCGAATTATTCTCCACAATAAAAGGGAGATAAATATAAAACGGGACCAGGCCAAGTTATGGTTCTTCGTCTTTGCTATTCTAGAGTCGCCAACAAACAGGCCTTATATTAAAGTGAAAACATTATAAAAATATCAAGTATCTTAAAATATAACTAGAAGTTACATTAAAATCATCTGAAGAGAGAATAACCCAGGATTGTTTCAATCAAACATTATCTTTCATCAGGTACTTAAACTGACCTAAAATGTAGCACCTCTAATTTACATTTCAACACACTCCCTATGTAGCACCTCATTATAAGTGACCCCTGAAAAGCCAAAATCACACATGACTTACCAGCTGCTAGTTCTGGAGTAGAAGTCTGGACAACATCCTCATCCATGCCATCACCACCAGGATCACTGTCAAGGCATGCTGGACTTTCTTTCAGTGCTGGATAGTATAAAGGAAGTTGTAAGTTGGTTATGGGAAAAATAAAACAAAGTCGGATTAAAAAGAATTGTGACCAGATGGAGGCAGAATTCAATTCAAAACTATACTTTCAGTTTCAAGGGAATCCTTTGTATAGTTTTTGAATTATTCTCAACAAAAAATGGAGATAATTAAAAAACTGGACCAGGCCAAATTATGATTCTTGGTCTTTGCTCTTCTCCTAGAGTCGCCAACAAACAGGCCTTATATTAAAGTGAAAACATTATAAAAATATCAAGTATCTGAAAATATAACTAGAAGTTACATTAAAATCATCTGAAGAGAGAATAACCCAGGATTGTTTCAATCAAACAGTATCTTTCATCAGGTACTTAAACTGACCTAAAATGTAGTACCTCTAATTTACATTTCAACACACTCCCTATGTAGCACCTCATTATAAGTGACCCCTGAAAAGCCAAAATCACACATGACTTACCAGCTGCTAGTTCTGGAGTAGAAGTCTGGACACCATCCTCATCCATGTCATCACCACCAGGATTACTGTCAAGGCATGCTGGACTTTCTTTCAGTGCTGGATAGTATAAAGGAAGTTGTAAGTTGGTTATAGGAAAAATAAAACAAAGTCGGATTAAAAAGAATTGTGACCAGGTGGAGGCAGAATTCAATTCAAAACTATACTTTCAGTTTCAAGGGAATCCTTTGTTTAGTTTTTGAATTATTCTCAACAAAAAATGGAGATAATTAAAAAACTGGACCAGGCCAAATTATGATTCTTGGTCTTTGCTCTTCTCCTAGAGTCGCCAACAAACAGGCCTTATATTAAAGTGAAAACATTATAAAAATATCAAGTATCTGAAAATATAACTAGAAGTTACATTAAAATCATCTGAAGAGAGAATAACCCAGGATTGTTTCAATCAAACAGTATCTTTCATCAGGTACTTAAACTGACCTAAAATGTAGCACCTCTAATTTACATTTCAACACACTCCCACACATGACTTACCAGCTGCTAGTTCTGGAGTAGAAGTCTGGACACCATCCTCATCCATGTCATCACCACCAGGATTACTGTCAAGGCATGCTGGACTTTCTTTCAGTGCTGGATAGTATAAAGGAAGTTGTAAGTTGGTTATGGGAAAAATAAAACAAAGTCGGATTAAAAAGAATTGTGACCAGGTGGAGGCAGAATTCAATTCAAAACTATACTTTCAGTTTCAAGGGAATCCTTTGTATAGTTTTTGAATTATTCTCAACAAAAAATGGAGATAATTAAAAAACTGGACCAGGCCAAATTATGATTCTTGGTCTTTGCTCTTCTCCTAGAGTCGCCAACAAATAGGCCTTATATTAAAGTGAAAACATTATAAAAATATCAAGTATCTGAAAAATATAAAGTTACATTAACAATCAAACATTATCTTTCTTCAGGTACTTATACTTACCTAAAATGTAGCACCTCTAATTTACATTTCAACACACTCCCTATGTAGCACCTCATTACAACAAGTGACCCTTGAAAAGCCAAAATCAAACATGACTTACCAGCTGCTAGTTGTGGAGTAGAAGTCTGGACACCATCCTCATCCATGCCATCACCACCAGGATCACTGTCAAGGCATGCTGGACTTTCTTTCAGTGCTGGATAGTATAAAGATAGTTGAAAGTTGGTTATGGTAAAAATAAAACAATGTCAGATTAATAAAAATTTGGACCAGGTGGAGGCAGAATTCAATTCAAAACTATACTTTCAGTTTCAAGGGAATCCTTTGTATAGTTTTTGAATTATTCTCAACAAAAAATGGGAGATACTTCAAAAACCAGACCAGGCCGAATTATGGTTCTTGGCCTTTGCTCTTCTCCTAGAGTCGCCAACAAACAGGCCATATATTATAGTGAAAACATTATAAAAATATCAAGTATTCCACCAGGATCACTGTCAAGGCATGCTGGACTTTCTTTCAGTGCTGGATAGTATAATGAAAGTTGTAAGTTGGTTATGGGAAAAATAAAACAAAGACAGATTAAAAAAATTGGGACTTGGTGGAGGCAAAATTTTATTCAAAGCTATACTTCAAGTTTCATGGCAATGCTTTGTCTAGTTTTCAAATTATTCTCCATTAAAATGGGAGATAATTTATGAAAAGGACCAGGCTAAGATATTGTTCTTAAACTTCTTTTTTTTCTTTCTTTTTTTTTCTTTGAACATTATTTATGTGTCTCTCGGATCACTCCTGGTAAGAAAAGTGTTTCATTTTAATTATAGAATTGTTATCGTTATTTATTGTCTAAATTATGCCAAATTTATCATCAAATATGGTACCTTAAGTCTAATAAAATAAAAATGAGACGGTAAAAGTATTTTATATTTGAAAAGATCAACCAATTTATTTTTAAGAAAATTTAGGCAAACTTTGAAAACAGCCCCTCATTTTGATAAATTTTAGGGCTATTTTGAATAAGGCCCTCCAAGTAGAAAAATGGTCAAACAACTATTTAAAATGGGTGGGGTAAGGTAACATTTTTATTTGTATTTCAAACATTTTGAGTAGAAACAATAATTTTGCATGTGTCATTTGTTAGTTGAATGCTGTTATTTGTTTCTTAACAATGTACAACAGGAAACATTTTTTATTATGATCATATAATTGACTTATTTAGAGTTTCTCATTTCTGAAAAAGAGCCCTTCTAATAGCCAAGTTTTAGTTAAGAAAAATCTCCATAACTTGTAAACCATACGGTAAACTTTGTTCAAATTTTGCATACAGGTGTCCTTTAAGGTATATAACTGACCTATGTTGTCAATTTTATAGTTCCTCATAGTGCCAATTAGGGGGCTCACATCTTAAAGTGAAAACATAAAAATATCAAGTATCTTAAAATATAAATAGAAGTTACATTAAAATCATCTGAAAAGAAAATAACCAGGACTGTTTCAATCAAACATTATCTTCCATCAGGTACTTAAACTGACCTAAAATGTAGCACCTCTAATTTACATTTCAACACACTCCCT
>JAFMSR010000008.1:43219645-43254807 GCA_022818135.1 Saxidomus purpurata | reverse complement strand
AACTGCAAGGGAAGTTATGTCCTGCTGTGTACTTTTGCAAGTTAGACATTTACACCAAAATTAGAAAGTTCAATACTTACTACTCGAAAAACAATTGGCAACTTGAATAGATTTCAGCACAAAAACATATATTTATGTTATCTAGTGACCTTTACTTATATAGGTCTTGAATAACTTAATGATTCATTTTAATGAAGGATGTTCTCATTTTATGGAAATAAACTTTCATCAAGGTTTACTAAGTAAACTGTTTTTGCTCTGTAATGCATGCCACTGCTCTCAAGTGTATAAAAATCACCAGGTGGCTTTGTTTACAAACACAGACTTTATCAGCAATTAGCCACACCTCCCGGGAAATTCAAATCTGAGATCGTCTGCTTGACAGTTTGATTTTTTTTCTCAAAGTCACTTTTAGAAGTGATATGAAATTAAGATTTTTGGATGAACTGTTATGAAATGGCAAAGCTTACCTTTGTAACAAATTTCAAAGGAAACAGTTCTGTAACTTTGTCAAAATTTAAGAAAAAGGGTCTCTGATCTGAAACATGTTTGAAAATATTGAAAAACCTGCCCCAGCGCCATCTAGTGGTTTATATAGTCCTGCTGCCCCTTTAAGTCACAAAATACATATTGTAGAATATTCATAACTAACAATAAATGTCTCACAGACATGAGTGCTCCCGCAGTACAAAGCTTGAAAAGTGATATTTCTCTACGCCTGTCTAAGTGACGGGACGTATTATGGGAACATTTTAACAAAGTAAGTAGTGAATATCAATGACTCAGCGCAAAAATAGACTATCTCCTTGTATTTCTTTATACACATAGTCTAGTTTTGCAATGAGCACTCAATATGAAATTTCACATTTTGAGGCCTCTACATAAAACTAGTCTATGTGTATATAGACGTAGCAGCAGATTGGCTATTTTTGCATTGAGCCCTCGAATTTCCAACAGATGAAAAAAAGAAACAAAAGCCAAGCACTATTACTGACAAAAAGCAATTCTTACGAACACCAAAAAGATAACAATCACAATCAAGGATAATAAGTAGTGATAGAAATCGGTTGAATTTTTCACAATCGATTATCGGTTCAATCGGATGGGGTATAATCGATAACCTTCCGATTAATAATCGGTTGAACCAAAAGTAGCATTCAAGCAAGGCGCTACAATCTTCACCGATACATGAAGTAGTCTCTGCCACAGTTTTGGCAGGTTAACCCTTTATAATGCTGGAACAATAAATAGGTAATGCTACATGTCAACAATTGAAGCATTGGGCCTGATAAGAGATTTTTAAAGGGAATATTCAAAGGTTTTCTTATAGAAACCTGTGTAAAATCAAGAGACCCAAAGGCCTGAGGTCATGTTTTTTTAATATTGGCCTCCTGGTAAGGGCCAGAAACTGGTAGAAGACTAGAAGACGTTTTTGAAATAAATTGTTACCACAGAACTGATGGCCGAGTTTGCTTTTATGCTAGACAGACGATAAAGACCGATACGTCTATGATCCGGATGAAAATAAGGTGACATAGGCGCTCTATGTACAGAGTTTGTTTAAGCGTCTCAAAATCAAGATTATTTGTCGTTTGTTTGTAAACACAAAAATAATCAGTGAATCATTTTAATTTAAACTTGTTTCTTCCATCACGCGAGTCTAATGATCTCCCTTGGGTATGGTATAAAACTTTTACCGCGACGTTGCGGACCGGATATGTGTAATCGATTATTATCGCCCTTCATTTTACTAACCGATCGTCGGCGGCTAGCGACAATCGGAACATCACTAATAATAAGCACTTTCAATGCTGGGAAAATAAAATAAATAACAAAAAATTTTTTCAGGTGTTCTTTTCTTTCTCAGCTGGAACTTCAAACAGTCAACCAATATTGGGAGAAATCATCACATGATATAAAACAAAATGCCAACAATCAAAATTTCATAGAAACATAGCTTATATAAACTGTCATTTTGGCTATCAATGGAAAAATATGACGTTGTTTTACATATCAGGAGAAAAATAATTATAACCAATGTAGAGAAATAAAAATGTGAAACATGAAATGGTGAACTATGCCGAAAACGAGATCCTATGTCTGTATAAAATCTAGTGACCCCCAGGTGGGGTCAATTTTGACCCAGGGGCCATTAATTTTTTTACAGGTGCACTAGACAATGCTACACATCAAATATCTAATCTCTCGATGTTCCGGATTCAGACTGTCAACCAGGTTTGTCAAAAAATATATAGGAAAAAATATATGATTCTTTTTTAACAAGGCTATCAAAAAGGGTGTCACGCCCACTGCAAAGAAAGGACCGTTAATGAAAAGCAGAATTTTACAACAGTGGTACATGTGTGTAAAGGATGTGGTAGAGAAGTCTAATTTGATGACCTTGACCATCACTAAAGGTCAAACTGAAGATAAGGTCAGTAAGAGGATCCCCCACTGAACATATAACCCAACAAGAGCTGTCAGAAGGACAGCGCGCTCGACTTTTCTGTGCTTGTCGATAAAACAAAACTTTTGTCAGTAAAATTTCCAAGTTAAAAAGGGGCATAATTCTGTAAAAAATCAGAACAGAGTTGTGGGGATTGCTTTTCCAGGTGCAGATGTTGATAGTAAAGAAGTTTTTTTAAGTTTTAAGTAAATCCTTTTGATAGTATTAAAGATATTTGACCTAAAAAAAAAACCTTTACAAAAATTTCTAATTTTAAAAGGGGCATAAAAAAGTTATAGGGATTGCTTTTCCAGGTGCAGATGTTGATAGCAAAGAAGTATTTTAAGTTTTAAGTAAATCCCTTTGATAGTATTCAAGATATGAGACTTAAAAAAAAAGAGTTCAACCAAAATTTCCAAATTACAAAGGGGCATAAATCTGTCAAAAATCAGAGTTATGGGGATTGAGGATTAGGTCAGTAAGAGTATGCCACACTAAAAACATATAACACAAAAATAAAAGCAATCCATTGAACTGTTAATGAATACCAGCACTTACAACATTGGTACAAGAATGTGACGGACGGACGACGGACAGATGACTTTTGAATCCATTAGTCCTGCTCCAACTTAAAGTGGGCGTGACAAAAATATCTATGGAAGTTTTCACCAAAATACAGGAACTTCACAAGCCTTACACTTTAAGAAAAAGCATGTCATATTGCCAATTATATCTTTTCCCTGTTCCTTGAACAAAGACAAAGCCTTCTTCAAAAGTTTTTCTTAAAATAAATTAACCACTAATATCTGACCTTTGCAAGGAAATGGCTGTCAGCATAAACATTTTATGACAAAAGCGTTGAATACAGAACATTACACAGTTTGCAGTGGCACTGTGCCTGAACACATTTCAACATTAATTTGTGTCAAGGCAGCAATCTTAGGGGAAATTATTGTAGTTTTAAACTGATGCTGAGCGTAGCGAAGATGAAATATGGACTATTAATTTGAAGCTCTGGAGTAAATGTGACAAAATCCCCGAGTTCTGAGTGATTTTGCCGGAGTATTATGCATGTTTGATTTACATTCCAATCCGAGTTTGAAAATATAGGAATTTTAGGATCTATTTTAAAAAGATAGGTTAAATATTCTTTGAACACCTGTAACGTAATAAAACGTATACGCGGGTTAAGACAGGTTTGGCCTTCCATAGAAGTGACAGTGACCGTATGGAACACGTTTTGTCTGTATGAATTTAAAGGCTATGCCGACAGCTCCTGACTGTTGAAAACTCAGACGTCCGAGGCAAATGCTGACACTTTTAGACGACCTTGAAAATGACCTTGGACACAATTTTACCAGCTTTGAAAATTTTCATTTTACCAACGTTCGCGTACAGGCCCCTGTGGGATAGTGTTTTGAGCGCGTGCAAATATTTTTTCACAGACATAAAGCAGACATGTCGTACTCAAACCTAGGTATATTGACATGTTATGAGAACACTTGAAATTGACCTCCCGTTAGCAAAAAAAAAAAAAAAAAAAAAAGAAGTCCATGCGCAGGTTAGCAGGCAGGGTGACCTCTGTAGGTGGGCCAATGGAAATTTTACTTTCATGTTACAGCTCAATCTATTTGCTGACGTATACAACACGCGCAGTAAACCGAAAGTAGCCAAAACGTGATGTACAGTGTTTACAAAAACGCATGCATGTCTGTCGAGTGTGTAACAAAATATGCCAGTGTCCAAAGGTTATACAAGAAAATTCTGTTTTTATGCCAAAGTCTCATGTTTGTCCCATTTTCAACCACTGACACACACTAAATGCAAATGCAGGTGAAATTAACCGAAAACACGGGTCTTACGGAATTCTATATATCCTTTGAACACCTGTAACGTAATAAAACGTATACGCGGGTTAAGACAGGTTTGGCCTTCCATAGAAGTGACAGTGACCGTATGGAACACGTTTTGTCTGTATGAATTTAAAGGCTATGCCGACAGCTCCTGACTGTTGAAAACTCAGACGTCTGAGGCAAATGCTGACACTTTTAGACGACCTTGAAAATGACCTTGGACACAATTTTACCAGCTTTGAAAATTTTCATTTTACCAACGTTCGCGTACAGGCCCCTGTGGGATAGTGTTTTGAGCGCGTGCAAATATTTTTTTCACAGACGTAAAGCAGACATGTCGTACTCAAACCTAGGTATATTGACATCTTATGAGAACGCTTAAAATTGACCTCCCGTTAGCAAAAAAAAAAAAAAAAGTCCATGCGCAGGTTAGCAGGCAGGGTGACCACTGCGCGTGACCTCTGTAGGTGGGCCAATGGAAATTTTACTTTCATGTTACAGCTCAATCTATTTGCTGACGTATACAACACGCGCAGTAAACCGAAAGTAGCCAAAACGTGATGTACAGTGTTTACAAAAACGCATGCATGTCTGTCGAGTGTGTAACAAAATATGCCGGTGTCCAAAGGATATAGGAAGGGTCATGAAAATATCAGAATTTTCCCCAAAATATAGGAAAATATAGGAATATAGGATTTGGTTGACAGCCTTTTTTTTAGAAGTTTTTCATTTCTGTTGCCATGGTTCAACTTGCATGGAGCAACTTAGGTAGAGTTCATCCAAGGAACATATTTTTGAAGTTTTGCTGAAATTGACCGAAAAGTTCGAGGGGATGGCGCTTGAAGAAATTGTTGACGGATAACGCATGACAGACGATGACAGACCTCACACGATCACAGAAGTTGAGCAAAGAACTGTTGTGTGCAAAATCTCCTTTGTTCCTGATGGCTTTCCATGCATCTTTTCTTTCTCGTGTGCCTTTGCCAAACGCTAATGCCCTCTGGACTTCAACTTGTTCTCCCTTTGGATATTGCTTTTCGCAGAAAACACAAGCATGTTTTTTATCCCATTTCCTTCTCCCGTCTTCAGTTTTTTGCTACCAGCAACATATAACCCTTTTCTTTCATTTACTTTTGCAGTATTGATATTTTCTTTTCTGCTTTCATTAATTATACCCCCACAAAACGAAGTTTGGCGGGGTATATAGGAGTGAGCTTGTCGGTTGGTCGGTCGGTCGTTCTGTTGGTTTTCATGGTTTCCGGATGATAACTCACAACGATTTTACCCTTTTGAATAATTTTTGGTACACACGTGCAACTTCATGAAATACAGGTCAAGTTCAACTTTGGGGTCACTAGGGTCAAGGTCAAGGCCACTGTTACTAAAAATAGAAAAATGGTTTCCGCTCAATAACTCAAGTTAGGAGTGACCAGTTACAATGAAACTTGGTGTGTAGGTAGCTTGTGTGGAGAGGAAGCTTGGGATTGCATTTGGGGTCACTAGGGTCAAGGTCAAGGTCACTGTTACTAAACATAGAAAAATGGTTTCTGCTCAATAATTCAAGTTAGGAGTGACTAATTGCAATCAAACTCTGTGTGTAGGTAGCTTGTGTAGAGAGGAAGCTTGAGATTGCATTTGTGGTCACTAGGTTCAAGGTCAAGGGCACTGTTACTAAAAATAGAAAAATGGTTTTTGCTCAATAACTTTAGTTAGGAATGACCAATTGTAATGAAACTTGGTGTGTAGGTAGCTTGGGTGGAGAGGAAACTTTGGGTCACTAGGGTCAAGGTCACTAGGGTCAAGGTCAAGGTCACTGTTACTAAAAATAGATTTTTATTTATTTTTAGTGGTTAGATTGTTTTAAGCAAAAAAAATAATTTCCAGGGTCAAGGTCACTAGGGTCAAGGTCAAGGTCACTGTTACTATAAATAGATTTCTATTTAATTTTAGTTTTTAGATTGTTTTAAGCCAAAAAAAAAATTTTGGGGTCAAGGTCACTAGGGTCAAGGTCAAGGTCAGTGTTACTAAAAATAGATTTTTTAATCTATTTTTAGTTTTTAGATTGTTTTAAGCAAAAAGAAAAAATTCGGGGTCAAGGTCACTAGGGTCAAGGTCACTGTTACTAATAATAGAATTTTATTTATTTTTGGTTTTTAGATTGTTTTAAGCAAAAAAAATTTTGTGGGGTCAAGGTCACAAGGGTCAAGGTCAAGGTCACTGTTACTAAAAAAAAAAAAAATTGTTATTAAATTGTAGCAAAAAAGAATTGGGGGTCAAGGTCACAAGGGTCAAGGTCACTGTTACTGAAATAGGGGGGAGTCAAGGTGAGTGTTTTTTTTTTAATTCTACAATTTCTGCAGGCGCCGTTGAAACCTGCTTTTGCGGTTTTTGCGGCATTGCCGCGTCCTCTTGTTTCTTAATAAAGTGATATTTGTTTTTGTCTTTAAACATGTTTGAAATAAACCTATTAAATTGAACAATAATTGATAGTTTCTAACCTTACACATTTTGTATGCTATTAAAACAATACATTTACACAAGTTATTGTATAATAACTCAACGCTATGTCCTTGTGGCCATTCCTTTCTTATGGTTGCCATACTTCTGTGACAAAGCTGTATTGTGGGGGTATAATTCGTCACTCTTGTGTCTAGTTTCAACAGCTCTATTTGACATACGGTACCACCTTTTATGTACATCTATTGAATGACCGAGATGGTCCGTCACCCATCTGAGTTCTGCTTCAGACATATCGAGGAGCTGAAGTATGTCGCTAGGTACTTTCTCATCTCAGTAGCTGTAATGTATTTGGTGTTTTTCAACTCTGCTTGACACCCTATCTCTCGAACACAGTCACGCCCTCTGAGATACAATTTGGACATTTTATTAATTCTTCCAAACATGTATTTGTTCTCTTTGAAGGAGAAATATAAATCCCTATGCTGAAGCAGAAGATCAATCCCAATAACAGTTTCTGGTGGGAACAGTATGGGTACTTTCTTGTTTCCCTTTCGTCTGACATACCCCAGTTTCATTCGCTTGGCAAGGAGCTGTTCTTCAAGAGGTAAACTCTTTATTTCTTCAAGTACATTTTGGCCTTCCTTGATAGTTGGCCATTGAGTGACTTTCAGTTTCCCTGGCTCACCACCTCTCCTAGCATTGAAAATTATCAATCTTGTTACAAGTACCTTTTGTAGAGTAACGTAGGTCTCCCGGCCAACAGGTTCATTACACATCTGGTTGATTTTTGCCACACAATACTCCTTTAATTTTACAACATCAGACGTCAGTGGAAGTAGGTCAACTTCATCTTCTTTCCTCACCCGAGCAATGGCATCACTATTTCCCCAGGTTTTTCCACTCTTTCTCATATTTTAACATCATTTTTTGCGCTGTCTTATTTCCCTCATCATCATCAAAAGACAGAAAGTATCCCTCTAAAGCTGCAATTAGCCCCTTTAATGCTTAAGAAATAATAAATGCCTCCCTGTATTTTATCGTTGAATAAAATATAGTCAGGAATTTGGATGCGTAGTAATTAAGTCACGAGTGCGTAGCACGAGTGATTTAATTTTTCGCATCCAAATGACTGACTGTATTTTATTCAACGATAAAATATAGGGAACAATTTATTATTTCGATTCTAACACGTCATTTTTTTAAAAACAATCCCGAACTTTATTTAACGCGTAGTAGTACATCATTGTAACCTTAAAACGCGAGATACGATTGGACGCGCTTGTTTACATACGTCACGTCGTTACGTCATTTAAGGCACGTCGTCCTTGGAAAAACGTGCTGTATTTTATCGTAAAATAAAATACAGGCTTTTCCCTATAGGTTTATATAGGAAAAGCAGCCGCTTGTGTTAGAATTGACCATATTTCTTGCAGATACGGGGTTTTTCAACATCAATACCATCTTCACTGTAACGGAAACCACACAATTCACGGACAGCCTCCGCTATAATGTCCCAGTTCTTGCAATTCAGTACCTCAAGCCAATTCAGGTCTTTTTCTGCCATCTCCCTTACTTTCATCAGCAGTTTTGCAAGCTGTCTTATGGTATATGAAACATCTGTATGATGCTTCCCTTCCTGGATTAATGATACCAGTAAAACAGTTCAACAGGGTATCATTTTTAACGAGACTGTTAACTTTATCTTTCAATTTCAGTTTACTGAAAAAACCTTGTAACAGAAATTTTGCTGATTTTGCACATGCTGAGGAAGAAGTCATGACACTACTGACATGCGAAATACTTTTCTGGAAGGAACTATCCCTTTCTTTAGCAAATGAACCACTACAGTTCTTAGCATGACGCCACATAGATTTCTTCTGGAAGTACCCAAAACAATGTATGCATCCTACATAGTCATCAGTATTAACATTTTTGGAAGGACGTCGCACTACATGTAGCTCTCCACCAATCTCTTTTGCCTTATTATTATGAGCATAGGACCCTCTGTTGATCAATACCTTCCACAATGCTTGTCGTTCTTTTGACTTTTTAGGTTTTCTTAGAGCAGCTTGCACCAACTCATTATCACTGTGCATTGCTTCCAGGTGTCTTGGTATGTCACAAACGCTGACATTGCAAACAAAACAGAAATGCTTTCTTCCCCAATCTCTTTGACCTATGCCGAGCTCACTACTCCTTTGCTTTACAGTCACTTCTGGAATAACAATGCAAAGTAAAATTTTCAGCAATTCTGCTAGTAGTTCAAATTCCAATAGATAAATCAATATTTTAATTGTGTCTGAAATATGCAGGCTTCTCTCCAAGGCCAATTAAGCAGAGCACATCCGCTATCCTTAATTCAGATGTGACTTTACATGCTGTGCTATACAGCTATCCTTCAAATCACTGCATGTTTAGATATTGTTTTAGCAATTTTTATCACTTTATTCTGGTCAAATTAAACACAAATTTGTTAGGTTTTCTTAACTTTTGTAGTTGCCCAACATTATCTAGTATTGTGGAAACTTGGAATTATTGCCCGATTACTGTGGTATCATTCAATTTTGCTGTCACAAAATTGTGTGTTTAAACTGGGAGTTTGGCGCAGTCTTTAATTTTGCATTTTAAATTTTGGCTAAAAAAACCACAACATCCATAAAAGTGTCAAAACAAAACGACTCTTGTATATATAGTGTGACTGAACTATGTACATTTTATATGCAAATTATAGGTGCGCTCCTTTTTTATTACCCTGATCAATAAACACAACAAGTCCAGCTGATAAATGAGGATAATAAAAAGGATGGATTACCTCAATTCAAAAGTACGTCTATTCTAACAACAATGAATTTTTCACTAAAAAAAGTGAAACTAGACATGTGTCCATAGGACACGGATGCCCCCGCAACATCTTGCACGCTAAACTTTAAGTTCTAAGTTCACAAAGGGCCATAATGCAGTCAAAATCTAAGCTAGAGTTATGGGCCTTGAACACTGAACTCCAATTATAATCTCAAAGACATGTGTAAAGTTTCAAGCAAATACCTTCAGTGGTTAATGAGATGTCGCATGCAAAACTTTGACCAAAGTGTTACACCGACACAGACACCTCCTAACTCTGACCTTGGACCTGTGAACCTCGGTCTTACAAGTGAATGGGTTTACACAAGACGCAATGTTTACTTAAAGCACAAAGCATTCCAACATGAACATCATCTGATTTTTTAGAATAATAATACAATACAATACAATCCTTTACTGTGACCTTGACCTTGTGACCTAGGCACCTGGGTCTTGCACGCGACACGTCATAGTAGCATAGTCTTAAATTCATGCCCCCCTGTTCAGCTGAGCTAAAAATATGACCTCATCAGCATGAGGTTAGTTTACTCCTGGGGGCATGATTTGAACAATCTTGGTAGAGGACCAATAGACAATGCTACATACTAAATATTTAAGCTTTAGGCTTTGCAGTTATAATGGAGAAGATTTTTTAAAAAGTTTTTCCTTTTGGTTGCCATAGCAACTACAGTTCTGCAAGGAATGGCATAATTTGAACAACTTTGGTAGAACTTTATATAGGGAACATCCCTGCCAAGTTTCATTAACATTGCCCAGTGGTTTCAGACATGTCATTTAAAGCAAAATGCTTGCTCGGGTGAGCTAAAAATGATACCACAGTATTGGGGGAAATAGTCACTATATTGAATTTGGAATGGTCTGGTTACTAGTACCTTTCATGTAAGGCATAAAGTTCTTACATGACATTTAACACAGTTGCATACCACTAACTTCTGGTATTTATAAATATTCAGTATTTACCAACAGAGCTAGTTCTCCAGTTATTTGAATTCTATCCAGTGTTATCCAACAAGCCCATCAAACAAGGGCTTCCATATAAAAGCTTGCTCAAATATTCTTAGTGCTTTATCATATAAATATTACATGGCTGACGGGGTGACAGTAAAATTGTCAACTTGAACAAATACTGTCAATCCAGGCAAAGCCTCGGTCGCCAGTATTTTCGAAAGTTGACAAATTTACTGTCACTCCGTCAGCCATGTAATATCTATTTTATTATACCAAAAAAAAGATAGTAGCAAACAGATGTTTGCATACAATCATATTTTAATAAGTGCCTAGTGATCCAGATGACAAAAAATGCTATTTAAAGCAGAGGGTGTGTGACTGTCTAATGCACAAATGTACACCACCGCGCAGGCGCTAGTAAAACTATCACTCGGATAATAGTAAAAATCATGGAAATGCATGGTAGTATGCAAACTATTCTCTTTTGCCAGATAGAAAATTTACATTAGTATTTTAAATGAGGTATAATAGAATAAAATGTCTTTAAAAAATCCAATTGCATCATTTTCTGCATCAAAAAGAAAAAAATTCATTTGATTGATATTCAATATAGGAAATTTATTGAGGAATTATGTTAAGGTCCAAGCATTAGTTCAAGATATATTATAAATGTACATTTATAAATTTCAGGTTATGATACCTTTCACTCCTTCCTTTTCAGTAGCTGTTGAACTAGTAATTACACAATCTTGCAATCTCTTCAAATGCTTCTTGGACAGAGGATTTCTGACCTTATCAGCATCTGAAAGTTAAGGTGAATTAACTCAGTCCAACATAAATATTTAAGTGAAAATGTTAAAACAAGGTCAAAACAAGTATTCCTGACACAAATGAAAACTGAAATTAATCCTACATGTTGTTTCATTTCATACTTTCCCCAAAAGTAGGTGCAGCAAGTTTCAAAAGAATACAGTAAAGGGTCCACACCTCTGGATCCAGGTTTTTTTACAAGTGGAAGTCTGCTTGCCAGTACCAGGTTAAAATCGCTGCAGGCAAGTGATTTTTGAGAGATGGCAGTCTGCCGGGCAAGCGAGTTTTTCGTAATGATGTCTTTTGGGTACTTCCTCTTTACGAGAATTTGTTTCTTTGGGTTCATAAGAATATGAATAGCCGATAAATGTAAAAGCCTTTTCCTATTGGATATTAGGCTGGAAGCAACCAATCAAATTGCTCGAAACATATGAAGTTGGATTTTTTTTTTTAAATATGACGGATGGCTTTGGTAGCCCCATAAATTCCCAATGTTTTTGCAAGTCTGTGACAAATAAAAAATTTACTGCATATATATGCCTTTCAATGCCTCTATCTTTTCCTTTATAGATACACCTTTTCTGATTTCCATACAAATATAGACCACTCCCAAACAGATACAAAGTCCCTAAATTACATTTTTATAAAGTTTTAACAATTTATCAAAGGTAATTTTCTTAAAAAATATGTAGTGAATATGTACTTTTGAAAATTATACATAATTTATCTGTAAGAATCCCTCCTGCCACCCAGGGAATCCTAGTAATGGAAATTTCTGTAAATGCTCACAATCTGGTGATAGCCTTACAAGGTCATTTTCTTTTTTTATAGCTTACACATTTATGCTGCTATTTATGTACAGACCCCTAGACATAACTGCTTAACTGATTTCCAAACAGTTTAAAAATGTTTCAGGATAATTTCAGAGAAATGGTGTACCAAGATAAATGCAAACATTTGCCGATTTATTGGTGTAGAAAGGGATGTATAAGATCAGATTAACTCTTAACATTTTTAACCAGGTTTTCCGAAGGAAAAATCCTGGTTATTAGATTGGGGACTGTCGGCGGGCGGGCGTAAACAATTTCTTCTGTGCGCAACTCCTCCTACATTTCTCAACGGATTTCAACCAAACTTTCACAGAAGTATTGTCATGAAGTGCCCTGGCGCATATTGTCGGGGTTTTGTGATTTGGTCATTTTTGACAGAGTTATGGCCCTTTGTTTTTTTTCACATGTTATTCTTCTGTGCGCAACTCCTCCTACATTTCTCAAGGGATTTCAACCAAACTTTCACAGAAGTATTGTCATGAAGTGCCCTGGCGCATATTTTCCGGGTTTTGTGATTTGGTCATTTTTGACAGAATTATGGCCCTTTGTTTTTTTTCACATGTAATTCTTCTGTGCGCAACTCCTTCTATACTTCTCAAGGGATTTCAACCAAACTTTCACAGAATTATTGTCATCAAGTGCCCTGGCGCATATTGTCGGGGTTTTGTGATTTGATCATTTTTGACAGAATTATGGGCCTTTGTTTTTTTCCACATAATGTAATATATATAGAGAAATACTCTTCTGTGTGCAACTCCTACATTTCTCAAGGGATTTCAACCAAACTTTCACAGAACTATAATTGTGAACTAAAGAATTTTGAATATATAATGTTCTGCCCCTGGTCGTCCGTCCGTCCGTTAGCAATTTTGTGTCTCCTTATTTAAGTATATATAAAAGGGAGAATACTCTGTTATTATAAAAGGGAGAATACTCTGTTATTACTGTCTATTTTTAGAATAGATTACCAGTCCTGTATACTTTGGAGTATTCTGTTACAGTAAGATGACAAAATTTCTCATGAGACCAGCGGTTCAAACCCCACACAGAGCAAGTTTTTTTTTTTTTTTTTTTTTATAATTTTTGCCTGAATTATGGCCCTTTGCTTTTTTTCCATGTATGTTATATATAGAAGAATACTGTCACGTGCCCACTTCCTCCTACATTTCTCAAGATATTTAAACCAAACTCTCACACAACTGTTGTCATCAAGTGCCCTCGTGCATATTGTCTGGGTTTTGTGTTTGGATCAATTTTGCCTGAATTATGGCCCTTTGCTTTTTTACACATGTAATATATAGAAGAAGACCTTTGTTTCTTTTTTCACATTATGTATATCTACTGACTTTAAAACACATTTGCGCTCGGCCAGCAGACTGGAAAATGAAAACCTGGTTTTGTGACAATTTCCTGTCACTTGTCTGTTCATTGTTTTTATTCAGAAAACAGGTTTTTTGATGCATGGGAGGGCAAGAAGAATTTCAAGGTAGCTTGTCCCTTGGGCAAGTGAAAGTCAAATCCTTAAAAAGAACCCTGTGGATCCCTAATTCGATAAAGAGTAAATTTCATCAGGGACATTATAGACTAACCATTTAACTGTGCCTGACCTAACACTGAGAACTCCTGCAACTTGTGACCACACATTGTAACTCATATGTATCCTGTAGTACAAATAGAAAACAGACATCCACCAATCCTAATAGTTGATCATTACAGACAAAGGAAAGGTAACAAAAACACAAAAGGTATTGACCTGTACACATTTTGTCAGATCTCGAATCTTGTTAGGTTCATATAAGGACAAAATGAAGAATCAAAGATCACTGTAATGTGCCATATACATAAACTGTTTAATGTTGATTATTCCAAAAGTTACCTTGGTCAGTTATTATACACTCATCATTCTCATTATCACTTGATTCATATTCTGAAGGTTTATAGTCTGGATCCTTCCAGTCGTCCTCATGATGATGATGATCATCATTTATCCCCCCGCCGAAGGCAAAGGGGATATTAGAAATGGTCTTTGTCCGTCTGTCCGTCCGTCCGTCCGTCCGTCCCAATTTTGTCCGGAGCAAAACTCCAAAAGTACTTGAGCGATTTTCTTCAAACTTCATACACTGACAGAGAACATTGGGAGGAAGTGCAGTGTGTAAGAACAATAACTACCTTGCCTACTTTTAGAGTTATTCCCCTTTATCAGATTTACTTGAAAAACTTTGTCCGGAGCATAACTCCAAAAGTACTAGAGGGATTTTCTTCAAACTTAATACACTGACATAGCACATTGGTAGGAAGTGCAGTGTGCAAGAACAATAACTCTACCTTGCCTACTTTTAGAGTTATTCCCCTTTATCAGATTTACTTTAAAAGTTTTGTCCAGAGCATAACTCCAAAAGTACTTGAGGGATTTTCTTCAAACTTAATACACTGACATAGCACATTGGTAGAAAGTGCAGTGTGCAAGAACAATAACTCTACCTTGCCTACTTTTAGAGTTATTCCCCTTTATCAGATTTACTTGTCCGAAGCATAACTCCAAAAGTACTTGAGTGATTTTCTTCAAACTTAATACACTGACATAGCACATTGGTAGGAAGTGCAGTGTGCAAGAACAATAACTCTACCTTGCCTACTTTTGGAGTTATTCCTCTTTATCAGATTTACTTTAAAAGTTTTGCCCAGAGCATAACTCCAAAAGTACTAGAGGGATTTACTTCAAACTTAATACACTGACATAGCACATTGGTAGGAAGTGCAGTGTGCAAGAACAATAACTCTACCTTGCCTACTTTTAGAGTTATTCCCCTTTATCAGATTTACTTGTCCGAAGCATAACTCCAAAAGTACTTGAGGGATTTTCTTCAAACTTAATACACTGACATAGCACATTGGTAGGAAGTGCAGTGTGTAAGAACAATAACTCTACCTTGCCTACTTTTAGAGTTATTCCCCGTTATCAGATTTACTTGAAAAAAAATTTCTGGAGCATAACTCCAAAAGTACTAGAGGGATTTTCTTCAAACTTAATACACTGACATAGCACATTGGTAGGAAGTGCAGTATGCAAGAACAATAACTCTACCTTGCCTACTTTTAGTCAAATAGAAAAATATCATACCTATACTGATAATGAACATTAATATAATTTTGCAAACCTTCTCTTCATTGCCTTATTCTTTTTCCACTTACTTGAAAACTGTACTCAGCATGACCATAACTATACGGCTTTTTAAGGATTTCCTCTCACCAAGTAAAATGTACGAAAGTACAACCTTCAGATGAGCGTCCATCCACCTCAAATGAACACTTTTCCTCCTTAACCTTCTGGATGACCGTCTTCAAGTCCGTCTCTTCCGAGACGATCAAAATATATTTTGCGTTTGTTGACATCGTTTCACTGTCACTAGGATTTTGTCACCTAGTCTTAGTTCTCTATGGCTATGGATTTATTTTTTTCTAAATCAAGAATATATTTCTTGTCTATTTGACCATCTTGTGTGGGAAAAGTCTAACGTTGTTTGGTAAAGTTTTCTTAATAAAATCGAAAGCGTCTATTGTCAGCCATCAACTGCAAATGCCCATTGTCGCCTATAGCAATATTGTGCCCATCTGAAAACATACAAAAACAAAGCTAATAAATATTTGTACAGGAGACGTTAGTTTTCGCCCCGTCCCCCACCCCTATCTGAAATACTACTGCTGTATGATTTATTCACTGACCAACCGTCATCCAAATAAACTATAATTTTGATACCATTAGTGCGCCAAAACTTGACTAATTTGCGGAGTACTTTGGTAAAAATGTATCCAGCAAATGTAATACTTCGTTACACCAGCGTCACTAATACTGAAACCTAAAAAAGTTTATGTTTTGGTACAATATCTACATGGTGATACCCGGATGTTAGATCGAACTTTATCATGAATCCATCTTTAACAACAAAATCAAGAACGAAGCTTAAGTCTTCGAAAGTGATCTTTACGGTAAAAATGTAATACTTCGTTACAGCAGCGTCACTAATACTGAAACCTAAAAAAGTTTGATGTTTTGGGACAATATCTACATGGTGATACCCGGATTTTAGATCGAACTTTATCATGAATCCATCTTTAACAACAAAATCAAGAGCTAAGCTTAAGTCTTCGAAAGTGATCTTTTGCTTCCACACGCACTTGTTGACATGCCAAAGATCAAGAATGAGGCATTTCTTACTGGATCTATTAATAGAAACGGTGAGTGGGTTAACTACTAAAGGCTTAAACGGAACTTCGACTACCCTGTGCGACAGAACTAATTCTGATACAGCTTTAATGAACTGCAAGTTATCCAAGGCCGACTTGTTATTCCTTAAAAAAAAAACAGGCTGAGGTGTATGAATAAAAGGTATAGAGTAGCCCTTCGAAATGACTTATAAGAGTTACAAGGTATTTTTTCCCAAAATTTAAAATTTCGTTTTAGCCTACCCATTACAAATGTAGAATCAGAATTTTCTAAGTTAGTGGTTTCTTGATGCTCAAAGTAAGACTCATGGTCCAGATATTCACCTGAAAAAAGATACTCATCTTTAAAATTCTGTTCTGAGAGTTCACTATTTCTTGTCGGGTGTGGTTCTGGTACTTCCGGCAGCAGAAAAGGGCTTAAAGGTGAAGGGGTTGTGTGGGCAACTTCTCCTAAAGTGGCTGTACTTTCCACAGGCAAAACATTGATCTGTAGAATGTGCGCCGAACGGGGAGCTGGTGTTGAATCTCCGAGAAATGGCTGGTTTTGATACGGCAGAAAACCACCAGTAGAAGGAAGGCGATAAGGCTGTGCTCTAGGAGAGAAAAAAGACTTTTTCTCAGCTTTCTTGGCTGAAGAGCGTTTCTGCTTTCTTAATTTTCCTCGAGTCATCGGGGTTGGAGGCGAGATCATCTTCCTCATACTCAGCAACGGTAGCCCAACCAGCTGGAGACTTACCTGCCAGCCGGATTAACTTGTTTCTTTGTTTAATTTTGTCCTCGAGAGTTGCAGAGCTCAATCACATCAAAACCCGAAAGAGGATCGGAAACTTGCTAAATTTGTTTAACACTCTCCAACAAACTGTTGTTAAAGTCCAGCTGTTTCTGATGACCTGTTTTATTTAGAACAACTTTACTGTCCGAATTAGTTGAAAACTTGGGAATTAAAAGCTCCCTCTTGAATTCACTAAATGATTAGATTTAATATCCTCCGCATTTAATGAATTGGTCTCGCTCATCGTTAAAATAATAAGGCCAAACGGCTTGAATTAGCTACCTCGAATGACCTATATACACATTTGATGCACTAATAAAACTGCTATTTCCTGCCTAAAGAAACCATGCCTACCCCTTGTGGTCAGTTGTGTAAATGTAAACACATTAAAGGTAGATCTTCAATAACAGTAAATACATCTATGTCAGGGTACATCTGATGGGTAACTAAAATACAGATGCGACAGATAGCAAAAATTATGTTGTATATTTCTGATCATGTGTGCGTGCGTGTGCACGCATGTCATTGTGTGTGCGCCAGTGAACGGTGCAACGTAAATGTTATCCTAGTGTCTAGACATTTTATATATACTAAATATAATAAATAGAAAAGGAGTTAAAAAGAAAGAAAAAGAAAGAAAGAAATTAATATTACAGAAGAAAGTCCTACACCTGTTCCTCTGCCTTCTTGACATCCATTTTTTCTACAAAAGTTTTTCGCTCTGTGATCAACTCTTCAAATGAATCTGACTGCAAATGTGACTTATTCTGGTAATGGAATGACTTCAAGACACCTGGTCTTATTTACATTCAATTTATTAATGTGTGCAATTTCTGAAACAGTTGGATGACATTAGAAGTGTCAGTATTTGATTTAGTTACTTTTTGTTTGAAAATTTTAAGAGAGAATGTTATGCCATAGCTTTTCAGGAAACTTTGATCAGGTGAGAATGAAAAAAATTGAAATTATTCAAAGGTCATGAAAATGCATGACAGTGTTAACTTTTAAAAAGTCTTTATATGATGGGAATTTTATGAAATTTTGATCAAACTATCCAACCAAAGATGGCTTCAGTATATTGATACATTCGTCATGTTCTTAAATATTGTTGTTATAGCAATTCAGAATTAATACCACAGCGCAACCCTTAAATTTAGTTCCTCTGAAATCAGGTAGTATCTCAGCTTAAATGCTTAAGGTTCTCTAAAAAAAATTTGAGTGATTAGCGTCGCTTACTTGAAATCATCATAATATTTCACTGATTGATGGTCAAGGGTTTGAGCCCAGGTATCAACCATGTCCCTTTTTGTCTCACCTGGCTATGCCGGGATGAGCTTTTCTAATTGATGATTGTCCGTCGTCCGTCGTCTGTCATCCGTCGTCCGTCAACATTTTGATTCAAATGACATCTCCTCTGAAACCACTAGGCCAATTTTGATAAAACTGTGCAGGAATGTTCCTTGCATGAAGCTCTACCAAAATTGTTCAAAGAATTCCATTCCATGCAGAACTCTGGTTGCTATGGCAGCAAATAGGAAAAACTTAAAAAATCTTCTTCTCTGAAACCACAAGGCCTAGAGCTTAGATATTTGGCATGTAGCATTGGCTAGTGGACCTCTACCAAGATTGTTCAAATTATGACCCCCGGGTCAAAATTGACCCCGGGCCGGGTGGTCACTTAGTTTTGCATAGGCTTTATATAGGAAAAACTTTAAAAATCTTCTCTGAAACCACAAGGCCTAGAGCTTAGATATTTGGTGTGTAGCATTGTCTAGTGGACCTCTGCCAAGATTGTTCAAATTATGACCCCTGGGTCAAAATTGACCCCGCTGGGGTGGTCACTTAGTTTTGCATAGGCTTTTATAGGAAACACTTCAAAAATCTTCTTCTCTGAAACCACAAGGCCTAGAGCTTAGATATTTGGCATGTAGCATTGTCTAGTGGACCTCTACCAAGATTGTTCAAATTATGACCCCCGGGTCAAAAATGACCCCGCGGGGATGGTCACTTAGTTTTACATAGGCTTATGTAGGAAAAACTTTAAAAATCTTCTTCTCTGAAACCACAAGGCCTAGAGCTTAGATATTTGGCATGTAGCATTGGCTAGTGGACCTCTACCAAGATTGTTCAAATTATGACCCCCCAGGTCAAAATTGACCCCGCACCGGGGGGGGGTGTCACTTAGTTTTACATAGGCTTATATAGGAAAAACTTTAAAAATCTTCTTGTCTGAAACCACAAGGCCTAGAGCTTAGATTGTTGGCATGTAGCATTGGCTAGTGGACCTCTACCAAGATTGTTCAAATTATGACCCCCAGGGTGGGGGGTGTCACTTGTTTTACAAAGACATATATAGGAAAACCTATTGTATATAACATTATCTAGTGATCTTCCACCAGGCAAGTGGACTTGTACCATTAGGTGAGCGATATAGGGCCATCTTGGCCCTCTTGTTGTAAGAAAGTTTGGAGTTCCTTAGAGATGATAAGGGTCTTGTACTGGTATTTCCAAAGAACAATTGTTAGGTAAACCGTCCGCCTGATATAACTGAGATACTGTTGAAATGGGCATAATCTGGATGCAAACAAACATAATATCTAAAACAAATTAGGGTCTTGCGAAGGTGCACCATGAACTCACTCATTACAACTATTTTCTTTAACTACTTCTCATCCTGTGTAGTCTACCTTTATTACTGCTTATTCTGACAATTTTCGCCTAAGATGAATTCATAAAATTTGAATAATGCAGTTTACAGTCCCTGGACAGGTTTTGGAGAACAAATCTATCAATATCTTTGACTGAACTACCTGGACTGAAGTTAAGATTTTGTTCACTGTGGTGGTGAAGATGACTTAGTCATGGGGATAAAATAACACTTAAAATACTTTGTTGATATTACACATTCTTTCAAAATTGAGAAATTTCAACTAAACCATCTTGCACCGTCAAGTTGGGGGTAAAATAAAACTGACATTTGACATTGTATGAGTGGTCTCGGTATGTTATTATGTTACTTTATGAAGAAGAAGAGACTTTATTCCAAATGTACACATACATAGATACTTTGTGATCATGTGATTATACAATAACACGTTTATGTAAAATTACCTTTGTTATCTTTTGAGCTCTTTGCCAGGTCATAATGTTCGCCTTTAGCATCTTCGGTTTGATGATGAACACGATTATGTCCATTGTTACATTTGTTTGTATGGCTTGTTTCAAAGTTCCTGCAAGTTCGTCAAAATTGAAAAGCCGAAAATTTATATCATTACAGATGTCACTTTAGCCATACACATTGATATACATGTACCTGTATGAGTTTTGTAACGTGTGTGTTAGCAAGGAATGTCACTTACAAGAGTAATAATTTATATTTTTATACCCCCCTTTTCGCCACACAGGAAACTTGATTATTCCAATGGGCTTCATAAAGGTACTGGAAATCTTTTCCTTCTTGTTGACATTCTGACGACCCAGTCATTATGCCACAGCTTACTTTTAGAAAAGCAATCTGCTTAACATAATGCCCTAATGTCAGCGCCAATTGAGGACTATCACATGCAAGAGCCAGAGACTTAGTTGCACTTACAACTTTCTTGAACTCAGTTCCTTTGATGAAATCACTGATCGTTTTTTCCTCTCCTTCCACATTTCTTAACTCTTTCAACAAACGACCAACCGTTCTTATTTTAGTCCTCACATTGTCGACATCCTTCAATCTTTGTTCGTCTTCCTCTCCCAGTCTCCCAAGCAATGACTTTCCGAACTCTCTAATGAGCTGATCGGATTCGCATATCTTTGGTATTCCTGGATTAGCCGCGGTCTCTTTCATCCCGAGGAAGAGTTTTTCAAGTTCAGCTTCTTCCTCCGGTAATGTAGGTACAAATGGAGAAACAATCGTTAATCCACTGTTTATGTAGTTTGCAGAGGGTTGTTCATTTGTCGGCTTAAAGGGGCACGTGCGCACATGCTGCCACAGGGAGGTCTTTAAATAGAACGCCAAGCAAAACTCGCATGGAATGAAACCATCTGCTTGATATCTATCCTTGTAGGCTTCATTTGGCCTTCTGGCCACTATCAACTATCCGTTGCCCTTTTCAATGACCTAAAGGTATAATGAAGGTGGCTGTAATAAAACTCAAGTAACTGTGATGCTGTCAACTTGTAAAAACTTTATATATCATTTTAGTATACATTTTGTAAAAGAGGCTATTATAAGGCAGATATTATCATTAAAGTTGCTGAATGGTTTAGGTCAAAAAAGTTTTCTCTGACAATGTGAAGCAATTCTTTAAGTTTTGAAACAGAATGGCACTATACTAGCGTGCTTCAAAAAATTCTGCTTCTAGTCTTGTAAATTTGCAGAATGAGGACGAAACCTATTTTTAGGCTTTTTTTCCAATCATGAATGGAGGCCTGAACATTTTTGTGAATATGTCTCATCTCTAAAGTTGACATTTTTGTGCATATATATATATATTGGGCTTACATTATTTGTATAGTCATCAATATGTAATCAAGTTATTGTACCTGTATCTGCAGCTATGGATTCATCAGAAATGCGTTCAACATCGTTCTCTACGTCATCATTAGTGGTACCTACGTCCCCACTCTCTTCATCGCCATTTGTACCAGGAACTGTCTTTGTTTCTGGAAAATATTAGTATTGCATAGAAGAAAAACGTGGAAATTTAACATCAAATGTTAATCCTTAAAATAGCTCATTCATAGCTCACTGTCGATCATGTTGCCATCTCAAAAAATAATGGTTTGATATTCTAAATAGCGTCCCTGGTTAGCTCAGTTGGTAGAGCTCCGGGCTGTTAATCTAGAGTACACGGGTTCAATCCTCAGACTGGGGCGGAGTACTGGTACTATTCAGGAAAATCATGATTATCTAGTTTATAGCCCCAGTAGCGTCCTTAAATAACCGCAATACTGTTGAAAAAGGACGAAAAATAAAAAACAATCAATCAATCAATATTCTAAACAAGAGAGGAAGTTTTCAATAATACATGCAGTGTATGAAGTTTTGATCTTATGAATGCGGGATTTTATGGAAGACATACCTATTTATAATATTTGGTTGATGCAGTCCGAATTACAAGAATAGACACAGAAATATAAGGGTCGTTACAATATATGGATAATCAGTCCACTTCACATGATTGCTTATGTGGGGTGTTATATTATATGTTATTTGGTTTTTGAAGTGGTATATGGGGATATATTACCCGCCTAGACTTATATTACCCAAGCCGTTAGGCGAGGGTAATATTATGTCAAGGCGGGTAATATATCCCCATATATCACACCCAAAAACAAATAACAAGTTTATTACCCTTCCCTGTCTCAAATATTAAAAGATTCCGTTTATGTTTTATTTAATTAACGACTGAATGGAACCAGACGTTTAAATCCCCTTATGATACCTCAATGTCACTGCGTGACGTCACAAATCAGCACGGACTTATACATTGACGTAGTGTACGTGGCAAACAAGCTCACGATCAGCATGGGGTACAGTAACGGGGTTATGTCATGTGTATATTACCGGCTTGCCCGTAAATATCAAAATCTATAAACGGATCGTTGACCAATCAGAAGACCGCAAATTTCATGGAAGGGTAATAAATTAATTTATTACTTTTTCTGTATTCATTAAATCGATGGCCACATGGTAAAAGAATGCTGATATTGTACAAACATTATATCTCTTAATGTATAGAGAAAACGAATATCTATAGACCGTATTAAGTGAACGGGCATTTCTTTCACCATTGAAAACAATACAATGTCATGTAGAATAAAATCATATTGTAAAAATATCGAATGAAAAAGTGGATTTAGTGAATGAACTAAATTAAGGGTAAAATCGTTTAAATATTTGCTTGACATTGTAAGTTAATTCAAGACTGTAAATACATGATGAACAAAATTTAAAAGAAAATAGGGTCGGACGGTTAAGCGGAAACAAGTATTTTTTTTGGAGCAAGAGACATATTTCTTACCTGATATGTCTATTTCTTCCAGTTTTTTTCCTTTGAATTTCTGTGACATGTTCATGTCTTGAATCATGAACAACTTTGTCATGTGAAGCCTTTTACCATACCCAACATTTGCCAGTAATGGACTTTATGCACATCACCCATATGTCTCAGATGTTGGCAAAGCCATTCAATTTTATATTGGTCCATATTTAAGACCTGCAAACAGAAGGTATTTTTTTCCCACATTGATTGAACAGCTCGAGTCAATGCCTGGTTCCGGGACTTCTGACCAGAACAATAATCCTTGTTAAAGGTTTGTGGAGACCTGTGTCAGATTCTGCTCTCACTTGAATTCAAACCTGTAAGATCACTAGCCTGATGCTCTACCCCTGCACCACTGTAACTTGACAAACACAGATGAAGGGCAAGTTATTCAAAGTCAGCAGCCTTAATTACTCCGCAACAGAGGACCCCTGTTAAAGGGGAGAAAATTATAACTATCAACATTATCATATTTGTGTTAGCTATGATTATCTCTTTTGGGTTTAAAAATATCTACTTATAGGTATAGCAGCATGCATTTGTGACCCTCTGGTGTGATACTAAAGGAAACTTAAAATGGATTCTTTTATTATTCTTCGAAGTTGTCAAATAAACCTTTAATAACTTACTTGTGTAAGTGTTGCAATGTATTTTCTCATTGATACACTGGTAATCCTATTAAGCGCTAGTAATTCTATTTTGTTGCACGTCTTCTTCAACGACTCGTACACCCTGGCATTACCTGATGCTGAAAAATAATAATATCCACCACTTTTTATCCTACTCTGCTCTTGGTATTCTTTCAAGAAATTGATTTAGATAATGTATATTTCTAGCTCACCTGAGCTGGCTCAGGGTGAGCTATTAGGATCGATGAATGTCCGTCGTCCGTCCACACTTAGTTCGTTAACACTGTAGTGGTCACATTTTTGCCTCAATTGTCACGAAACTTGGTCAGGATGTTTTTCCCAGTAATTACTCGAACAAGTTCAAATATGGGTCATCTCGGATGAAAAACTAGGTCACATGACCCAAAAATAGAAAGATCTTGTTAAGGCTCTAGAAGCTACTGTTTCAGTCCAAATATCCTGGCAATTTGTCAGAAAGGTTGTTTGGTTGATTTCTAGCTCAAGTTTTAATATGGGTCACCTGGGGTCAAAAACTAGGTCACACAGCCCAAATATGGAAAAACCTTGTTAACACTCTAGAGGTAACATTTTCAGTCCAAATATCCTGGAAATTTGTCAGAAAGGTTTTTAAGATGATTTCTAGCAACTTTGTTAGAAGCAGTTGTACTCGGGTGAGCGATAAAGGGCCATCATGGCCCTCTTGTTAAATATACCTTGAAATCTAGTATTTTGCAAGTCTCAGCTGTTACTTTTCAAAGTTTAATACAGCGTTACTGTCGAAAAGTAGTAAAATTTGGACAAGCAAATTTTCTGACAAAAGTTTACTTTGAGAAAGTACCATATTTTCACAAGGTAACAGGAAGAAATTTATTTTCAAATTGTGGTATTCAGCTTTATATAGACTATCAGTTTGATAATGTAACTATAGAAACACATTATAAAACTGGAGGGTAATTATAAAGGAAATACATATTTTTATGCACTGATAGAATTCTGCAATAAAACACTTAAAAATATATTACTGCCTATTAAAGGTCCATTACTAACACTAAATCGAATTTTCTTTTAAATCTTGAATCTTAATGGGCACCTTCTCAGAAGGAAATATATGACATACTGCATTGAATGTGACCATATTGTGTTGAAAATTGAGTTTAACAAAAGAATAAATAAATTATATTTTCCTTTTCAAAAACGAAAGTAGGTTTTCCCGTTTTCAAATATCTTTGTAATTTCCAGAAATCTCACACAGAGCGGCTGTAAATAGGTTGTACATGAATAAGCATGACTATTTTGAATTATAATTGAAGAAATTTACTTCGAATGATGTGCAAAATATATGTCTGACTGTTTACAACATTCTACAAAGCGAAAGTAGGACAAAAAGACCACCGAGGTCAATCTAAGGAAATACACAAACATTCACTTGTTTTTCTGCAGCAAACCGGGCAATACTCCACAGCTATTGTAAAGTTTTAGAAGCCAGTTTCAAACTGTATTTCCCTGTTACAATTCCAACCATAAAAAAGGTGTCATGTGCAAACATCTACAACTTTCCAAACTGCTTTTGTAGATCTATTCAGAATTTCTGTAAATACTGATAATTTAAAACAAACTAAATGGTAGAGTAGACTTGATTTCAGTGACTTACTCAAATTAATGTGACAATTGACAAAACAAGATGATTTTGCACAAAATGTTTCAAAAAGGGAAAATTTATGTTTCACTTTTTCCGTCATAACCACTTCAGTCCCTTGCAGTTTTAACTTGAGTAAAATATAAAAAATTTCATCATTAGCCAGTATGTAACTTCAATTTGCTTTGCATTATTAGCTCGACTATTTGAAGAATAAGGAGGCTACTGCACTCGCCCCAGCATCGGCGCCGGCGTCTGCGTTGGTTAAAGATTTTTATAAAGTCAAATATCTTGAATAATCAAAGGTATTAACTTGAAACTCAGCTAGTTTAGCAAAAAAAAATTATTTTATTAACAAATTCAAAATGAGGCTTAACGCCATAAATTTACAATAATTATCTGCATTTTTACAACAGTAATCTCCCTTGCAGGAAGTTATGATGTTAACGTCATGGAAACAACGTCATTCACTATAATTGTGCCTGATGAATTGTATGTAACGCGTAGCACAGTTAATTTAGTTAATTAAATCATTGTTTTAAAGCCATATCAAGTCATTTTTATTTAATTCATTATATATATATATATATACACACACACATATTGTATTTGATCTTCTGTTATCACTCCACCTCTTCATTTTCACCCAGTCAGCTTCTTTTTCAAAATTTGATCGCAATCCCTCCTGTTCACACTCCAGTTTGTCCCTACAGCCTAAAGAGGGATTAAAGATACTCATTAATCAGATAATCCAAATATAGTTTTTAGCATTGACAGACCAAGATGCCACAGCGGACTGATGAAGACTATAATGACAAACAGGTTTTTGTAAACATTGAAATATATAATTATATTTGTAGATATAAAAAAAACTTATAACCCTTGGGCGACACAGTCATGTCATCCAAAAGTTGTAGCAATGTAACCCAAAGGTCTCTTCCATATTTAAAAAATATAAAGTTACAGCAATGTGTTTCTTAAATGCATCTTCAAATGTTTGCTAAAAAGTTATATTGCCCAGCCACAGTCTCTTTAAAACATAGCATTTTATTCGGTAGAGGCGGATTGGGATACACGGAACACAATAGTTTTCTAAAGACAACAATTAAAAACTCGGTATTTAGACATTTTATATATACTAAATATAGAAAAGGAAAGTTAAAAAGAAGTAAGAAAAAGAAAGAAAGAAATTAATATTAAAGAAGAAAATCCTACACCTGTTCCTCTGCCTTCTTAAAATCCATTTTTAGATCGACTTTTCGAAGAAAAGGGGAGCTATCCTACTCGCCCCGGCATCGGTGTCGGCATTGGTGTCACACCTTGGTTAAGTTTTTTGTACCACCCCACTTTATTTCAAAAGTATAAGAGGTATGGCTTTGAAACTTACCATACTTGTTTACCTCCATAACCTCCATCTACAGACAAGAGTACATATCTCTGTCTAGGTTTTTAACAGAATTATGGCCCTTTTTTGACTTAGAAAGTGTATTGAGCTTGGTTAAGTTTTTCGTACCACCTCACTTTATTTCAAAACCATTGGAGGTATTGCTTTGAAACTAACCATACTTGTTTACCATCACGACCTTCATCAACAGACAAGAGGACATAACTCTGTCAAGGTTTTTGACAGAATTATGCCCCTTTTTGACTTAGAAAATACATTGAATATGGGTAAAATCCACTTATTGCCTTAGCCCTTTGAGATATTGCTTTGAAACTTTTAATGCTATTTCACATCATTACCCCCATCTGTACACAAGAGAAGGTAACTCTGTCAGGGATTTGTTTTAAAAATTAAGGCCTTTTATCGACTTAGAATCTTGGTTAAGTTTTTCGTACCAGTCCACTTTTTGACTGAACTGTTCGAGATATTAATTTGAAAGTTGGAATACTTGTTTACCATCATGATTCCCAAACATGGGCAGGAGAAGGTAATTCTGTCAAGGATTTTATTTGAATTATGGCCCTTTTTGACTCAGAAACTCAGTTAAAATTTTCATTCTTGTCCACTTGTTAACTTAACCATTTGAGATATTACTTTGAAAGTTGCGAGTACTTATGTACCATCATAAGACCTATCTGTAAGCAAAAGAAGATAACTCTGTGAAAAATTTTCTTGATTTGTACATAGTAATTCCTAGTTAAAGTCTTGTGTGCCCTTAACTGTCAAAGTTTTGTTTTATAGGCAAGCACTAAAAAAAGTCGAGCACGCTGTCCTACTGACAGCTCTTGTTTATGATAGGCGACAGTCCTCACATACTGTTATTTGGCAATTATTAGAACAAAGATAAGATTTACTACATTTTATGTATATATTCTTCTGCTTCCAAAAACATTCCTACTTCTTCAGTATGCATATAAACAAAAAGGTCTGTAACAATACTAATTATATAATTTATGTTTAATTACACTACAAATTTATAGACTATAATTATATATGTAACATAGGAATGAGACCGAACACAAAATGAAAATTATGTTTTTTATTGACTAAACATTGTTACAGACCTCTTTGCATATAAATATACATTCTGGCGACTCAATCGCAGCATTTGGTCAACTTCTGTCACCCAAAGGTTGTGCTATTTGTCGCCCAAATGTGAAGTATATTTAGATAAATATATATACACAATAATATTGATATATTTGAATTCTATATATGCATAAGTTTTATTTACCTTTTCCATGACATTTTGTATATCCTCAACATTTATTTCTATAACGTTTTTAGCTCGACTTTTCTATGAAAAGGGGAGCTATCCTACTCGCCCCGGCGTCGGCGTTGGCGTCACACCTTGGTTAAGTTTTTCGTACCACCCCACTTTATTTCAGAAGTATTACAGGTATGGCTTTGAAACTTACCATACTTCTTTACCATCATAACCTCCATCTACAGACAAGAGTACATAACTCTGTCAAGGTTTTTGACAGAATTATGGCCCTTTTTTTACTAAGAAAGTGTATTGAGCTTGGTTAAGTTTTTCGTACCACCTCACTTTATTTCAAAACCATTGGAGGTATAGCTTTGAAACTAACCATACTTGTTTACCATCACGACCTTCATCAACAGACAAGAGGACATAACTCTGTCAAGGTTTTTGACAGAATTATGCCCCTTTTTGACTTAGAAAATACATTGAATATGGGTAAAATCCACTTATTGCCTTAACCCTTTGAGATATTGCTTTGAAACTTTTAATGCTATTTCACATCATTACCCCCATCTGTAGGCAAGAGAAGGTAACTCTGTCAGGGATTTGTTTTAAAAATTAAGGCCTTATATCGACTTAGAATCTTGGTTAAGTTTTTCGTACCAGTCCACTTTTTGACTGAACTGTTTGAGATATTAATTTGAAAGTTGGAATACTTGTTGTAACCATCATGATTCCCAAACATTGGCAGGAGAAGGTAATTCTGTCAAGGATTTTATTTGAATTATGGCCCTTTTTGACTTAAAAACTCAGTTAAAATTTTCATTCTTGTCCACTTGTTAACTTAACCATTTGAGATATTACTTTGAAAGTTGAAGATATTTGGCATGTAGCATTGTCTAGTAGACCTCTACCAAGATTGTTCAAATTATGACCCCCGGGTCAAAATTGACCCCGCACCGGGGGTCACTTAGTTTTGCATAGGAATATATAGGAAAAACTTAAAAAATCTTCTTCTCTGAAACCACAAGGCCTAGAGCTTAGATATTTGGCATGTAGCATTGGCTAGTGGACCTCTACCAATATTGTTCAAATTATGAGCCCCGGGTCAAAATTGACCCCGCCCGGGGTCACTTAGTTTTACATAGGAATATATAGTAAAAACTTAAAAAATTTTCTTCTCTGAAACCACAAGGCCTAGAGCTTAGATATTTGGCATGTAGCATTGCCTAGTAGACCTCTTTAAAGTTTGTTCAAATTATGCCCCTGGGGTCAAAATTGACCTTGCCCGGGGGGGGATCATTTGTTTTACAAAGGCGTATATAGGAAAACTTATTTGGTATATAACATTATCTAGTGATCTTCCACCAGGCAAGTGGACTTGTACCAAGGTGAGCGATATAGGGCCATCTTGGCCCTCTTGCTTAAGACATCTTTTTGTAGAATTTACAGAACACAACTGTTGATGCCGAGAATCAGACTGAAAAATGTCGTCCTAGCGATCGCGCGTATCAATGCCGCACACCTGCTGATACCTATTTAATTGGAAAATCCCTCAGCGGGCCTGATAATGTTTTGTTTAACATGAAATACAGCTGCACAGTGCTGCCCTTTAGGCGACAGTATTACTATGAACATAAATTTACATCAGAAAGATCAGCTTGTACAGGTTATCGTTTAAATATAGTTGTTTTAAAAAAAAAATTCAAGCGAGCGAAGCGAATAACTTTGAGATAAAAGATATAAATTGTCCTACGTGCGTGTAATTTGTATATTCTTTTTAGAGTTTTACCGTTGATACTGGTTTCCTGTATGGACGCCGCCAGAAGAGGTTAGTAATTTTAGGTTTCGGGAGATGGTGCAAAATACAGAAAGTGTCCCAGTTCCAGAGACACCCCTGGTTCTTTTACATGCCAGGTGTATAGCACCCATACATGGGACCTCGGTTTGAGGTCTCATCCGAAAGACGGTTAGTAGTGTTAGTGTTAGTAATGAAATGTAAGTGGAGGAGCAGGGGATCGCACTCACGACCCCTGGATTACCAGTCCAGGGCATTACCACTAGACCACCGATCCGCTCCTAAAGCGTGTAATTGGGTCTGTCACTTGTTTATATAACAATCCTAAGTCAAAATAAAACCTGTTGTTAATTCGATACTATATATGACTGACAAAATGTTATTAACAAGTATATATATCTGCAAACAAACAATATATTAGGCCTAAGTGCCAACATAACAGACGAGTATTTCACAAATTATTTAAGTCTGTTCTCAAGTCATTGAATTGTTTAATTTGGTCTTTAAACTCGTAAAACAATCTAGCTAAAAGTCTCATGTTGGCCATAACCGACTTTCTGTGTTCCAGTTGTTTATCGACCTCCCTCTTACCTTTCTGATGTAACCCTCTTCCAATTGAAATAAGTGTTGGTTCAGATTTGCAAAATTGTCCGATTTCATTGTTGCTGAAACAGGATAATATGTCTCGAGAAAATTCATCCTGCATCCTTTCTTACAATGCATGCAAACCAACCTTTTGGGGAACATTGACACCATCCGCCACACAGATCTCTTTATGCCTGTAAAACAAGCGCCGGCGGTAAAAGCCGTTACATTTGGAACACAGTATTTCAGCAGGTCCTTTCCTTTCGGTGGCATAATCTGGGCACTCTTTACTCTCTTATTCAATGTTAATCAAGTGACCCCACAGGCAGAGTCAACTTTAACCCAAGGGAAATGATTTGAACAACATTGGAAAAGGATCATTTGACTATCCCACATACCTAATATCTAAGCACTGAGCCTTGCAGTTTTGGACAAGAAGATCTTTTCAACTTTTTCCTTTCAGTTGCCATGGCAACCTAAATTCTATATGGAATGAAATTCTTAGAAAGATTTTGGTACCCCCTCATGCAAGGGATATCCCTGCCAAGCTTCATCAACATTGTCCAGGTGGTTTCAGGGAGATGAGGTTTGATGGAAATGGTTGACGGACGGTGAGTGGCCCTTAAAGCTTACTCTGGCACTGTGTGCCAGGTAAGCTAAAATATTAAAACGTCATTCAAAAAACGATTAATAATACACTGACAATTTTAATATAAAGATCAAGTTCTACGAGGAAAATATGTGTCCCAAAGGATTCTCCCGTAAGATACAAGATGTACCACGTCATTCCTTTACCAAATAATTCGAAACACAACATATTTGATTGTGAAATTTATATGTGCAAAGTTCTATGGAAAATGCAATTTCAGTGATATAGATGGCAGATACAGTGTATGAAGAGTTTCCCTGATAATGGTAATTATTGAATATCAGCATGAAAGCCACAATGTATCTTATGGGTAAAAAGAGTCACCAAATTGATTGTTGTCGAAGTGTCACCCTATGGTTGAATATATATTATTATTATATATCAATGTAATATTCCCGTAGACCATAGGCAATTATTATACCCCCGAAACGAAGTTTAGGGGGTTATATAGGAGTCACCCGGTGGTTGGTTGGTCGGTCAGGCGGTCTGTTGCATTTTCCTTGTCCGGAGCATAACTTGAAAACTACTAGTTGGAATTCAATACAACTTCTTATTATATACTTTCATATTGCCCCGTTCACTTTGCCTTAGAGTTCGTTCAGTATTCTACGGTACTGCACGTTGGTAAGGAATGATACTGAACGTTGGCAAGGGAGGGCGGTCCTAGCGATAAGCTGTACGGACTATTTTATTTGTTTGCAAACATCGTTTTAATGAGGTTTCTATGTCGAAGTTCGACAGTTTTTTACAATTAAATAAGCTATTATCTGAAAATAAAAAAGAAACTTTAATCATTTTCAAGTAGACGTAAAAGAGTTTCGTTTTTAAAAAGGTTCGAATTTTTTAGGGCACGCAATACCAGTTCTGGTTACGAAAATTACTGGTACGTAGTTCAGCCAAGTATTGATAAACAAAAGGAATGATGTTTTGCATGTAGTCATAAGAAAGAAAAAACATTTTTAGGAACGTACATCAAATTGATGTATTCACATTTCAAAGTACAAACCTGCATTCGTAGGAAAAATCTTGCGTTTTTCAAAAAAGATGGCGGACGGCAACTGAAATTTCTTACCGTACAATTGGCGTCAACGTTTCTCCTAATAAATGACGTCACGTATAAACAACAATATTGAATCGAGTCTATTAATACGCAATAAAGAAAATGTACATGGTGAAATAGTACGCTAGTTGTCTGAGAAATTTCAAGATTCATTTATTGTTTTTTGCTAACAGAATGTCATTTTTGTTCATATTCAATATGAAAGTATATAATAAAAAGGTTATTGAACTTGTATGGCGAAATATTACTTGGAACTCGTTGATTTGGCGGGAACAACTCGCAAGCTCGTTGTTCCCGCCAAATCAACTCGTTCCAAGTAATATTTCACCATACAAGTTCAATAACCTATAATACAATGGTCAAGCACATTTAGAGGAAGTGCAGTGCACAAGAACCATAACTCCATCTTGACTCATTACAGAGTTATTGCCCTTTGTTACTTTTCCTTGTCCGGAGCATAACTTGAAAACTACTGGTTGGAATTCAATACAACTTCATACAATGGTCAAGCTAATTGAGAAGAAGTGCAGTGCATAAGAACCATAACTCTATCTTGAGTAGTTACAGAGTTATTGCCCTTTGTTATTTTTCCTTGTCCAGAGCATTTCTTGAAAACTACTAGTTGGAATTCAATACAACTTCATACAATGGTCTAACACAATGAGAGGAAGTGCAGTGCACAAGAACCATAACTCTGTCTTGAGTATTTACTGAGTTATTGCCCTTTGTTACTTTTCCTTGTCCGGAGCATAACTTGAAAACTACTGGTTGGAATTCAATACAACTTCATACAATGGTCAAGTTCATTGAGAGGAAGTGCAGTGCACAGGAACCATAACTCACAGGAACCATTACTCTATCTTGACTAATTACAGAGTTATTGCCAAGAACAGTATCTCTTTTAGTTTTTTTTGCAAGGTATTCTGTTATTACGACTTTCCTCAGTTTATAAAGCAGTCTTTCGGGGGTATTAATCACATTTAGTGATAGCTCTAGTTTTGAATAACACCAGGTAGTGATGTCACTGCGCATGTGATTTTGAATATCGACCAGGCTCAGCTGGTGTCTTCGGTAGATTAATAAATAACACATACCTACGAAGGTGATATTGGATATTGTCAACCTTCGAATAGTAATAATGCACTCGGCTCCCCTCGGGTGTTATTACACTTCTCAAGTTGACAGTATTCCATATCACCCTCGTAGGAATGTGTTATTTATATATTAAGAGTATAGAGATATAGTTATTAGTCGTTAACAAACAATAAACTAAACTATGTGTGGAACATTCATTGTTTAATTTTCTTAAGAGCTCTAATGCAAAGGAAAACTAGTACATTTTGTACAATTGTTACTGCCGAATATGTACAGAGATTTACATATATATTCAGCCTTCCTTTATGAACAGAAAGCAGATAGTCGTCGCTTTGTCCGTTTGTCCGTCCTTCTTTTACGTCCGTCATACTTTTGGCCGAACAATACACTGTAACTTCAGAAATATTGATGCATATGAAATGATACTAAAACAGTGATACAGGACATTAAGATGAAATGCAGTTCACAAGTTCCGCAATTCTGTGCTGTATTTATGGGAATTATTGCCATACATTTCTTTTTCTTGTCTGGAGGATCACTCAAAAGTATTAAAGAAAGCGAAAACAATCTTTGATACTATTGATACAAGACGACATAGTAAAGTGCAGTGTACAAGTTCCATAACTCTGTGATTAGTATTTACCGAATTATTTTCCTGTGTTACTTTTATCTTGTCCAGACAGTTTAAAGCGAATTGACCTTCTATATTGATATTATATTAATCTTAATTATATTGATATAGATTGACAAGAAAAATTGCAGAGTTTAAGTTTCATAACTCTATAAATAGTATTAACGACATTGTTGCCCTTTGTAACTATTGTGTCTTTCACATTACTCCAAAAGTATTAAAGCGAATGAAAGAAAACTTCACATTTTACTATTCTTCTTGTCATTCACTTTTGTACAATCCTTTCAAATCCTAAAGAAAATGCTAACAATATTTTACATTCATACAACAACAACAATGACTGACAGCTTACGCACTAAGTCTAATTTCTTTTAATGAAATATGTCTCCCAAAACTTTCTCACATTAGTTACAAAGTAGCATTATATCATTAGTATTCCGAATGATAACTTGCGAAGTATTTCCAAAAACTACGCGTAAAATACTGATAGAATGAGAAGGACCTGCAGTACAGATTTTCAATGTATATGACAAAAAATTTTATGCATTCATTGATAAGATCAAGAAAACTGAGTAGATTTACATTTAACATAAGTTCAGACATAGGTCCGACAAGCGTTACGATGTCAGAATGAAGTCTGGACGACAATGGTCTCTTCTGGTCAATATCAGATCATACCTACCCAATTCATTAGCAGTCAATAACTACCTAATCTTATATACATATCAGGGTTCCATGTGACCTTTGAAAAGTGATTTTGACCCTTGAAATGTCAAGAAATAATAAATTGACCCTCAGAAATTTCAGCTGAAGTGTCATTTTCCTTCAAAATTAGGTATATTTGCAGTAAAAATTAGCAAAAACAAGCTAGTTTTAGTCAAAATGACCTTCGACTTTCAGTAGCTAGTGGAACCCATGCATATATACCTATATTTTTGTTATCATCTATCAGGTGAAGACAAGTAACAGAGTTCATCACTTTTCTTGCCACATTTCAACAGTTAATCTGGGTCATAAAAGCCTTAATGTACCATTTCGAGTGAAGTGGCTCATACTATTTTTTAAATGTCAACACGGCCCATGAAATATCTATATGATTGTTAAGTTTACGTTTTCTTTTCCAGTTGCTGCTTTGATCAGTAGTTTCCTTCGTCTTTAGTAGAAATACACAATTTTATAATAGTCTGT